>CM052551.1:29607687-29766300 GCA_028533065.1 Trachops cirrhosus
TCTCACACACATCACACACACATCTCACACACACCTCACACACACATCTCACACACATCACACACACATCTCACACACACGGCAAACACAGTTTGGACCTATGTTGAAAGTTTCCCAGTTAAATGAGCTTTTTAGTGTCTTCACATAAAATATGTAAGATGTTGAAGATTTCTTTTTATTGAAATGATTCTCAACTTTTACCAATTATGTGAGTGAGCTAATAAACTCCATCCCAACAGTCTCAGACGAGAGGTTTTTCTCCATCCTACAATTCTCTGTCTAGATCTGAGTGAAAATAATTCAAAATCAGATTATTAAAAAAATTTTTTCCACTGAGCTTGGTGAGGGAATATATGGATTTTCCCCTTGCTGACTTATCTTCTGGCATTTTATTTACATCACTGTCAAGATCCACCTGCATTTTCTGAGTGT
The DNA here is from genome assembly GCA_028533065.1 of Trachops cirrhosus. Taxonomy (NCBI): domain Eukaryota; kingdom Metazoa; phylum Chordata; class Mammalia; order Chiroptera; family Phyllostomidae; genus Trachops; species Trachops cirrhosus. The sequence goes on from CM052551.1 coordinate 29,608,120, forward strand.
GCATGAGTAATTGGGGACACTTTCCCCACCCATCCCCCACACACCACGTCAGCAGGGAGTGTGGGGAGGCCACCTGGCCTTCCTCTTCACTGTGGGCGGTCCACCCAATGGAGAACCCACATGCCCATCACCAAGGTCTAACCTGTAGGGAGGCTCTTCTGAAACATGGCAGGTGCCTCGACATCAGCGAGGGGTTTGGGCGCTGCCTTCCTTGGGGAAAGCCAAGAGCAGGCTTGCTCGGGTTCAGAAGGGCCCAGAATCAAAGACCCGGGCTCTCCAAAGCAGAGAGTTGGGAGGCATCTGGAAGAAGCTGCTGGGGACTGGCAGTCTCCCAGGTGATGGCACCATGGGGTGGGGTGACTACAGCAATCTACCTCCGCCCCAGCTACCCCTCTTGGGGAGCAGCTTAGATGCCAGTGCCAAGGTAAGATAAAGGTCAGACACAGGCAGGTGCGGATGTGGTCCCATCATAGCCCAGGACTCAAGGACTCAGGGACAGAAACTGCATACAGGAACATTCTCACCACCTGTGGGGATCTGGGTGCCGTTTAAGGAGGAAGGAGCCTGGCCCTCTCTGAGCCTCAGTTTCCTCCTTCACTAGCCAGCAGAGTGGACCTGTGACCTCTGCGGCCCCTTCCAGCTCTGCTGACTCACGAGGCTGTGACCTACCTGCAGTGGTGAGACCAGCCAGTCACCAGCAGAGAATGGACACCCCCCAACAGGTCCCTCATCGTTACCCTGGGAGATAGGGTGAATGGGACAACTCCGAAGCTGGGATGAGGACACAGGTCTTGGCAAAAAGGCAGGCAATTCTGCCCCTTCCAGGCAGAAGCAGAGACGAGATGGGCTGTGGTCTGTCTGCCAAGCCCCTGAGTCTCTGCAAGGCTGGGAGGGGCTGCTCCAGCGACTGGTGACTGGCTGGGGTAGGGAGGGGGCCCTGCTGCAGCTCCAAGCGCTGGTCTGAGCCCTATGGCCCATGCCCAGTGGGAGAGGGAGAGGATGGGAGAGGGTGGGGTAGGGAGGGGCTGTCTCTGCCCCCCCTCCCCCGGTCAGGGGCGGGTGGGGAGGTTCCAGGACCCGGATGGTCACAAGTCTTCCATGCCCTCCCACAGGTGGCTCTGCTCCCGAGCCAGGGCAGGGGCAGGCGGGTCAGTCCTCTTTGGGCGCTCGGAACTCAGGCATGCTCCAAGTCCGGGGCGGCGGCCGCGCATCCCGCTCCACGTCCTCAGAGATGGTGCGGATGTCGCTGGCGAAGGGAGAGATGCGCGCGCGGGTCCTGAAGGCGGCCAGCGCCTGGCTGCCGCGGGGCCGCAGGCTCCACTGCCGAGTCAGCTTGTGGGCCTCCTCCTCCTGCTTCATCCTCTCCAGCACCTCTTGCAGCACGGAGCGGAAGAGCCCGGACACCTCCTGCACCTCGGGCTCCTGCTCTGCCATCAGCTGCCTGAACCTGCGGGGGTGAGGTGGTCATGTGGCTGTGGCACATGGCCCCAGGGGCTTCCATGTGCGCCCTTGAGGTCAAGTCCCAAGTCCTCCACTTCCCCACTTCTCCTGAAACGAATCAGGAGCCACCCTGCCTCCTCATGCTTCAGCCCATCCTGAGTTCTGATCCCAGCTCTGCCAGTCTGACCTCCATGAGCCTCAGCTTCCTCATCTGTATACTGGGGTCATAGCCACCTTTTTGCGAGGTTTAATGATCTGACACATGAAAAACTCCTGGTTCTCACCTCGGGGTACCTCATCAATGTAGTAAGGGGAGCCCGCTGCCCTCTCCTTCCAGGGGTGTGAGGTTTCTGGCTCACCCTCTGCCTCCAGGCTCCGCCCACTGGCCAGAGTGGTCTCTCTGATTAGGTCACTGCCCTGAGACTGTCCTTCCACAGCTCCCAGAGCTGTTTGGCCATGCACACCAGGTCCCCTGCTTCCCCCAGCTGTGCTCCAGCCAGGAAGAATCACACATATCCCCCCCAGCCCCAGGTTCTCTGGCTCCCTGCGGTTTCCCAAGTGGTTTCCTCGCCTAAAATGTCTTTCCTGGCGCTCAAGAGTGAATGGTAGTTGCCACGCCCCTTTACTGCCGGGTTCTTCCACCACGCTGAGAGTCGGCTCCGCTCCAGCTTTTCAGCAGCGACAGAAGGCCCGAAATGTGACCAGACAATCATTACCATATGTGCGTCCCCAGCTTCCTGTCACTTATGAGATGTGGTCTGCCGTGACTCAACCCCCCACCCCTGTCCAGGGTGCTTCTGGAACTAGATACATGGGGTGGGTGGGGGGGAACTCCATGACCCAGAGTAAGAATAGTAGGAATGGGTAAGATTCTCAGCCCAGAGGAAGAAGCAGGAGGGAGTTTAGAAAGAGGACGGAATCCGAAAGTGTGTAGACAGACTCGAGAGGAGTTTTTAAGGAACTTTTCCAAGAAAAGCTGTACAGCAGACACATATGTTGGTTAAAGACGGGTGAGAGAAGATTTGGGGGACTTAGGGGGATTTTAAGATGTTTTATCGTGGATCTGTCTTTCTTCACGCATGTCTGGGAAATGCAAGTAAAGAACCTGCGTTACTTTTGAAGTAGTTTTGGTTGTTGGGTTCGGCTTCTTCAACCTGGAATCCATCTGACACGGGACTGTGCAGGCCGCGGGTCTATCAAGTTACATTTATGTTCAGGAACATTATTGTAGCCAAGCTCTTAATGTTCAGTGCCCGAGGGCTCTGCCCCATTCACACACACACACACACACACACACACACACACTTCAGGAGAGCTAGTGTGAAATTGGATCATTGTTATTGGGAAAACCTCCCTGAGAAGGTAATAGGGAAGATGAACTACCAGGGAAGGAGCCAGCCTGTAAAAGCCCAGGATAACTACAATCAGGACAGGGAGAGCAGAAGGTTCAAAGGCCTGGGGTTCTCTCCCATCAGAGCTCACGAGCCTGGATCCAGGAGCCGCGCCTGCCTGATGTCCCACGCCTCTGTCAGAATCCTCCTTTGCCCGGCTCCTTCTAACACGACTGGGTCACCCAGGCCCCCTGGCTCCAGTTGTGGAAACCGCAGGTCCTGCCCCACACCCACCCTCCCTGGAGCCTACGGCCCCACAGCTGGGCCCCATGCCAGGGCCAGGGGTTACCTGAGGATGGCGGGCCCACAGTAGGATGGGTGGATCTTGGCGCAGACACCCTCCAGCTGCAGCCGCTCACCGGGGCTGAGGTCGTAGGTGGCCCGGGGCGTGCTGGCCAGCCAGCTGTAGTCCACTCCGGTGCAGATCTTCCTGACTGCGTTGCTGCGCTCCCGCTGCTGCCTCTCGGCCTCTCGCATCTGCCCCACCAGCTCCATCATGAGCGTATCCAGCACCATCTCGGCTGGACTCCGGGACGACGGCCGGGGCAGGGCCTCATTCCACCGGAGCCACGGGAGGAGGGACATGGTCCCCCAGGCCCTGCCGAGACAGGGCAGAGCACGGCTGTCTTCTCCGGGCCCCGCTGTCAGTTGGGGTGGGGAGAACAAGGAGCAGGGAGGAGAGCTGGGACCCAAGTAAGAAGACCTGCTCCGCCCTCACAGCTGGGTGGCCTCGGTAAGTCCCTTAACCTCTCTGAGCAGTCATTTCTAATTCTGTGAGACAAGATAGGGCTGTTGTGAGGAACACTTGTGAATAAACTTGGGATGTTCTAAGCACCACATAAAAGTGAGATAGACTCATGGTTATAACAATCCCTGAAACATCCAGATGACTAAGCCCAGAGAAACTGCCTCCCAAACCCCTGCTGACTCCAAACAAGGACCCTCCAGTGTGTGGCTGAGCACAATCTTCCCCTATGATTTAAGGGGGGGGATACACATTCACAGCCCAGATGCCTACATCCTATGCCAACCTAGCAGCAAAACACCCTAAGTTTCTCAATGTCCTGGCCTGTTGCTGAAGGAAGCTTAGAATTATACGGAGTTGACATCATCCTGAAAAAGGCGCAACCTGCCCTCCGTTTGCTGATTCACTTGTTCACCACTCATCCACTCAGAAGCCTTGATCAAGCACGGTGTGGACGTCTGCGGAGGAACACACATGGGAAAGCATGTCGGGGCCCAGCTCCCCCGTGGCACCGGATGTGAGGAGTAAAAACCCTAACACCCGTGAAAAGAAGTAAATGTGACTGGTGAAGCACAGAGTCGGTGCTGATGGGGGAAGGGAAGGAATGGCTAGACAGCGAAAGGGACCACAGAAGGCTTTGTGGGTGAGAGCAGGGTGAGGGGTGAGTGCAGGCACCAGACACGTGGACTGATGGAGAAGGTGTCCCAGATGGAGGACCCACACCTGGGGTGCAGGGAACGTCAGGGGTGGGGGCAGGGACCTAACTCATCAGCACATTCCCGCAGAGTCCTGCTCGACCCAGGCTTGGTGACTGACTGACTGACTGACTAGGGGAATGAGTGGAGGACGGAGGAGCAGATGAATGGGGGGATGAGCTGCCGTCTCAGGTGTGCCCCGCTGCCTGTCAGGGTTTGTGTCTCTGACAACAGAGAAGGCCAGTGCCATTCCTGGACTCGAATCTGAAGTGGAACTTCGAGATGGCCCACCTCCCCTTTCTGCTCCTTTCCCCTCCAGGGGGCTCCCCCTTCTCCGAACCATTGGTCGTCTTCCTGCCTAGACTCTCCCGACGCAGAGTGAAGAGATCCGCTGGGCGCAGTCTCAACAGCGTGGTCATGAGGCCTGTGTCACCTGCCGAGGACACGCACATCTCCGGGCGGCCCTCCCACCACCCTGCAGCGGCAACGTGTAGCCCACAGAGATGGCCTGTTAGTGTGGAGAATCGGGCACAAATGGGGCATCATTATGGGTGGGAGTAGCCCTCCAGAGTGGCGCAAGCCAAACTTTCGACTTACCCACGGAGACCTGAGCAACCAATCGCCATAGCGATCATCAAAATTAGGAACTCTAAAAGCTTTGATCCCCCACTCGGCCTGAGCCTATCACCGACGGGGCCTCAGATTCCATCCTGAGTCCTTCCTGGGAGGTTGGGAGGAAAAAACCGACCCTCAAGCCCTGCTCCTGGTGGTGGGGGCAGTTAGGACCTTTTCTTCGCAGTTCTTAACCACTTCGTGTGTCCAGAGGGCTGAGGCTGGGCCGCAGCATGGGGAAGGGGGTTGTGGAGGTGGGCTGGCTTCCCTCCTGAGCACCAGGAGCCTGGGCCCAAGGCCAAGGGCTTTGATCACTTCAGGCAAAGGGAGTCCTTGTAACCAAATGCACTGCGTTTCCTGGAGTGCTTGTGTTTTCACAAGTACAGGGGTCAGGTGGGTGCCTAACTCCGAAAGGTCTCATTCCGGGCGTTCATTCGACCCCACTGCATGGCACTCCAGACATGCATGGGCCCATTTCACTGCTCAGGCCTCTGTCAGTGTCCCTCCCTCTGCCTAGACACTCACTTCCAGGGTCTGCTCCCCTCTGAAGCCTTTCCTGACCCTCCTGCCTCACAGGAAGCTGTGACAACGGCCCAACCCGTCCCCTGACTGCGCTGTGCACGGACGTGTCACAGCACCAGGAGCACTTCATGGAGCACGACTGTCTCCCTCCCTCGGCGCTGCGTGTCGCCTGTGTGCAGGGACGGCGCCTTACGCCCCTCCACACCCCTGGAGCCAGTGCAGAGGCAGTGGTGCTTAGTGAATGTCAGACAAGTGAACGGTGAAAGACACATGAATGAAGGAATGAATAACTGAACAAAGGAATGAACAAATGATGCTTAAGTCATTACAGATGCTTCAAGGAGAAGTCCCACAGGTCTGACCTGCCCTGAATAGGAGGCCGTGTGTCAGAGGTCATGGGAAAGACACTCTGTCCTCTGGACCCCTGGCTTTGCACTCTCCCATCACTCAGATTCCCCCCAAGAGCCCGTGGAGACCTGACGATGGCCTGTGCAGCCCCTCGGTCTGTGCGCCCGCAACAGAGCTGAGTTTCTGTTGTTCTGTCCTCACGGTGGACTTGAGGGGAGTTGTAATTATAACTTTTGTGAAAATATTACCGGAGGATGAGATAGTGGTCTGAGAGTTGTGGGGCCGAAGGACACGTGGGGTCCCTCTGCCAGAGTGATACCCATCTCTCCTCCCCAGTGAGCCTCACCCTAAGATGTCACCAAAGCTGGCCTTGACCCCGGTTCCCCGGAATGCTTCTTTGATTGACTTCTCTCAACCTCGACACCCCAGGGTGCCCCTCAGTACCACCAGGACACACTGCCACTGGCACTTGAATGTGGGCTCCCAACCTTGAGCTTCACCAGCCTGGAAGATGACTGAAGGAGGAGGAGACTGGTGAGGCCCAAAGCAGAAAGATGTGATGCTCTTGAACGGTCTCTTATTACAGCCCACGGTGTACCAGGAGGCGGGAGCACCCTCAGGGACCTGCCACACCTTCACTCACTAGCCTGTCCCGGCCTGGGCGGCCTCCCTCCCCACGCAGACACAACCCCACCGACCACTCTTCCCTGACCACGGGAACTGCTGTCTCCGTGGTTGCCGCCAGACCATCCTCCTTGGTCTCCCCACTCCCTGGGTCTGCCTCCTGCCTTGGTGTAACCCCTGGAGACCCTCTCAACACCCGTGGAGGCACCCTTTCCCTGGCCTTCTGTGGGCTGCAGCTGCGCCCTGGGGCCCTTTCTAAAGCTGTCCCCTCATTTTCATCCTTCTCCCCCTTTCACACATTTCCAACGACGACCTCAGTGTCGATAGTTACCACGTCAAAGTCCTTAATCCAGTTGTCTCCTGAGCTCCAGATCAGGGTTCCACTTGCACCTTCACCCCAAACTCCCCATCTCTGTCCCATCGCCGGCAGCTTCTCCTGGGTCCTGCCTTGGTGGTGGGCATAACCTACTTGCCCAAACTGATGTACCAACCTTGTCTTGTCCCTTTGCCTCACTGGCAAATTCTATATCCAATTCCTGTTTTGTCTCCCAAATTTAAATATGATGAGCCTCCCAAATCTGTTCACTCTCTTCTCTCCATTAGTTCAAGTCTTGACCATCTGCCAAAAATATAGCTGCTGCCTCCTAACTGGCAACTCAGAACTAATCCTCTCATCCGATCTTTTTTTAAAAAAAATTTTTTTATTGTTGTTCTATTACAGTCGTCCCAATTTTCCCCTGTTGCTCTCCGTGGCCCCACCCACCCCACCCCGTCCCACAGTCAATCCCCACCCTGTTGTCCACGTCCACGGGTCATTTATTCTTGTTCTTTAACTAGGCCCTTCCCCTTCTTTCCTCCCTTATCCCCCCACTCTCTGGTCGCTGTCATTCTGTTCCTTGTTTCCATGCATCTGGTTCTATTTTTCTTGTTTGTTTTGTTCATTGGGTTCCTGTCATAGGTCATCCGATCTTTATTTTCTATTGTGATAAAAAAAATAATATAAAATTCCCCACCTTAAGCATTTTGAGCGTGCGGCACAGCGGTGCTAACTGCGCACGCGTTGTCGGGGCTTCTCCACCTCGGAGCTGAAGCCCTTTCCGCAGTCCCTGCAGCTCCGTTTTCATAAGTGTAATCTTGTTAGAGCAAATATATATGGACTAAACGTTTCATTGGTTTCAAAATAGAAATAAAAATTTGCGCAAACAAAATTAATAGTAATTCCACATCAGAGTTACGAAACTCCTTTCCAATGTTTTATTTAAAAATAATTCTGATGTGGACTCATTTTATGATGCTCCATGTGGCGTGGAGTGGGGCCCCCACAAGCGACTAAGGCCTGCGAAGGGCTTCAAGTCATCCTTAAAGATGCTTCAAGACGTGGTTTCCGATTGTCCTCAAGACCCCTTCATGTGGAGTCAGGGCCACTCATCACGTGGCTCTCGTCTTCAGTGGTGAAGCTGACGCCTAAACAGGAGCCACTGAACACCCGCTTAGTCCCAGTCCTCCCCCGGCAGCTCCTACTCCCTCCCCCTAATGAGCTCCGCCTCCTCTCGCCTTGAGGCCTTTGCACGTCCCTAGAACACCTTGCCATCCGCTCAGTTCCTGAGTAAGTCCTGCCTCAGCCTTTAACTCATACTCCGGTCCCTTGATCAGCTTCTGGCGCCTCTTCTCTCTGCTCCCAGGCTGCTCCATGTTCACCCCATCAGAGCGCACGCAGTCTCAGGGAACTGGGGTCACTGTGTGCCCTCCTCCCTCTCCCGACTGAGTGAGAAACCAGGGCTGTGCATCACCCTACCCATGACCCAGCACCCAACAGAGGGTCTGGCCCCCAGGGTGTGTGAGTGTGTGTGTGTGTGTGTGTGTGTGTGTGTGTGTGTGTGTGTGTGTGACTGGGTTAGAAGTCTACCTAGAGAGTCCCTTCACACACCAACATTTCTCCCCCTTCCTAGGATCCACATTTAGGTCAAGCATTTTGAGGGCCACATATTTAGGTCAAGCATCATCCCCTTAAAAGGTTTTCTTTTCTTCTTAGCCTGGATTTGCATTCGAGCTGAAAGGAGGCAGCGAGGGAGTGACTTGGCAACAGAGGATCCTCCTGGGGCTGGGAGAAATATAGAGGAAAGGGAAGTGGGGGCCACTGGAGACGCTTTGTCTCCATGACAAACTGGCTTCCAAACAGTCACACCAGGGCCACTTTGGGCCTGGCCAGGGCACAGTTGTTCAGGTTCACACCATGCCTCTAAATATTTGTAACTTTAAAATTAAGCTAAAAACTATTAAGTAAAATATGTATGACTTCCTTCCTTGTTAATATACTTTTATAACAACGTGGAGGGTCAGGTTGAGACTGAGGACTCTTGGCCTCCTTAGAGTTCTTCACTGGCACGTGGTGGCAAGAGTTGGACCAGCGCCCAGCCCTCAGCCTGTCCCCCTTCTCGCCCCAACCGTGAGGGGCCTTGCAGACATGCAAGGTACACCGAAGCCCTCACGGCCAAGGGGTCTCCACAACCCCACCAACTGCTGCCTCTTCGGTCCTCTCAGGCTTGTCCACACCCTCCACCCTCGGGAGGCTGGGCCCGTGGGGGACACCTGCTCAGCCTCTGGCTGTGGGCAGGTGGCTGTCCAGAAAGGGATTTCCGGGACTCGGTACCTGAGGCCTGATCTAGAGGGAAAGTCACCTCAGGACGGACGCATGTCCTTAGTCTCCCAGAACCCCCACCACAGCTGGGGCTCAGCGAGAAGAAAGCCTGAGTGTAGGAGTGTGGCCTGGGGCAGGAACCTCTCCCTAGGGTTTGAGGCCTGTGCCCTGACCTGAGCTGGCCTCTGGAGACAGGTGCTCAATCATGCCAGATGGCAGAGACTGGGTGGGGAGATCACGTGAGTCCTGGGTTCAGTGGGCTCTTAGCCTCTTGGCCCAGATGGTGGGGTCTCACGGGCCGGGGGCATGTTCTGAGTTTTCTCTTTCCAACACTCCATTCTCTCCGCCTCCCACCCTGGCCAGCACTGGAGGCTTCCACAGAGACAGGATTTGTGCCTGGCTATTTCTGTCTCTGGGGCCAGCTGTTCTCCCAGGAGACTCTTCAGCAGGTCTGATTAAGTTCTTAGGGGCAAATGAAGGAGGGAGAGCAGGGTGGAGAGGCAGGGCTGGCCGGACCACAGAGGCGGCTGGTTTATCCCAAGGCCTCCCCAGGACCTGACCCACAGCTGAGACCCATGTGAGCCTGATTGTGACTGAGTGTCTGGGGAGGAGGGTGACAGCAGGTATGGTCTGATAAAGACACCCAGAAGCTCCATCAGAACAGTGCGGGCTTCGCTGCATGCTCTGCACCACTGGGATTCTGCCCTTCCCTGTTCGGGTTAACCCCTCAGCAGAGCCGAACTCGCCAGTGTGAGCTTCAAGGCCCCTCCCACTCCTGCTCGTGCTGGCCACAGGAGCACGCACCGTGGTGACCCTGGAACCTTCCCATGACGAATTCCTGCTTCCCTTCGTCAACGGCACCCACAACCTGCCTCTGAGGCGTGAACATTGATTGAATGCTTGTTTAAGAAACAAGTAGGACATTCAGGGAAATGGGAAGATGAGCTGGAGGTGAGGGAATGAGTGCTGATTTCCTTGGGCATACAAACGGCACTGTGGTTTCAGGGGGTCTGACAGAGAGCCCCCCGCCCCAGGAGGCGACGCTGACGTGTCCTGGCTGGAGGGTCCTGACGTCTGCAATGCCCCACGTTCAAGTCGTGTGCACACACACAGGGCAAACGAGGCAAAAGGCTAACAATCGTGCGACCTAGGGGTAACTTACAGGTGTTCACTGCACTATTCGTCCAACTTTTCTGCATGTTTGAGCATACTTATAATTTAAGCGTTGGAAGAAGTCTAGCTCAAAACTCACTCTTTACCGGATTCCTTCCCAACTCACTCCATCCGGCAGGCCTGACTTGCTCCTCAGTGCCCTGCCCACAGTTTCTGTCGTGCTGGTTCAGGGCGCGGTGGCCTTTCTCGCCATGGGTGCGGATGTTGAGGGAGCGCACAGCGCTGTGTGCGGGGCGGGTCCACGGTCCAGGGCTGAAGCCCAGCCCTGAGTTCCACCCTCAGGACTCAGCAAACAGGCGGGAGAGTGCAGCGCGCCTGTCACTGTGCATGGTGATGTCACTGTGCGCAGTGATGTCACTGTGCGCCTGTCACTGCACTCCTTGCAGGCTCCCTCCAGGAGCCGACATTCTAGAGAGCAATGGGGACAAGCAGACAAGCGACCACCACACTGCTGAGGGGCGTGCCCAGGGGTGCAGTCCCCCTGTCTGCAGGGGCACAGCCATGAACTGGCTACAACAGCAATGAAGGCGTGCCCACTCTGCCCTCGGTAGATCTCCAGCTCAGACGAGGCACCGGTATTGGGGGGTGGGGGGCAAGTGCAGGCTTCAGCAGGGAAAACCTAAGTTCATCCCCACAGCCTTCCCCTCCCTGCCTTGCTCTGCCTGTATCCAAGTCACCTGCACTGCTCCAAGCCTCAGTTTCCCCATCTGTAAGATGAGGGATAGGGTACCTACTTCTCGTTACTGCGAAGATCAAATAAAGTAATGTTTGTGTAAGTGCCAAATAAACCAACAAGGCCTGTGACTGTCTGTTCCCCGGTGCAGGGATTCTTGCCCTGGGGCCCACAAGGCAAATTCAGATGTTTATGATCTCAGATCGGGAAAAAAAAGTCTTTATTTCTGCTGACATTAACTGAAATGCAGCGTTTCCACTAGTTGTAAGTGTGGTCCACACACCACAACAGTATCATCACTCCCGTGTCTTTATCTCCGGCAAGATCACAGATATTTTTATAACAGTTAAATACCTTTCTTGAAATATCATGCAAGCTCATCATTACTATGAAATCATGGTATGTGCTAGATTAGATCTGAGACTCGATTTCGTTTTACGTGTTGATGGAGAGGTACATATATTACTATATCTCAAGTTGTTTTTACGAAACAGGTCAGTACAATACATTGCATTTCAATACAGCTGGTTTCTTCTGTAATCCTATAAACTTTACCCATTTAGAAACATTTTGCTGAGAATGAGTCCACAGGCTTTCAAAAAGTAAGGGACCTCCTGGCTTGACACAAGCTTGACCCCAACCCTGTGTCTGGCCTTGTCCCAACACTGGCTTCTGGGGGAGCTGAGCATCCCCTCTGCTCCTCGTGAAGGGGAGACCCGGGGCGAAGCCTCAGTTCACCCAGCACCAGGAGGAGAGCCCTCACTTGTCCAGTCTCTGCCCTGTGGCGTCTCTAACCCTTTCTCTTCCATTCTCTGCTCTTCCCCCTCCTCCTTCCGCTCCCCCTCATTACCCCCTCCACCCTCACGCTCTCCCAGCCTTCTCTTCAGCCTATTTTTGAACATCCCTGAGGATAATGCCTTTTCTGTGGCTCCCTGGGAGAAGCTACCGCCAGCTGCGGCTCGTTAGATACTTGGATACGCTAGAAAAGCCAGCTCCATGGCTCAAGGGCAAGAACAGCCTGGTCCCAGACGGTTCACAGTGGGAAGGGAACCAGGGACAGGGACCAAGATGTCTCAGCAGTGGGTACAGTGCGGGCTGGATCCTCAGAGTTGGAAGCAAGGCCCCGACTGCCTTGCAGGAGGAGCACTCTGGTGCATACCGTGGCCACCAGCCCCGCCAGCTGAGGACAGCGCAGTCCAGGCCAGGACACCGCTTTCTTGGTACAAAGAGGGTCCCACCCAGGCTCCGCTCTGAGCTGGGCTCTGACAACCCAGCTGGGGAGTTGCAGGCCAGGGCGAGGGGCTGCCCTGCACCGAACCCAGGACCCTGAGCGCCTGCGCCAGGCTGTCCCAGGGAGCCTGCTGCCCCACCAAGCAGGCGGGGTGCTCTGGTGAAGTTGGACCGTGGGTCTGGACAGAGGCCTTGAAGCAGGTGCAGAAAGTAGGGGCTCCCTCTCTGATAGACCTTCCTCCCAGCCCTGTTTTGGCCAAGGTCCAGGGCCAACCAAGTTCACAGATTCAAATTGACCTTATTTTTCTTTGGCATTACAGAAAAATAGTGAAAGTCATTCACCAAGCCAGGTGTGACTCAGCCGGACATGTGGGCTTCTTCCCACCCGACCAACACCTGCTCACCTTTTAGGTCCCACCTCGAACATCAGCAACTCCCTGCAGCCTGGCGCTCACTGCCCCCCCCCAGGTAGAACCATGGGCCTGCCGGTGCTGGGCAGCGGGGGCCTGTCGTCGTGGCATCGGAAATAAACTCATTTCCCACTTTCTATGTTGTTTTTCTCTCTCCCCACCCAGCTATGAACTCTGAGAGGGCAAGTGCTGAATTTGTTGAATCTGCTGGCACGCGGAAGGCACTGGATAAGTGGTTCCTGAATGAATGAATGAATGAATGAATGAATGGCATTCCTCCTCATTCTGAGACAGAGGTGTAACCAGGAGGGGCAAGGGCCCAGGTCCTACAGAGCACAGCCAGAGGGGCTGATCCCCAGGATACTCTACCCTGACCCTGCAGCCACAGCTCCCAACTTTCCTCCCAACTCCATCCCCTCCGTGGAGCCCAGCTGGCACCGCCCTGTCCAGGCCTGCTGTGCTGGGCATGTCGCTGGGGACTCGCAGAAAGCTCTGTGGCTGGGCGACTGAGTCCACCCATCACCCGTGTGTCCTGGTCCCAAGACACTGCACCACATGCCTTGTAGGCGCTCAAGTCACAGCTCTCAGGTCGATGAGAGAATCTCTGATTGGGGTTCACCTCCCTTCCCCTGCCACATCCTCCTCATAGAAGCAGAAGGGAAGATGCCCGGACTGGGTGCTCCCAGACAGACACACTGGCTCCAGAGCAGACAAAAGCTGGGGCTCCCCAGGGGTTTACAAAGCAAGGACAGGCCACAGCTGAGGACGCTGCAAGCCCACAGGCTCTCATGAACTGGCTGAGAGCTGGCAGGGCCTCCTCCCTGGGGCCACCTGGGCCTGGACTCGGACTGCTCATTCGGCAGGCCCCAGCCTGCCCCACTCCAGGCTCCAGACTGGCCCGGCCCCTGCTCTAACTTCTAAAAGCACCGCCGGCTCTCCGGGTATGGGAGCCACTGTCTCCTGGGGAGCTGACCCTCTTACCTGGCTTTCTGAGGTCGGCCCCTGCTGCGGTAAAAGGTCCAGCAGAGTCCTGCTTTCCGCTGCCCAGTCTGGGAGGAGAGAGTGTCTGGATCTTTTCAGGTAAAAGCAGAAAGTTCAGCAGCCGAGGGAGGGCAGGGTAGAGAGACAACTACATCCTAAGTGCCTCCCTCCCACCTCTGTGGTGCCTGGCTGCGGCCTCATGCTCTTCCCTTTCTTTCTGCCTCTCAGAGTTTGTGCCGAGAGAAAACAGTGCTGACCCGAGGGGGCATCCAGCCTGGTGTTGGTGGAGCGGTGTGCCTGTCTCCCAGCAGGCTGGAACCACAGTTCCTCTGATGTACGGGGCGGGGCCAGCTCCTGATCTGTGGTTGCCGTGGAGACCCACCTAAGCCTCTTTCACCTCCAGCTGTATTATCTGTAGGGGGAGCTGCCTGACCTGAGGCAGACACCTGAAAAGACCCAGGTGGTCACAGAGGCCCGAGTCCAGATGGCATTCTTGGCCCCTTCCCGCCTCGGCTGCGCTCAGGGCGGCACAAACAGGGGGCAGGAGGGCGCTTACCACCCCCTCTGCAGAGCCCTCAGGCACCTGCTCTGGCAGGTGTTCCAGCCGCTTGGTGGATGGTTCCTGGTCGGAGCTCCCCTCCTCCCACCTCCTCCCTCCACCAGGAGAGAGAGGGGTGATTCTGGGTGCCGAGGGCGATGGCCTGGAAAGATGCATCTTCACCCTCGCCTCACACATCCTTACCTGTCCTCCTCTTTGCCAACCGAAATTCTCTGCTTCCCTCGAGACAAGCATAAGTGCAGAAAGTTTTTCTGACACTCTGGAGGAGGGTCGAGCCTGGGAAGCCATCCAGGGCGAAGAGGAAACGCAGGCCATGGTGGTTGGTGGAGGTTTCGGGGAGACCTGTGGGGCGGGCAGGAGCCTCCTGTGGCTGGCTGGCATGCACACCCACACCTGGGCCTCATGCCTGCCTCTGTGCTCCGGACACCATGTCACTTCAGACTACTATGTCTACGGCCACAAGTGACACCGGGCACTGCACTGGCCACTAAGCTGCATTATAACAGATCTCAGGTGATGGAGTGACTTGTGGGCACATCTAGTCCTGAAAGCATAGCCAAGAAGAAGTGAAACTGGCTCAGCTTGCCACCTGCCTGCCTGTGCATCCTGGTGTTTTCCTGGGTGACAGGCCACTCTGCGCTTGCTCTGCGCTGGTTCCATTAGGCTATCTGCCAGTCTTCCGCACAGCAGGGGTCTTGTGTCAGCAGCCAGGTCACACACTCCTCCCGACCAGTGCACAGCACGACAGTCCCAAAGACTGGGAGGGCCACTGGGGATGCGAGACTCCCACTTTTCGAGGAGCTGACGCTGACCTCCTTGGGCCCATAGTTCCCAAGTGGCTTCCACCCCCAGGGACAGGTAAGGTCGGAGCAACCTGGGGCAGGTGACAGCGAGTCCTCACCTCTGAGCATCCCAAAGCCATCCTGGCTCTTCCCCATGGTCAGAAATTCTAAGACATTCCCGTGCTGTTGGGAAGGGAGCAGGGGGCTAGAAGGTTCTGTCCTCCCTTTGGGAAAGTTGCTCAAAGTGGCAAGAAAAGGGCCCAGTGACCAAGCCACACAGTCCCTCATGCAGTGGCAGGCACAATGCTGGGAGCGGCTGGGAGAGGTGATGTCCTGCTTCCTCCCTCTCCACACTCCCCAGCCAAACTTCCCCCTCGGGAGGGGTGGGGCTGAGTCAGATGCTCAGAGCTAAAGGCTATTCACTCTTGGGTCATCTACTGACCATGCTGCCTGAATGAAAATACTCATCCCTTCTCTGCAGCCCTGCGTCAGTCTCACTACCTCACCCTCAAACGCAAACACAGTTATGCAAATGAAATCTTCCGGGGCAACGTTCCAAGCCAGCAAAAAGAAGACTACACTGCAACAAAATGCCGAGGCAGGACGTGAGCTTCAGACTCCTGAACTGCGACTCTGGGGAACGCACCCACAAATGACGGGGTGTGTGCACCCTCCCGATACAACTGGCTGCTTCCCAGCACTTTTCAGTGAGGCCTCTGACCCCTAGAGGAGATGCCCCGCCCCCTCCGTCCCTCCGCTGCCGGCTCCCCTGACGCCATCATCAAAGAGGGCTGTTTGTGTTGATTGCTAATTTGTTTTGATTTGTTGGCCAGCGGAGGCTTTGTGATTATCCATGCTGAGTGTGAACTTGTACTAGAGAGAGAAGGTGGTGGTTGTTTTTCTCTCATTTGGCATCAATAGAAGCCGCTGAAGCGTAGTTAAATATGCAGCAACCATTCAGATGGAGAGAAACCAGGAGGCCCCATGACAGCGCCTCACAGATGGCGTTTGATTAATAAATTGAAGATGTGGAATTATGAAGCTACTGGTGCAAGGCTGGATTGAACACGGTGGGGAGATTGGAGAGGAGCCCTGACCCCAGATGTCAGGCTGCACCGTGGGGGTGCTCCCCCTGCTTCCTCCTCGCTGGCTTCCTTCCAGGAGGTGGGGACCCTTCAGTTTCTAACCACTGGGTCACGAACTGGGTTTTTGGAGTCCTGCAGAAGTCCTGTGTAGGCCAAATCCCGAGTGAGATGGCATTAAGCCGACACGATATTCACAGGTACAGACCAGACCTGCATCTCTTCAAACTTCTCTCCAGGCGGCCCCTTTCCACTCCGACTGACGACTGACGCCTGCCGGCACTCATTCTTCTCCAGGTGAAGGAGCGTTGTGTCTGGTGGCAGGAAAGGTGAGAATGCTCACCTTCCTCCCGGCTGGCTTGCTAAAGTCCCTGCTCCCTCGCTCTCTCTTCTTTCTCTTCTCCACTGAGCCTTATTCTGTTTGAGAAATACATACATTAAACTAAAGAGAACCAAGGAAAGAGACATAGTGCATTGCCCATTCATCCATTCATTCATTCATGAAGGGTTCACTGGCCATCTGCTCTGTGCTGGGCCGCACCTTGGTGCCCCTTTCCCATAGAATTTGCTCACCACCAACTCTTGTAGATTCCTGCCCCGAGGTTTGATGTCACCAGCGAAGTACTAAACATAGACTCCAATCTTATAATTCATTAGCAGAGTCATTATGTCCACGAGGGAAAATAGGCTGCAATCATCTTGCCTTTGCTTAGCACATGGCAATTTACAAAACTCTGTCTCTTTGTATGAACAAATGCCGATCCTCCCTTGCCAGGGCCCAGGAGGTGGGGAGGTGGATTTCTGAGTGCCAGGGCAGCACAGAGATGTTAGGGTTCATCTCCTGAGTCCAGGGAGCCCACAAACCGTCGGTCCCTGGTGTCTGGGATAAGCAGCACAGACCCCTTCTCATCATCTCGGGGGCTGGGCCTAGAGGCAGAGGCCCTTCCTGAAGAAGAATGGGGGCTCTTCAGACACCCATCTCTCCAGCTTCAAAAGAAGACTTAACACTTGTTTGCTGTGTGATTCCTGCTTTGTGTCCCAACCTCTCTAAACCTCAGCTGTAATTTGAAACTACTAATACCTTCCTGGTGGAGCTGTGAGAGTTAAAGGAGACAGGTATGCAGAGCATCTTGTCCAGCGTCCTGCTCAGTACAGCCCCTCAATAAATAGCAGCCAGTCTCAGATCTGGGTGTCCTGTCTCTCCGTGTCTCTGCACCGGCACGTCCAGAGACAGAGCTCATTGCCCCAGTCTCCTTGGATCTCTCTAAGGAGAGACACCCCCAAAGATACCCCAACAGCACAGACCCCACCTCTAGGGTAGGAAGCAGGGAGGAGGCTGCCTCATTCTTCCACCCCCCATGGGACTCTGCTGGAGCCCTCAGGGCAAGGTGCCACAGGAGCAGACCCAGACCCGACCCAGGGGCAGGCTTCCAGCTGTGGAGAGGAGCCCAGGCAGGGTCCTGTCCCGTCCTGCCAGGAATCCCCGCCTCCGACCAAACTCCCAGAGCAAACCCTGAGGCCCTGGACAGTGTGTGTGGAGAGAGGCTTTGCTTCCTGGCTGGAGAAATGCCATCTTAAGGGCCTGACCTGGGCACTCTGTGAAGCAAGGGAGGCTCTGACTCTCCCTCAGGGTCCCCCTGACTCTTGGGGAGACCATCCCTCTGGCCTTGTTTGCTTGTGCAAACCCAAGTGTAAACACGCAGCATGGGGTGAAGCTGGCGGCCACCTCTCAGATGCCATTGGCATGCTCCCCCCACATTGTCCCCATCCTATCGTCTCAAAGCTGCTGCTTCACACAGGTGAGGTACCTGTCTGGCTCTAGAGGTGTTTGAGTTTATGAGCCTCACACAGAGAGCCATGCCAGTCACACAGGTATTTCTCTACAGCAGGAGAAGGAGCCTTGTCCTTCGTGGGACCCTGTGCTGAACCCTCTGCAATGTCACCGACACATCAACCCACCTAATTCTCACAGCAGTCTCACGACAGCGTTCTTGGTGTCCTTGTCACGCCAAGGGGAAAACAGAAGCCCAGGGAGTAATGGCTGAAAGTTTCAGAGCCCACACTGGCAGGCTCTAAAGGCCGGTCCTTCACGTTACGCCAGGACCAGAGCTACTGCTCGTGGCCCTGGTGATGACGGCAGGGTCGGAGGCTGATGGGACAGAAAGGATCCTGGGCCTGTGGTTGGGGCCAAGTTCCCATGGCTTCTGAGAAGTGGAGTCAACCCTGGGCGTATACCCCACCCCATGTGCTCTGACCTGGGCCCTGTGGTCCACAGAACTGCCCGGTAAGCTGCCCCAAGGCTCAGCTGGTGCTTAACCCCCTACCTCCACGTGCTTCCTCAGTCCTTGTTCACTGGGGCAAACTCAACGGTCCTGGCCCCCCTGGCTGGTGGGCAGGGGGCAATTGCTGTGCCCAGCATTCTCTGTCGGCCCCTGAGACTCCTACATGTTTAGTACAAGCCAGGTGCCACACCTGAGGGGGCGGCCACGGAAGCTGCTTAGAAGCTCAGCTGTGTTCCTCCTGCCTGCCCTCGGTCCCCGGGGCCACCTGAGCCGGTAGACATGGCAACAGGAGCCACCTGCCCTCGTTACCTGGCATCATCCTGCACTCACACACCTCTTCCTCATGAGCCAAATAGACACCGAGACATTCAAGCTTTGGGATCCAGCTGGGAGACCAGGCTATTCCACCTACCACTTGCAGAGCCACACTGTCCCCAAGGATTTGCTGAGCAAAGGCCCTAGAGTGGCCCCACTCACTTCTTTAGGGTCCTGAAATTGGGTGGTATCAGTTATGCTCATTCATAACCCACCTCTTCCCAGAAACTGCCTGATGCATAGTAGGTACTACAATACACTAGTTAATGAAATTTTTTCATACATATTTTTAAAATACATACAAAAAAGGATCAAATTAAGTTTTAAGAAATGGATGCTAAGGACCAGACTGTGGTCTTGAGATGCCATTTACCCCCAGAATTAATAAGGGATTCTTGGAGGAGGAGCTGAGCCCAGGTTCGGGCCTGTACAAGATGAACCTAGAGCTTCTTACATTTCATAGCAGGGAAACCCCGGAGCAGGGGCAGGGCCTGCAGCCTGGATGGCAACGTTGCAGCAGTGCTGAGTCGGTCTGGTTTGGCGAGCTGCTCAGCCCTGCTGGGGAGGGGCACGTAACAAGGCCCCGCGGGCACCCTCGCAATCCTGTGGGGCCGCAGGGGCCTCTCCCCAGCAGGAAGCCAGGGCCCTCGGTCCTGTGACCTCAAAGAAATGAACTCTGCCAGCAGCTTGAGGGAGCAGTCGTCCCTAAGTCGAGTTTCCAGATGACAGAGCATCACAGCTGACACCTGGCAGAGGACCCAGCTAAGCTGTGTCCAGACTCCTCGCCTGCAGAAACTGTGAGATGATACACACTTCAAACGTGTCTTGTTTGAAGCGGCTAAGTTTGTGGCACTACTGTTGCACGGCAATAAAACGCTAATAGGGTTGGGGACTTTCATGTCAGTCATAGGCCATGGGGTGGGGAAGGTGCTCTGCCCCTGCCCCCACGACCCCCCATCCCGACACAAGGATGGCCAGCAGAGCACACCGAGGGCCAAGGCTCAGCTCTCCTCAAGCCCCCCTTTCCCCAGGAGGCTGCCCCACACAACCTTTCCAGGCAAAAAGACAGAAAGCAGAATTGCTCCTCACTGGACAGGAAGAAGCCAGGGGCTGCCTGGAGGAGAGCAGTCAGGCCAGACCAGGGCAGACCTTGTCTGTGACACCCCTTCTCCAAGGCGAACGGAGGTCCTGCCCAGGTTAGGTAGCAGCGTAGGAATTTCAGGTGGGGGACGTGAGTTACTCTGACCAAGACCGCGGGCCAACAGGGCCTGCAGGATGACCTTGATCAGTGGTTCTCAAAGGTGAGCAAGAGTCAGGACTTCCTACAGGGCTTGTTAAAAACACTGATCATTCAGCCCAGCCCCCAGTTTCCGATCTTGTGAGTCTGACTGGGAGTTGGCCCAGCCCAGTGCCCCCTAATTGAGAGCAGCAGCGACATCTCGTGGTGAGAAGGGGAATGAACCTTGGGCTGCCTGTGACCCTTGGCCTCCGCAGTACCCAGGGGTGGGGGGGCCGGGATGACGCCAGGACAGCGCAGCCCAGTTGGAATCTAACAGGCCCTGTGTTTGACCGGAGTGTGCAGGCACCAGCATGCCTCGTTTTACCCCAGAAACAGGAGAACCTAATCTCGTTTCCTAGAACTTCCTGCTTCTTTTCAGAATACTTTTATCTTAATTTTTATGAATAGGTTCCTGACCCAGTCTTTTCACTCCCCAAAGGGGAAGGCCTGGGAACCAGCACCTTGAAGACTCAGCCACAGATGGGGCTCTCCCAAGTCAGAAGACTGGCTTTTTGAACGGGGTGCAGGGTGGGGTGAGGGGAGTCTCACTTAACAGTTGCTTTCGGCCCAAAAGAGATTTGGTAACATGAATTATTATCCCTGGTAGTGTGACATCGATCCTTGGCAGGATTTTCCGAATGGGGTAGTAAGGGTTTGTGAACCCGGGCAGTCTTCACGCGACCTTGGTAGACTGGAGCCAGGTAGCTGCAGGGCTGACCGGCACCGCGGGGCTTAGGTCTGAAGGCCTGGGCTCCATTCCCTGCCCTGCTTCTCAGCTGGGACCTTGGGTTCCTCCTCTCAGCTCCCTGAGTTTGTTCATCTGGAAAACGGGGAACCTGAAATCAGCCATTTATTCGAAAGTAACCACCAGGTTAACGCAGATGATGGGGCACAGAGTCAGGTGGGTCAGGAGGGAACAGGGGTCCAGGCTGCCCTCTGTAGGGCCCCACCTGCACTGGAATTCTGGGGGAGCTTCCCCAGCCCAAACTCCCCTGGTGAACACGCTCACCATGCTCACCCACCAGCACCTTCTGCACCCACCCAACCTCCCACACTGCTGCTGGGGGCCCTGCTGCTCCCAGTCAGCAGGGGGTGTTCACACAGGGGCGTGGCATCTGGGGTGGTGTGACAGTGAGCGAGGAGGTGGCACCTTCCCACAAACCCTCCCGGCTGAGGTGACCAGGCCGGCTTAGCTTTATCCCCGGACACCCCACCCCCTGCCCTGGACAGGCCTGATTTCAAAAAGTGGCCTGTGAGGTTATCCAGGGAGCCAAGGCCAGGAGGTGGGGAAGGTCAGCCTCTTGTCCAGCCTCATCCAGTGAAACTTTCTGGAATGATGGGAATGTTCTTTATCTGTGCTGTCCAATATAGTGGCTGCGGAGCACTACAAACTCGCAGAGAGCAAATGAGGAATTTTTGGTTTCATTTTTATGAACTAAAATCTCTAAATCGCCGAGTGTAGTTAGTGGCTGTTGTCATGCCCATCACTCCTTCACAGCCTCACCCCCCAAAATATTTGTTCTGGAAAACATCAGAGAATCAGTTGACAATAAAACATACAACTAAACAACATAAAACATTGTTCCCCTTCCTTCCTCAGGCTCAGGACCTCAAGCCAAAGAAACCGGAAGCAGGTTTTGGAGGCGTCAGTCCTGAGGCTAAAGCCTTCTCAGGTGCCAGGAGAGTGACCCCAGTTCTGCTGTCTGGGTCACAAGGCCACCTGTGGAGATGCTCAAGAAATCCAGCACCACCCACCTCCAGATTCCAGGGAAGTTGACTTTCTCTGATTCACTGAAGTCATGAGGTCCAGGAGGTCATGGGACATTTAATCCAGCACCTGTCAGCAGGTCGGAGGTCACTGCCCACGCCCAGCCAGGTTTCTCGTTCCCCGCAGTGGAGACTCCGACGTGACTGCCCTGAGAAGGCTCACCCCAGGTGCTGTCCCTGCTCCGAATGGAATGGAGTGAAGTGGGAGCAGGCCCCCAGCTGCCGTGGTCCCAGAGAGGAGGCCATGAGACCAACCAGAGATGGCAGCCCAGACTGACTGTCCCCACAGCCCAGAGCCAGTGGGATGCAAAGCTGCCCCCATAACCTTTGTACCTTCCCCCAGCCTGACCCTCTGAACCCCAAGGAGTGGCTGAGAGGGTGCAGGTGGGTGACAGGAATGGGCAGTGGGCATCAGTGTGGGAACTGGTGTCATGGGGGGCAGAACAGGGCTCTGACCCCCACTGGTCACCGCATACCAGGTGATGGGGTATCTGTTCTCTGTGTCTCATCTCAGCTTCCCTGGCCGTAAATGACACTAATAGTAACTGTCTGGACTGCCTTGAAGGGCTGCTGTAGAGTCCAAATCAGATAACACGGTCCATTCACTAATCCATTCATTCATTAGGGGTGTATTGAGAACTTGCCTGGCACAGGACCATGTGGCTTCGCAGTGGCAGCAGAAAGGTCAAGAAGGACCCCTGTGGGAACCAGGCCCAAGGCCTCTTAAACACCAGACACTGACAGTTGGCACAGACTTTACACCAGCCCTTCTTAAACTGTGACAGAGAGGAGAAGCGGGGAGTGGGAAGGGGAGGAATGGAACTGGACAGAGTGAGGGAGAGGTGTGCCACAGGGGAGGAGGAAGGAGGAAGAGGACCAGAGGGAGGAGGAGGCTGGCTCGCCCTGGTGGCCTCCCCAGGCCCTGTGAGCTCACTGCCAGCTGCTGGCCCAGACAGCACCGGGCCAGTTTCTCCCGGAAGCTCCTGGGGAATTTCTGAGCTGGGTGTGACTTGATAGCCCCATATCTGCCCAGCCAGCTCATGGGCTTCTCGGCACTGGCTTCTCAGGTTCTCACCTCCATCTCTGCTCACTCCCTCACCCTGGCCTCATCGCCTTACTGCCTTCCAGCCTCACTGATGAGGGTTTGGACATGGAGACCCTGGCGGAAAACCCACCCAAGAGGCTCCTGAAGGAACCAGCCTTACTCCTCATTTTGGGCCCAGGCTTCCTGGGAACTTTTCTCCTGGCAGAGGTTTGGCCGAGAGAGCCTATGCCAGCTTGCCGGATGAGGCAGCTGGGGGGCTGAACCAAGGTGAGAAGCCGGGGTCTCTCGTCAGGGCAGGCGTTGGGCTGGCACTCTTGGATGCAGTGGGCCGTGGGCCAGGATATGTGGTCGACGCAAGCTGGGGCGCTCTCCCTCCCAGGAGCGCGCCCAGCACCTTTCTTCCCTCTCAGGCACGCGTCTCCTAACCTCTAAGGGGCCCCACCAGACTTGCAACCAGGGGAGCAACAGGCAGTGGCAGCTTGACCCAGGATACCCCCTGAACCTGTCTCCAAGACCCCTTTCCTCTGACTTTCCAGTGAGCCAAAGCAGCCCCCTGTAGGCTCTCTCCTCTTGCTGCTTCTGTCCTAAGCCCTTCCTTGTTTCACTGTCCCCAGCTTTAATAAGTATACTCTCAAAATAAACAAGTAAAATAAAAAACCGAGCTGGGGCCATGGAAGGCAGAGATAACAGAATGGTAAGGGAAGTGGAGACGGTGTCCGGCAAGCCTAGTCCCTGGTTCGGGGTGGTTAGCATGTCATCCCTGGCAGAAGCTGGCACAGCAGCCCAAAGAGGCTCCAAAGTACAGACTCAACCTTGTGTTGTAACGTTTCCCCCATCAGGCTGGGAGCTTCCCAAACACAAGGTCATGTTTCCTCTTTATCTTATACTCTCAACATGCCTGGTGAGAAGTTTGATTCCTCAGAGCTTGATCGGCACTCCCTGAGCACCTGCGGCCCGTGGGCCAGGCCTGTGGGGGTGGGGGGCAGAGCACCAGGTGCTCCCAGGCACCCTGGGCAGCTCGCTCAGTTGGTCTGGGCCCAACTCTACCAGTTGTCAAGCTGGGCCTCTGGGCATACAGTGTTTGGAGAAGCTCAAGGTCAGTTTCCATGCAAGTAGGTGAACATCACGCTTTACCTCCTCACCACCTTCTGGACATGCATGGGCCCAGAATCTCTCTCTGGATGCTCAGACCAGCCTGTTGGTTCCAGCTGAAGATCAACCGCTCAGCACTATGGACGGAGCGCCTCCTGCGGGCAGAGCTGCGTGCTCAGGGTGTGGTTGCCACCTTCTGTTTTGCCTGATCATCACTCCTTCCTCCTTCTTCTGGCCCACCTACCTAGAGTCTGTAACGTTCCTGTAGGTCCCATCACCAGAAGTAAGTACCTGGACCAGGCCTGGCCAGTGAGAGATTCACCCGCTCCCCAACCCTGGCCACAGCAATCAGAGTAGGAATCTGTGTCAAGGCTGTTGCTGGAGCGAGTTGGGGGACAAAGCTCTCTCTGGTAGAACATATGAATCTGAGCCTGCTGGCAGACATCATGCCACCGTGGGAGGAGAGCCAAGGCAAGGAACAGAGAAAGATGCCCTCAATTCCTGAGGACATCCCCTGAACTCTGAAGGCTTCCATGCCTGGAATTGTCGAGCTATGTAAGCATCTACCCTTCCTTCCTTCCTTCCTTCCTTCCTTCCTTCCTTCCTTCCTTCCTTCCTTCCTTCCTTCCCTAAATCAATTTGAGTTGCATTTGCTGTCTCTTGGAGCTGAAAGAGTGCTGGCTGCAGTGGGGAGGGGTGGGCGCAGGGGTGAAATGAAGAGAGGAGGCGCAGTGGGCATTGCCCTCAGAAAGGTCCCAGGCTGAGCGGAGACATGGTTTGCGTTCTTGGGTGTCTGCTCTTCCACTTTTTAAACCTGTGTTTGTGTGAGACACACGTACATTCAGAAAAGTTCTTATACTCTTTAGTTTTCTACCAAGTAATACATATTCAAACTGGAAAATTTACCAAAAATGAAAAAGGAAGGAAGGTCATTTGGATCCCACCATCTACTGCTATTCTTTTTCAGCATGTTGAAGAATGACAGTAGGGTCACACAGTACATATCACTTTAGTCTGTTTTTCTCCCCCACTGCATGCGGTGGCCTTCTTTAGAACATTTAAAGGAAACCATTAGGAGATAAGGTTCTTGGCAAGACCAAAGCCACATGCATCTCACCACCTAGCTCCTCATCTTGTGTCAGAAAGAAGCACATGAGGCCATCTGCAGACAGAGAAGTGGTGATTTTTCTCCATCACGTCCCCTTCAAAGGAAGTCTAAAGCACAGAGCAATCGTCTCGTTCAGCCAGCGAATACTCAGGCGCCTCCCCTGTGCCAGATGCTGGACTACGCACTCCGGGTATGAGAAGAAAGCCAGACGGCCTCTCCTCTCATGGAGCTTATGGGATGGTGAGGAAAAGTCACTCACCAAATGCTCCCTAGACAAATGTACAACGTGAGCGTGACAGGTGCTACCAGAACATACCACGGGAGGACTGGGCCCAGTCAGGAAGGCTTTCCTGAGGGAGTGGGGTTTGGACTGGAATCTGAAGGATGGAAAGGTATCAGCCAGGCCAAGGGAGGGAGGTGAGCATTCCACACAGAGGCACAGCCCCGCAGAGGCACTGTAACTGGAGAGAGCATGGCAAGTGGATGCCAAGGTCAGGGTGGCTGGAGAGGAGAGCAGGGAGCGTGTGTCATGTGACAGGAGAGCAGGCAGCAGTTAGAAGTAAGACCCAGGTGACACAGGGCCTTGGGAGTCTCATTAATGACCTTTGTCTTTATCCTAAGAACAAAGGGGAAGCCTCTGACACTTCCCCAACAGGTGTGTGTGTTGACATGACCCATGTTCTTTGCAGGTCATGTGACTGCACTGTGAGGGATGGATTGGATAGGACAAAAGTGGACTCGGGTGTGGTACAGAGGCAGCTCTTACAGGAAAGGTTAGGGTCACGTGCATTAAGGTGATGACAATAGGAAGGAGAGAAGGGGAATTGGAGAAGTATTTAGAAGACAAAATTTGCAGAACTTGGTAAGCAGCTGGATAGGAGGGTGTGAGAGAGTATGCGTGTTCAGGGAGATTACTGGATTTCTTCTCGGCCTGCTCACGTGGGCAGGTGATGCCATTGCAGCATCAGGAAATGCTGTAAGACCACCAGGTTGAGGAGACAATGAAGTGTTCAGTCTTAGACGCACTGAGGGAGAGGAAACTTGGAGACATCCAAAAAGAGATGTCGAATAGGCAGCTGGATATCTCTGTCAGGAGCCCTTGGATAATACGTGTGAGTCATCTGCCAAGTGTGCGCGCCAAGGCAAGAAAACCACCAGCCGGTGTAGCTTCTGGTCCAAGTTCACTGCTCTTCACTGACCAGATCGCTGCCCTCTCTGGCACTCAGGACCCTGCAGTGCTCAAGGAGGGGTGGACCAGAGCTCCATCCGGCTGTATCATGCCCTGAATCTGTGAGTGTGAGGATGAAGCACTGCCTGCATCCATCCCCAGTTTGGGGGATGTTCTGGCTCTCTTAGACTGGCCACGGGGTGTTCTCATGGAGACCCCGGCTGTGCCTTCCCTGGGCAAATCGTAGACCACCCTAAGCATCCAAGATTCCTGCTCCTGAGTGGGAAACCCAGGCCCCTCATCCTTGCTTCAGTGGAGGAATGAACTGTTGATGCAGAAGCTGCCGTGGCGCAGGTGAGGCAGATTGTCTGAGCAGCGTTAAGGTCAAAGGTGTGAACTTCGGAACAAGGATGCTTCCAACCACGGACCTTCCAGGCTATTCCCCAAGGTTTTCCAGCTCTTCTTTGCCCCCAGCCTGCTCTCTTCTGAACTTTCTGCTCTCTGCACTCTTCCCAAAAATGTGTTGCTGGGTTTCCATGCCATGTTTGCTTATTTCACAAACAACCCAGTTCCCAATGATGTCCCAGGTTCTAGCGACCTTTTCTGGCTAGAGTAGCCAGCCCATGGAATAGTGTCTTCCTGGAAGTGACACTCAACTCCTCTCCCAAATCCTGGTCAAGAGCTTATAACCTTGTCTATTATGTGCTAGACAATGAACATGTAAAATGGATGAACCTCAGTCCGAACCCTGGAGAACCTTCCTCCCAATGGTTTCGAAGTGTGAGCTGGCCTACTTTTCTCTAAATTCATTACCAGCCTCTACTCCCCAGTAAATCCTCTTTCCCAATCAGTTTCTAGCCTTTGAGATTGCAAATATCTGGCAGTTATCACTAAGGACTTATTACACACCAGTCTTGTTGTCGGGCACAATAAGATTTTTTAATCTCATTGAATCTTCAGAACAACCTATGAAGTAGGTTCTGTTTCCTCCACTTTACTCTGGAGGGCCTGAAAGAGACGAAGTCACTTGCCTGAGTTCAAACAGCAGCAATTCAAATCCAGGTTTGGTCTGACTCGAAAATGCCAGGCTCTACCCTCTACTCTGTCATCATCGTCGGGCTGGTTGAGCGCTTCCTGCCCGAGAACTTGGTGTTAGCCATGGAAATGCAGAGACCCTGTCTTAGTCAGCCCCTATCCCCAAGCACCTAGAACAGGAATGCCTGGCAAATATTTGCTAAATCAATTTGAATGAATGAAACACTTTGAAAACCTCCTCCCACCCACTATTATGAGGCACAGCTTTGAAAACAGTCAACTGCAATGTGCAGAGTTCATTAATAGCACAATGAGAGTGCATCTCTCACTGGAGGGTTCCGGGCGGCCTCCAGGTTAAAGACCCAAAGCGGTAGTCTGTTAAGCCATTAGTAAACAGACAGGTACTTGGATTTCTCAGTTAGGCTTGAATTTGAATTTCTTCTTTTTATACGAAGGAGCCTAGTTCTGTGCCAAAACTTTTATTTGCCAGTGACCTTTAACAAAGGGAAAAGGTTTTTTTTTAAACACACAATGAAACAACACTTTTGAGAAGGAAAGGGTAAATTGAAGCAAAGTTCATTATTTTCTAATTTTGCTTTTCTGTTGCAAACTTTGGGTGTTGGTGTGGCTGTATTCAAAGTCTCCCCAGCCCCTCAGGTCAAACCCGCCCTCCTTCACACACTCCCATCCCCTTCCTGTTTACCCTTGATGTGACATGCCCCCGTGCACGCCCCAAATCACCATCCCAGTCCAAACCCAAACCCAGATCTGTTCGTTCTCCTCGCTGCTTCCTTCCCAGCACAAGAATCTCCTCTCATTGCCACCCATTTCTTAGCCTAATTCTCTCTCTCCTCCAATACCCTTCCCTATGAGTTATCTAGAGCCTGTTTTTATTACTGACACCCAGTCATAAAGTAGTGGTTTCATTTCCTGTCTGAAGCCGTCGCAGAAATGCTCCCAGGCAGGCAGTAGCTTCGACACGCCAGCCAAGGCCTTGCTGTGGGGGTGACGGAGACACCTGAACAAGCGGGAATGGTGCTGGGGGAAGAGGAGTGAAGAAGAGAAGGGAGAAGGGGCAGGGCCACGCATTTCCCTGCTAGGACTGAGGAGCCAGCCGTGGTCAGCACAGGCCGAGGCTCTGACGGATGCCAGGACCACGCCCGGCTTTCTCCAGCCTCTGGGCCTCTGACTTCAAAGTTCTCTCAGCTCGACTCTCCTTTCCTTTCCTCTTTGTCCAGTTCAATTTTATTCATCCTTCAAATTCTAGGAAGTCTTCAATGTCACCATTGCCCCTCCCCCCATACACACACTTCTCACACACCATCTGGGGTCGGTGTGTCCCTTACGCTATTCCCGTGACACCAGTGACATGACCCAGCAGCGTTTTCTCATCTTTATCCCACATCTCGCCTACCCGGACACTGCGTGCGTCCTCGTCTCCCCAGCAGTAACCACAGAGCCTGGTCCACGGCAGGGATGTTAATATAGTCCTGTGGTCGACTGTTTTATCGCCTTATCGAATAGTTGTAGAACCATTCATTGAGCCACCTACTGTGTGCCAGGCCTCTAATGTGCATCATCCCTATGTTTGGGAGGGGAAGGAGGAGGGGGAACCTGGAAGCCAACTAAGGTATATGACCCCTGAACCCCAACAGTCAGCGCACTTGGAGTAGCCAGGTGCCCACTTGTAGCCTCTGCTCAAGTGTAGAGAACAAACTTACTAATAAACTTACTAACAACTTTATTTCCTCCATACGTGGGGCATTCAGACTGGCCAGGTAGGTGCCTTCTTGCAGCATAAATAAACTTGCTATCTCATTTCCACTGTGCATACAAGTTTGTCTCTTGCTTGAATTTGTCTCTTGCAAGGGAGGCAAGAACCGAGGAACAAGCTCGGGGTGGGGAAGCCCTGATTCAGGTCCCTCCCCGATAACACCGAAGCCCTGCAACCACCTTGCAGAGTAGATTTGATCACTCCTACTTTATAGAGAAGGGAGCTAGAGCTCAGAGAGGTTCAGTAACTTGTCAAAGGACACATTTAGAAATAGGCGGAGTTGAGTGTGAGCTCAGGCCTTTGAAAGCTTATCTGGCTTTCCCGCTGTCTCCTGAGTGGCAAGTCACCCAAATCTCTGTCAACTCCAAATTCCAAACTCTGTAACTCAAAAGAAAGGGCTTATTAGCTGTGTGACCATAGATGAGTCACTTGAGCCCACTTGGTCTCAGCTTTTTCAAGTGTAAAACAGGGGAGGGATGACCTTCGTGACTTCAAGTGCACAAGGTCCAAAGTGGTGGCGTAACTGCAGCTGTTAGGATGAGCCGGAGCTTTGCCTAAAGGCAAACATCTCTGGAGCCTAAACCCATCTGGAGCCTACCGGCGTTTCCTAATCTGTGGACGTGCAGGGAGCCTTGGTGAGCGTGTGCAGATGCCACCACGCCCCCCGGGGCCCTGACTGCACGCAGCCGGAGCGTGCTACTGACTGTGAGCACGCACAGAGCACCGGGGTGCGCCGAGCCTGTGGCTGTGCCAGGCAGCTCGACGGTTTGTTTTCTGGCTCTGCAAATTGTCTCCCGCCTCTTCTGGGCTGGCCTCTCCTCAGGAGAGATGCACTCGCCTGCTCCCTACAAGTTGAATCAACAGCCATGGTGGTCATTCTCACCGGGCTGGCCGGCCATTCCTACCGGGCTGGCCGGCCATTCCTGCATCTGGGACCCGCGGAGGCCGCACGGAGTTCCAAGCCTTCCTCAGCCCCGCAGGCCTTCTCCCGCTGCCCTCCAGCTGCCCCGCAGCCCCCTGTCTGCACCGCAGGCGGCGGAGTCCTGCTTCCAGGTGCAGAAG
The DNA here is from genome assembly GCA_028533065.1 of Trachops cirrhosus. Taxonomy (NCBI): domain Eukaryota; kingdom Metazoa; phylum Chordata; class Mammalia; order Chiroptera; family Phyllostomidae; genus Trachops; species Trachops cirrhosus. The sequence goes on from CM052551.1 coordinate 29,637,952, forward strand.
GCAGAACAGAATGAGCTGGCCACAGCAGTGGAGAGCCTGCGATGTCAGTGGGGAAGTGTCCTGGAAAGGCTAACAGAGCTATAGGGCCACAATTACATGTTCATGATAAAAAAAAATCACGTAGATGAAAACAGAGTGAGCAAGGAAAACTGAGAGAGAAAAAAATGCTCACAGGGAACACCTCCACAGCCCAGGGTGAGACTGAAACCTCTCCAGGTTACTGGAGTCCTGCCCCAGGGCATTCTGGGATTAGCCATCCTTGACCAATCAGAAGTTAGCCAGGGTTCAGGCACCACACTGCCCCCAGACTCACCCAAGAGCCCACTCAGGAGCCCCACTCTTGTTTGACTGTGAGCCCAGCCAGCCACTGTGAATGCACAAGGGAGGGACACAGGGCCCTGTCCCTGAGGACCCCCTCCCTGGTGCCCCAATCCCACCCCACCCCCTCCGGCCATGTGTGAAGGCTGTAGCTGAAGCAGGGCCACTGGAGAAGAAAGGTGTTTGATGTCAAAGCCTGCTTTGCAGCAGGAAACAAAACCTCCTCTGGCTTCCTTCCTTCTGGCCTGGTCTGGAAAAAAGCCTGGAGACAGAAAGTTTCTCATCCCCAACACCTTGTACCCCCACCCTCATCATCCTAGCAGGGGGCCCCCTTCTCCCTCCCACCCTCCCCACCCCTGGCTTCCTTACTATGGGGGCTCTATCTTCCTTTTGCTCAGACTCCAGGCACTCGCCCCCCACCTCAGCCCCCCACGCAGACAGGGCTGCTGTGGATGGGGGCCCAGCTTCCTTCTCACCCACCAAGCTGCACCCCGGAGAAGGAGGGAAAGAATGGGGCCTGGGGGACTCTCTCTGGGCTGTACTCTAGACATTACATGAAAAGCATGCAAATGCCGAGCAAAAATAGCCTGCAAATCTTTTACCTCTTCATCCTCTGTGTCCTTCCCCACTGGGGCCTCAAGACCCTCAGCCCCAGGGTGGGGTCGACTTTTTTATTCTCCCCACCTAACAGCCTGGGAGTGCCTTTACCCTGCCCTCACCTCCCACCCCCACCCTGTCCTTCCTTATTCTCACCGCACCCCGCCCATTGCTTGACTTTGACCTTTGGAAGTTTGGGAAACCCTGTGTTTGTTGCATTAGCTGTGGCACCTTCAAAAAAAGCCTCTCCTTGGATTCAGATGCTAAAACCGAGATGGGGAGGAGCAGAATAGGAGGGGCCCGGCCTGCAATTCTATTGCCATCTCTAGACCCCTTGGCACTTGGGGGAAGGCCAAAGACTCTCCAGGCAGCAAGTGGCAAGTGTGTATTCCATTATTATAATTACTATCATCGCTGTTTTACCCTCAGGGAAGGAGGCCCTGGAGGCCAGGGAGTGGGATTCCTGATAAAGAAGCAGAGTAGAGTTTGATATAGTAATCACTGTGCAATGTGTGCATATATATAAACATCACATGGTACCCCTTAAATATATACAATTTTTATTTGTCAGAAAAAAAGGTGTGGCTATCAGCCCTGAACTGAGATAATCAACCACGTTTAGAGTTTAGCATTTCTAGAATTAAATGGAAAGGAATTGGCCACAGCTACCTGGAGCTGCCTCCTATCAAGGGTTCTTTCAGTGAGCTGCCTAGGGCCCTGCCCCCATAGGGAGCTGTCTCGGGCCACCTAGGAGGGGTGGAAATGGAGCTCTGTCCCCTGTTCTCACAGTACCAGGCTGGGTGCCTCTGGCCCCATACCTGTTCCGAGACTGACCGCCGTGGTGCCAGCTCATCGGGTCCTGCCTCCTCCCCAGCTCCTTCCCCGAACTAGAAGAAAGACCCCACACCCACTGCCTCCCCAAGCATGGCCCAGACTTAACTGGGCCTGCCAGCAGCCCCCGGGATAAGGCGGAAGCCTCACAAAATCTTCAGCCTGGGATAGGAAATGCATGAGCCAATTTCAAAGGCTCTGCAGCCACGGGAAGGAAGCCACCTGGGGTGGGTCTCCAGGGCAGTGAAAGGCCTTCCAGAGGGAGGGATAACCCAGAATGCCAGGTCTGGAGCCTCGAGGAGAGTCCCTCCCCTGCCCACCGCAGACTCCAGAGGAGCCGTGAGCAGGACCGAGATCTTCCCCGGCGAAAGCCAGCACGCACGGGCGACTGAGCCTGTGGCTTCCACACTAGCCACGGCTTCTTCACGGCCTGGCCTCCAGGAGTGGGAGACAGGTGACTCAGTACACCTCCCTGTGACACCCAGAACTCTAACCCCGAACCCCCAAGGGTGAAAGTCTCTATTCCTTCCAAAGACTTTCTTGACCAGGGACTCTGCAGCCCACTCCGGTACCCACTCTTCAGTTTATGTCACTGTAAACCTTTCAGCTGCCGTCCCAGTCCCTTCCTCTCCCTTGTTCTCAGGAAAGAGAACACTGAGTCGGAAACTGTCCTTGGTTGAGTCAGGCAGGCAGTCTCCCCCACCCCACATCTCTGGCCCCTCGGTCAACCCAGGCAGGGGGTCCCAGGGAACGCTAACCTCCCGGCGCCTGACCTCTGCTCACTCCTGGAGAAGGAGCGGCATTCGTTGATGTCTTTACGTGCCTTACCTGTTTAATCTGCAGCACATGAAGGGGAGGGGTGGGCCTCTGGCAGCCACGCCTTACAGAGAGGGAAACTAAGGCTTGGAAAGCTCCCACACCTTGCTCAGGCCTCGCCGCTAGTAAAGGACAGGGCCAGGGCTGGAATCCTGGTTTGGCTGAGCCCTTCATGACCGCTCTGGACTCTCTTTTACTTCCTTGTCCCCAGGTGCTCCTAGGTCGTGGAGGCAGACGTGAGATCACTAAGTGAGGACTACGTGGATCTTTATTTTCTTCTCACTTTGGCAACATCACATCAGCAGCAACAATAGGGCAAGGGTCCCCAGAAGACACTTCTTAAAGTGAACAGGGGCTGTCCCCTCTGCTGTTCCGTCCTCTTCACAATCCTTCCCTGCCTGGTTCCTTCTTCCAGTCCTAGGGGTCCAAGAATTTTAGTCCTTCAGCCTCTTCCATGGAATGACAAACATCGTGGATTATCTCTCCGACCTCCCTCCACTCCCTGCGATCAGAGCACTGGACCCATTTCCTCAAAGCAGCTGTTAATTCTGATGGAAGGGAGGGAGGAGGGAGCTGAGTGGAGAGCTGGGAACCCGAACAAGACCCAGTTCTTCTGCAGTAGGTGGATTTCCACCCATCAATTCATTCTAGAATAAATAGCGCTGTCCACCTCTTATCTGTAGTCAGATTGGAGCCGTGACCCTGACAGCAGCCCTACGACTCCGGGGTCCTGGAGCAGCTCCCAGATTGCCTGCAGGGTCCCGTGGGCCAGACGGACCTTGCCCCACAGATCACCCGCCCTCCACACAGCCTCCCACCTCCACATCCTTGATTCCCGGTGGACCGGAGAGAGCTTCACCACGACATGGAGGTCCTGGCTCCTTTCCCCAGTGCTTCAGTCCAATCCTGTGGGAAACGGCCAGGAAAGCTGGAGTGAGATAAGGCGTCACATTCCCGACTTTGCCACCCCTCCAATCTCTCATATACTGCTGATCGGAGTGTACACTGGTACCACCTGGGAAACTTTTTGGCAAACCTGCCGAAGCTAAACAATAACCCTACTAGCAAGGTCACATCTCAGGTATAACCAACAGAAATGAGTGCTTGTGCTCACCAAAAGATGTGCACGAGAGTGTTCATTGTAGGTTTATTCATATTAGCTCCAAGCTGGAGGTGACCTAATGCCTACCAATAGGAGAATGGATAAATAAGTAGAAATGCTTACATGCTACACAGTAGTGCAGGAGAGAGAACTGCTACCTCGAACAACAATCGTGAACTTCACAGACATGCTGTTGAGCAAAACAATTCAGACACAAGAGTACTTACAATATCATTTCATTTCTATGAAGGTCAAGAACAAGCAAACGAAAAATAGCAGTAGCCTCTGCCTGGGGGAGTGCCCTCCAGGGTTCTGGCAACGCTCTGCGTCATCGATTCTTAACCCTTTGCATCTCACGGCACACATAAGGTAATTACTAAAATTCTGTGGCACACCAAAAACATATTATACTTTTTTGCCAATCTAAAAAAAAGGTACAATTTTGATTCATTCACACCGGACAGCTATTATTGTGTTGATTGTTGTCATTTTTTCATTTGACAGTCTAAGGGAAAAGAGGTCAGTGCCCCCGACTAAATAGTCAGGTATTGCATGTTTTAAAATCTTTTGTGGCACACCGGTTGAAAATCTCTGTTCTATGTATTTATCTGGGTAGAGGTTTCACCAGTATATACATATGTTACATATGTAAAACCCACCTGGCCCTGGCTGGTGTGGCTGCCCTGGCCCAGTGGGTTGAGTGCTGGCCTGCAAACTGAAAGGTCACTGGTTCAAATCCCAGTGAGAGCACATGCCTGGATTTCAGGCCAGGTCCCCAGTTGGGGGTGTGTGAGAGGTAACCAGCCGATGTTTCTCTCATACATTGATGTTTCTCTCCCTCTCTTTTTCCCTCCCTTCCCCTCTCTCTAGAAACGAAGAAATAAAATCTAAAAAAAAATCCATCTGGCTGTACACTCAAGACTTGTAAATTTTACTATGTAAGTTATATCCTTCACCACCACCCCCCCAAAAAAACTCCAAAAAGAAGGCAACCAAGTATGAGATGGTTTTGTTTTGGTTTGGTTTGATTTTCATTTCTGGGTATTCCACTGCTGGGGAAAAACAGCCGGCAGGCGGAAGCCTAGGCCAAGTCCACATTATGCACATAAACACGATCTCATCATGTCTGGTCCAGGTGGGGAATAGCCCTTCCCCAATGTCTGGGCTAACCGGGAGACCGGCTTCCTGTGAGCGTGTGCCTGTGAGTGTTCGCGTGTGCACGTGTGTGTTGCACTGTATTCGTTTAGACGACAGCCTGCCAGAGGGCAGGAAATGTATGTATAAAGTTCCTCTTAACACCGCACCATTCACAGAGAGATTTATTTCAACAAAATTTATGGTGTGCCTCCTGCATGCTGTGCACTATTCTGGCGAGTAGGGATATTGCGATAAAACGAACAAAGCCCCCAGCTCCAGTGACATCAGTTGAGCTTGTGGACAGTGGCCACAGGCTAAAGGAAAGATCTCAGATAGACCTCACGTCCTCGGTGAGCTTCGCCTTTTCCAGTAAAGAGCCCTGAGCTGTTGTTCTTCTGTGGGTTGGAAAGCAGGGTAGGATGTGCACCAACGAGTCTGTTACCATAGTTACGTTAGCACTGCCAATGACTAAACATGGTTTTAGGTCATATCTCATCTCCCTAGAGCAGGTAGGGACAGTCCCTAAGGTATCAGGTCATAAGGAAGGCAAGTAAGAGGCAAGGTTCGTGAGCTACAGAACCGACATATTTTGTTGGATTCTTGGTCCTATCGCCTGTTCTCTGTGTCACTTAATCCTCTGAACCTCCTTTTTCTCATCGGCACACGGGACGGCCATACCTACCTCAAAGGGCTTGTTCGAGCGAACGAGACGGGTCAGTGTGCCTGGTGCCCAGTGGCTGTGAAATCAAGAGCGGCTGTTCAGATTGACTAGAGAGACAGACACGCACGTCCAAAGGGAACCGCTCCTCGCCTCCCCATCAAGCATGCTCATTTCCTCTTCCGCGGCCCTGCGCACACACCCTCCGCCAAATCAGGTCACTTCCCACCTTTAAAACTCAAGACTCGCCTTTTTCAGCAAGTCTTTCCCAACTAACTTGCTCCTTCGCGGCAAACAGCCGCACTTCAGACCTCCGCATGTCTGCTGCTAGTGGAACGTCTGCTCCTCTCGCGGCTGAACTCCATTGTTTTCCCCATTAGACAGGGGTGCTGGGGCGGGGGCTGTGTCTCCCGATCAGATTAAAGTCGGATCCCAGCCACTCGGGGCCCTTCCTACACAAGCCACACCCCTTTGTTTCAAGGTCTTGGTGTGGGCCAAGCCCTGGGCCTGGAATGTTTGGTGTTCAGCCCCTCGAACACGCTGTTTTTAGCAAGTTGTCAAATGCACTCTTAGACATCCTCCAGGACTCCGCTTAAACGTCACTTCCTCCAGGAAGCCTTCCTTGACTCCCATACTAAAATTTCTTATTTTATCCTCTCACAGTATCCAGTAATTCTCCTTCAGAGCACTGATGGCTAACAATAATCGAGTAACAGCAAGGCTCCTTTAATGTCTGCCCCCCATTGAACTGAAAGTTCAGAGTGGGCAGGTACTTGTCCACTTGTCCAGTGTGTTCTCAGCACTTACTTCAGTGCTTGGTGGCTAGTAGCAGTGTAATGAATACTTGTTAAATGAATGATGGAAGGAAGGAAGGAAGGAAGGAAGGAAGGAAGGAAGGAAGGAAGGAAGGTAGGAATACAGCCTCTCCCCACTACTCTCAGGTTCCAGCAGGAGTCTTTCTGCAGGACTCTCTCAGCAGCCAATGAGGACAGACAGAAAGACCTTCTGCTTCCAGCTGAGATATATTTCTTCCTGGAAACTTGTGGCCTTTCCTTGGCTGAGCCCTGAGTCTCCAGGTTTTCTGTTCATTGCAAACCACCCCCCTCCCACCGCCTCCAAAGAACACATTCCCAGTCAGAGGGAACCTCTCCAAGGGGCTCCCCCCACCGGGAGAGACCGGGCAGCAGGCTGGTACCGCAGCAGCAACCACAGGCTAAATATACCCTGCTTTGCATTCCGTTTGCTTTGAAGCACACCTGGCAGACACGCATCACAGGCTGGGAACCACGCCTCGCTGCTCATCCTCTCGGGCTCCAAGGGGCAGCCCCCACGGGCCTCCTTTGAAAGAGCTGGGCTGGATCCTGGAGTCCACCCCCCTGCCCCCTACCCCTGCTTCATGTCTGTATTTTGCCTTTGCCCAGTTCTAACAGGTGGTGCCCCACCCCCGACCCGAAACCTTGGGCAGCAGCCAGAACCCATGGGCTGTACAGGGCCGGTCCCCACCCCAGCAGGCCTGGCCAGGAAAATGCTGACTCAGGAGGCCCCGGGTCTGGGGACTGCTCTTGCTGCTGCGGCACATCTTCTCTGAGCCCGTCCCATTGGCGGTAAGATGGGAGCCAGAGTGATGATGTCTGTGCTTTCCCCTCCCGGGGCTGTGGTGCAAGCCAACCAGGAAAGTGGAAAGGGGGCCCTGCCATGGGCCCCCCACCATACAGGGCCCTGAGGGAGATAAGATGGAGGAGACACTCCCTGCCTTCGAAGACATGAATCGGCCTTAAAGAAGCAAAAAGGCACTCACTACAGGGAGACGGAAGAATGGCCAGGTTGCCACCGAGGGGGCCATGGGGCACATGAAAGAAACAGTGCCAGGGTCATGGACACCTGCCGACTGTGTAAAAGTGTAGGCTGGGAACTCAGGCCAACCAGATTGAAACTATTGCCCACTAGCTGTGTGACCTTGGGCAAGTTACTCGCCCTCTCTGTGCCTGCTCTGTGCTTTAGAGTGGTATTGTGAGGAAGATATGTAAATGAATATATGTAAAGTGCTTAGACTAGTTCTGAGGCAAAGTAGGTGCTAAATAAGTGTCAGCTGCTGTTACTATTAACATTAGCTGCAGTTCATGCAACAGATATGGACAAGGCTGCATGGGGAACATGTCTGTAAACACAGCAGGCTGGAAAAACCTGCTCTCGTGGAGCTTACACCCTCGGGCCTTTCTGGGAAGGGAGGGTGAGCAGAGCCCCGAGGAGGTTAGAGTGACCACGAAGTCAGCTGCAGGAACCACAGTTCCAACACGGGAGCGGCAAGGGCCTTCCCTTACATTGCTGTGAATACATCTTTAGCTGCAAAAGGAAAATGGGCAGTTTTGTGGATTAAATTAGAGAACAAATTGCCAGGCATGTACTAGGCACAGAGAAAATGTTGGCTCCTCCCACAGAGCTCCTCCCTGGTCATCGGAGAGTTCAGGATATCCAGACACAACGTGCCTCTTTAAAAAGCCTTCCCAGAGCCGCTGCCCAGGGCCCTGGAGGGCTGGCCGGGCTCACACCCAAGGCGTGTGCAGCAGGCGACTGAGTGTCCTTGAGGAGACCGAGGAACATGAACCTGGAGTTTGGAGGGTGAACACCAGCCCTTGTAGCCTTCTAGCTGTGGGATCTCAGCCAGGGACAATAGTAACAGTTGTCACTTCTGCCGGGCACTTTGTCATCTCATCCTGCCCCCAGTCTTGAGGCAGACAAGGAGAGTGAACTTCGGAGAGGTTCCCCCAGTTAGTAGGTGGGGAAGCTGTGGTCGGAGCCTCGTCTGTGGGACTCCACCGCCCCAGCGATCAGTAGGGTTGCCAGATTTACCCAAAACAAATAAAAGCAAAATAAAAAACAAGACACTGATATGAAATTCAGTTTCATATCAACAGGAAATAACTCTTTAGTGTAAGTTTGTCCCAAATATTTCATGGGGTGTATTTATAGTAAAAAATTATTTATGACTCATGGGAAATTCAAATGCAACTGGGCACCCTGCACTTCACCCAGGAGCCCAGCTCTTAGCCGCTCCCCCACCCGTCTCCCAGCACTGGCGGCCGCTGTGCCACGGGCACGTTGGAGAGGCTGGCCTGAGGCACTGAGGAGGCCATAAAGGTCCAAGCATGCCCCTTCTTGAGGTGAGCCTTCACGTGAGGAAGCGACCAGGGACCAGGCAAAGGGCCCTGCTGAGCTTTAGGGGACCCAGATCTGTTGCTCCTGTCACCAGAAAAGTCTGCAGGGCCAAGAGGTGCCCACCCAGGGCCACATTCTAGTACTGGGACCCTGGACGTTTCTGCACAGCGGGCCTGTGAGGTTCCTACCCCAGGGCCCCCTATGGCTGGTGGGGGTGCCCTTGGCAAGGGTCGATGGGTAAAACACAGGATGTCCAGCATGTGTGAATTTCAGAAACACGAGGAATAATTTTTTAGTTTAAGTACACAGCCCTTCTGTGGGCCGAGGGAGTGGCCAGGGTTGCTGTTTGGGTGTGTGTGGAGGTACGGGGGAGGGTGTCCACACAGGCCCTCCTGGACCTTCGAGATGCAGCTGGAGCCAGGACAGGGAAGAGAAGGGCGGTGGGCTGCCTTTGTTCTGCACGGAGCCAAGCACAAGCCAGAGCAGCCTACTTTCCCTGCCTTCCTCGCCCACCTCTAGATTTGTAAAGTAAGAGCTGCTTTTGCTTAGGAGCTCAAGTTAGTGGGGAGCATTGAATTTTGAAAAATCCTTAATTTCACCCTCTTTCAAAATCAGCACTGCCCCTATACAACCCCTTCTTTGAGACTCCTGTGTTCTTTCCGTTCCCCCTCTCCCCTGCTCAGCCCAGAGATTTGCTTGTTGCAAGTAAAGTCCCCCAACCCATCAAAACCCCCAAACCAGAGCTAGAGCAGCCCAACTGCCCCACCCCCCAGGCCCTGCTGGAGGCTCTGTCTCCGGGCCTCTCTCTTTGTCCCAGGCCTCCTCCGTTTCTCCTTGCCTCTGCCCGGGGTCCCTCTGACCCTGCAGGTCTGGTTTTGCTCCCCCACCCTCACTCCTACCCCTCTCCACACCTGCTCCTCCCGCCTCTCCCTCTCCGTCTTTCTGGCTCCTTCTGAGTCACTGGCTTCCTCGCGGTCCTCTCCTGGCCCGACCCAGCAGCTGATGACTCCCTCCCTGTCCCCGAAGGGCAGGGCCTTTCAGGAACCCTTTCAGAGAGAGCCACACTCAGGCCTAGGGGACAGGAAGGGCAGGTGGGGGAGGGTAGCATAGCAAAAATAGCTCCTTATCTGAGCGAAAGAGAGGCCAGGGCAGGGAGGGACAGGAAGGGCCTCAACACCAGAGAGAAGGATGAAAAAACTGCCACCTGTGCTGGTGTATGTACCTGGGGTGGGTCTCTGCAGGGAGTCCCCGGCCTTCCTGCATCCAGGCTCTGCGCTGGGCCGGGCCTGGGAACGGCGACAGGCAGTGGGTCCCCCTAGGCACTGGACTCCGGACTCCTCCCGGGGGCTTCCTAAGAACAGATGGTGGGCCCCAAAGACTCTAAGCTAGGTCACTGAACAGTCAGACTTGGGTTCATGTATTTGTTCCTTCCCAGTTACTGGGTACCTTTGACAGGGCAGGGTGGGGGGGGATTCGCCCTCTGCATGGCCTTAGGGGACCCTCTCCCTCAGCCTTCACATGCCCACTCATGCCTCCTTCAAATGGGCAGGAAGCCGGGAACAGCAAAGGGGGCCATTGCCATGGAGAGTGAGGGGGAGGATGGGGTGGACGCTAACCCCACCAGGCTCCGCTCGCTGTGCAATATGATCCCACCTCACCTCCCTTGCCAACCTCTTGCCCTCTCTCCCTGTTCCTTAAACACATACACCAATACACACCACTCTAATCAAGCAGGCCCCCATCCGTCCCCACCCTGCACCTCTGTGACATCCTGTCCTCACACAGATGCCCTTCTCCCCCACCCAGCACACTGCCACATCCAGCACCCACTCTCTGTGAAGCCCCCGACCGTGGGCTGCGCACCCTCCCGGCCCCTGGCAGCTCCGCCCCAGCATGTGCTCACAGGTGCTGACGGCTGCCCATCACTCCCCGTGGGTCCTCCCAGCTCCTGCTGTGCACTGCCCGGCGACAAGGGCCTGCCTTAGACACTGTTTTCTGAGACATAAACATCACATCGTGGTTATAATTGTATTTTATTATCATTATTATTTGTACGAATTCTCCCACAGAAATTCCCACTTGGCAAGCGCTTTCAAAGTGCCCTATGGTTCTGGTACATTATCTCACTCAATCTCCATCACACCCCCCTCGGCGGGAGTGGACACTGTCACTCCTATTTACAGAGAGGGGAATGGCGGCAGCTGCTGGCCCAGCAAAAGCGGCAGGACCCGATTCAGCACCACTTGATACAACTGCTCCCTCCCTCTTCCTTGAGGCTCTCTCTTCCCTGGCTTCAAAGCAACCATCCCTGCAGACTTTCTCCTACTTCCCGGTGGCTCCTCCTCTTTGGGGCTTTTCAACTGGAAATTCGGAGGCCCAGCCCTTGTCTTCTCTGTGCTCCTTCCTGTGCTCTCACGCAGGCCCCAGGCTTTCAATGCCCCCTGTAGGGTGACACCTCGTAGAGTTCAAGTTCTCTAACAGTCCTCCGGACTCACGGGCCTAACTGCCTACCTGGCATGTCCAGCTGGAGTGACCAGCATGTCAGATGAAGTAGATCCAAGACAGTATCCCTGTTCTTCCCTGCCTCCCCCGGAACACTGTTTCCTGTCTTCCCGTTACCAGCACAAGCTCCATCGGTTGCCCAGTTCCAAACACTCAAGGTCTTCATTGCCTCCTCTTTTCCCCTCCTCCCCCAAAGTCAATCATGGGGGGATCCTACTGGCTCCTCCCTCCACTGTATCCAGAATCCAACCTCCCTTCATCTCCACTGCATCTGCCTTGCCCCAGCCCCCACCCCCCCCTTCTCTCACCTGCATATCCCACCAGACACCAGCTGGTCTCCATTTCCACTTTCTTCCTGCAGCAGGAGGGTCCTTTACACACCGAAGCCAGATAGTGCCACATCTCAGCTCAGAAAGGCCCTCCATCCTCCGGCTCCTGGATGCCCCCATCCTCATTCCTTTCTATTCCTCCTCCATCTCCCGCTCCAGCCACGCCTCCCCCACCCCCAACCCAGCCCCTGCTCTTCTGCTGTCGCTCAAACACACAGGCTTGTGCCCTCTCGCCTCAGCCCTTAGTTCCCCTCCACCACCCGCCTGGAGCCCTCTTCCCCTGAACTGCACGGGTGACTCCTTCGCTCCTCTGACAGCCCTGTTGGGGTTGCAGCCAGAATAGAGCCCAACCCCAGCCACACACGCGCTCTTGGTCCCCCTTTTCTGCTCCACTTTCTCTTTATTTCACAGCCTTTGTTACCTTGTTTACTTATTTCTTCTGGTTCTTAGATACTGTCCCCCCACAGGCCCCATGAGAAGCAACCCGGGGGCAGGGGTCTTTTTGGCACACTGCCGTTATCCCAAGCACTTGTGATGGCACCTAGCACATAGCAGGTGCTCAATCAATACTGAATGACAGAATGAACAGATTATTCCTTTCTCCTCTTTCACTTCTCTGTGTGATGCTGGAACTTCACGAGGCTCTATCTGGGAAGTTGGCCGGGTGGACATGCTGGATTTTCTTAGCCCAGTGACTTAGGAACAAGGAAAGGAAGCCTCAGAAAGCTAGCAAGCTGGCGAGTCTGACTGGTTCCCCTAAAAAACAACCACCACGCAGGTCAGGCTGAGCTCTGATGGGCCCAGCTATGACCTCTGTGCAGGGCTCCTCCCTTGTCACCCTCTTCTTCCCAACCAGAGGGGCCCAGCTGAGCTTGTCACCTCACCTGCCCTGTCACCTCACCTGCTGTGTGCCCCACCTACCGCCCCAACCTGTTTCCTCTCATTCACTCCTCCCCACGGCTTCTCCAAACACCTCGCTCCCGCCACTCACACACACAGATCAGAGGGTGCCTGCTTTGATCTGGGTGCCCTCAGCACTGGATACAGGCAACTTAAACACCATGCCCAGCCCCATACGGGCACCTGTGAGTTTTATACCACGGGAGCTGCTCTGGGGGCCACTCGATTCCTTTAAATCCCAGCTCCACTACCAACTGGGGCTGTGAGTGCAAACACACCCACTGTGCCCCCCAACCTTCCTTTCCCCATCAATACGGAGGAGAACTCTGCCGCCTTTCAGGGCTATTGTAAAGGTTAAAGAGATTATGTTCACAAAAATTCAGCACTGTACCCAGCACCCAGTGAGTGCTAAACAATGCTTAATACTCTCGAACACCCACTTCTTCAGCATCCACTGTGTGCCCGGCAGTGTCAAAGGTTCAGGTGGCAGGGTGGCCAGCTGACACATGGTCCCTCTCAACAGACAGCATCAAGACGAGGGCCTGCAGTCCAGAGCCGCTGCAGGGACTCTGCCTTGGGTGGCAAGCAGAGCGAAAAGCTGGTGTGAGACTTGAGGGGGGACCCCAGAAACTGTCCTGACTTCTTGCTGTCTGAGAAATGGGTGACCTTTACTAGAGAGCAATATCAACAGGTATTATAAAAGGACAAGATTAATCAGCAAAACCCATGGAGGGAGGAAGGTTCGGGGGGTTAGGGAACTCTGGAGTCAAAACCTAGTTACATAGAAAAAAAGGCTGGATGTGCATTTCTCTGCATAGGGCTCGCTTTCTCTCCCCAGACCACCATCAGCATACCGTTGGCAATGGTGTCACCACAGGCTGCCGCCTCTGGATCCCCATCAGGCCCGACATCAGGGGGCAGTGTGGGAGGACGGCTGGTCACCTGTGAGCAGCTGCATGTTGAGGCCGTCGCCCGGGAGGTGCCTTCGCGTGCTGTGTCCATGCCTACCGGCACCGCACCCCGCACTGCTGTTTCCCTGTGAAGTTTCGGACTCCCCAGCCAGCAGAGCTAGGTAAGCTCCGCCCAGAGAAGGGTGATGCTCAAGTGTTTTTAAAGCAAAAACAGAAGACTCTCTGCTGCTACGAAACTGCAGGCAAAGTTAGGGAGGCCAAACCTCCCTCTCCACCCCTGCCTGGCTCCCAGAACTCCCTTGTCACTCTCCCCATCCTACGGTTCTGCATTTAAGTCACGTGTTGAAACATCCACTGTTTTTTTTAAATCTTCACCTGAGGATATGTTTACTGGTTTTAGAGAGGAAAGAAGGGAGGGGGAGAAAGACCAGAGAAACAGAGAGAAACATTGATGTCAGACAGAAACATCAATCAGTTGCCTCCCATACATACTCCACTGGGGGTTGAACCCTCTAATCTATGTTTGCGCCCTGACTGGGAATTGAACCCTCGACTTTTGAGTGCATGGGGTGACACTCCAGCCAACCTGGGGTGCCACCCAGCCAGGGCTAAATATCCATATTTTTGCCTGGAATAGACAGGAGTCTTGAAGCTTGTAACGTCTCCCAAGGATTAGCAAAATTCCTTAACCCCTTTCTTTCCTGTAATATTGTGCGTGGAAACTGATTTTGAGAGGTGCACTTTTAAGTTGCACACACGTGTTCTAAATCATGATTCTAGAGCACATCAGTGAGTGCCTTTTATACCAAAGCATCACCTGTGCTCATAGTTTTGCCCCAAATTGTCTGAGTTTTAACCCCAGCTTCCTTACTTACCCCGGCACTAAAACAAGGTGGTCGGCCCCCGAACCTCACTGTAACACCCCTTTGACCACCCTTCGGTAAGAATCGGCCACGCACCTGCTAGGGCAGGCCCTGGGCACAAAGCAAACAAACCAATGAGTCTTCACCAGGTGTGTGGGACGGCCAGACAATCAATTACATATCTCAGGTCATTTTAAACTTTTTAGAAAGATTTTATTTATTTATTTTTAGAGAGAAGGGAAGGGAAGGAGAAAGAGAGGGAGAGAAATACCAATGTGTGGTTGCTTCTCACACGTACCCCAACTCGGGACCTGGCCCAAAACCCTGGCATATGCCCTGACTAGGAATGGAACCAGCAACCTTTTGGTTCACAGCCCACGCTCAGTCCCCTGAGCTACACCAAGCAAGACCATATCTCAGATCATTTTGAGCATTTAGAAGAAACATAAAGCAACGTAGGGGCGGCATGACCTGCCCTTGGAGCTGCCACGTGGATCACTTGAAACACCGGGCCTGCTGTAGGAGTCCGGTTTCCTTGTCTTTCCCCATCATCTCCCACGGCTCCCCAACCACGGGGTGGGCACTCCCCACCCACAGGCCTCAAGCCGGGTGAGTGTGAGAGGGCCTCAGGGTACTTTTCTATTTCTTCCACAATTATTTATTGAGCCTACTATGTGCCAGGCAATTGGTCTGCAGAATCTTTTTAATGCTGGAAATTTTCCCATGAACAGCATTAGTTCTGGACCTTTCTTGAAAAACCGGAAGCTCTGGCAATACTGCCCACGCCTTCCCTTGGAACAACAATTGGCCAGTGCCAAGGGGTGGCTGCCTCCTTCAGAGACCGTGAGCAGCTTCTGGGTCACTAGCCCTTTTGTCTCCGACACTTGGTCAGCTTCATTTCCCTGCTTGGCTGTGCTAGTCATTTATTTGAGTTTGCAAGCCCTGACCCAAGCTGTCAGCATAGTGAATACATACAAACTGAGATAAGAGTATTGATAAAAACAAAAATATATCCTGAAGCAGGCTGACTTGGAAGGCTGACGTCAAGTTTTGGACATTCATCCTATAGAGTCTGTGTCCCTCCCCTTGCATCCGGGTGGCTTGTGCCCACTTCAGCCGACAGAGTCCATGGAAGCACTGATATGTGCCTGCAGAGGTTAGACTATAACAGGCTGCGTGCTTCTGCTTCGTTCATGGGACACTCACTTCTGGAGCCCTGAGCGGCCAGGGAAGTCCAGCCGCCCCGTGCCACCTGCGTGAAGGCACTCTAGTTGGCAGTCCCAGCTGAGCCCAGCCTTCGAGCCATCCAGTCCAGGCACTAAATGTGTAGATGTTAGAACATCAAAACCTGTAGAGAGTTGTTATAAGACTTTATTTGGGCCAAACTGACAACATGCCAGGAAGCAAGATCTCATATGCTCCAGAGAGTAAGTTTTGCAGCTTCTTTTATACATTTGCAATTGAAGAGAGAACGTAGATTACATGAAGAGAGAAAGCAAGGTACAGGAGAGTTAACAACATTATGTGCTCCCCTGAGGGTAGTTATGCCTCTGAAGGGTCTGAAAGAGATTATTTTGCCCTGACTGGTGTGGTTCAGTGGGTTGGGCATTGTCTCACAAACTGAAAGGTCGCCAGTTCGATTCCCAGCCAGGACACATGCCTGGGTTGCAGGTCAATGTCTCTGTCTCACGTGAATGTTTCTCTCCCTCTCTTTTCTCCCTCCCTTCCCCTCTCTCTAAAAATAAGTAAAATCTTTTTTAAAAGATTACTTTGGCATTTCAAAGCTGTGTTAACCTAGATGCACAAGAACAATCGATAGGGATTGCTTAAGGCAAAGATAAAACTTTTATTAAAGAAGTAATATGCCTGGGGCATGACTCCCCACCTTGCCCAGTTAGGGATTTATGGTCTGATTACGCTGTGAGGTTACCTTCGCTCACTGGACTTGTCAGCTTCATTGCAGAGCCCCTTTTTCGCCCGCATGAGTTAATATATCTCCAGATGATGCCAGTCCTCAACCATCTAAGTCACTCACCCGCCCCCACTGCTCAGTCTTCCAGACTAAGACCCCAGACCTGTGGGTAAGAGACAAGCCACCTCCATTGTACTCTGTCCAAATTCTTTACCACTCTGCCCCGGATGGTGTGGCTCAGGGGATGAGTGTTGGCCTGTGAATCAGGGGGTTGCCAGTTCGATTCCCAGTCAGGGCACATGCCTGGGTTGCAGGTCAGGTCCCCAGTGTGGGGCCTGAGAGAGTCAACCGCACATTAGTGTTTCTTTCCCTCTCTTTCCCCCTCCATTCCCCTCTCTAAAAAATAAATACATAAAATCTTTAGAACAATTAAAATTTTTACCATACTAAAATGGTTGTTGTTTACATCACATTTTGCAGTAGGTTATACAACAAAGATAACTGGAACAGTGTTCACTAGGAAGGATCCCTTGAGCTAGGTACAGACGAGCACATGGAGCACAGCCTTTCAAACGGGGACAGCAGGCACTAAACCCTCTGGTGGGAGGTGTTAAAAACTGAAACTCAGCCAAGGGAGTTTGAAGACCTAATTGGCTTTGTTGAGTGAGTCACCAGTCAGGCGGCAGCCCCTCTGGCCTCTAGAAGGGCACTCCAAGGGGCTGTACAGAAGGAAGGTTTCTATCGGAGGAAGAGAGACAAGTTTCTATAGGAGGAACAAGAGAGCTACTAAAACTACAAAAATAGAGATTACTTTTTGGGCTGGGTTATCTTTTTTTGAAGGAAGAGAACAGGAATGGTTTTTGTTTTTCTTTATCATGTCAATTGTCACTTCTTTCAATGGGAGATGGAGACAGATTAAGAGGCGACAAATTAACTCCCCGGTGCTGGACCAGAAAACTCCGGACTGGCTGATTAAGATTACATTTAAAGTTAAAACCACAATTAGATCAGGTTTAAATCTAGGTTTGTCACGGGCTTTTAGCGTAAATGGCTCCATTTTGGGTCTGTGGTTTTCACATCAAGAGAGGAATCTGGGTCATTAAAAAACAACAAAAAGACTTCTGGTTAAGATGGTCATCGAGAGCTGCCTGGAGACTGCCTACACAGAAGTCCTGTAACTAAGGACATACAGAAGAGGCCACACTGACACTGGTAGGAGTGGCAGAGACGCAGAACGGGCTGGTCCTACACTCATCGTGTGGCAGTTAAGAAACAGGAGAGATATCTTGGCTTTGGAGTTCCCCGTTGAGGAGCCAGGGGTCCCAGCCCCACACTGTGATCCCAGCCCAGGGTCCCAGTGCTGGGAACAGAAGTTCCCCTAACTTCTGGCTGTTAAAATCAGTGGGCATTGTGGTTGAGTGAGAGAGAGGGCTTCCAGAGTCCCAGGCAATCCTCTTAAATGGCTCATGCATGGACTTATTTGCAGAGCACTCACTCACACTGGGCTCTAGCGCTAAGGCAGCAGCTCAAAAACCATGAGGGACATACAAGGGGGAACATTCAGGGCAAGGGTTGAAGGGGCAGCTTTCTTCCAGACATAAATGCTGGCAGAGACCATTGTTCCTTCATTGAGCCCTCCCCCTACACAGCCTGCTGGCTCAGGCAGGTGCCAAGTCTGAGTTTCTGTCTACCTGGTTAACATATTTTGTCCCATCCTGGAGATTCCCTAAGACCCCACCCCACCCAACTAACAGACCCACCTACACAGCTTCCAGCTTCCAGGGGCCTTTCCCTAAAAGAGCCTGTCTTGGTTTGAGCTGTGGAGGTCCCTAAAATCTCTCAAAGGTTCACAAACCTCAAACAAGCAGCATCTGACTTTGGCATGCCCCATACCCCTTACTAAGTGGCCCCAAGCCCAGCACTAGTCTTGGCAGCTGGTCTTGGATGGCAGCTTAGCCTCAGTTTGCAGCTTAGGCTCTCCCAGCACTTCCAAGCCCAGCACAAGTGGCAGCCATCTGCAAATCACTTTGTGGGTTATACCAGATAGCCCCGGGCTGGGCACAGGCAGCAACTGACCATAGAGCCTAGACCAGAGCCCACACCACAGCCCCTCCCAAGAGACCCCAAAACCAACACACCTATTGGCCAGATTCAGACCACTCCAAAGCACCACCCAACCACCTCCATGAACAACACACCCACAGAGTGGACTTGGCAGGCACCAGAGCCACGCTAAAGTGAGTCCTGCTCCATGGGGACAGCCCTACACAACAGCTCCTCTGCTGCAGTCACGGTCATTCCAATCAATCAGCCTGAGGGCCAGTCCCTCCCACTGACATGCAAACAGCAATCAAGGCTCAACTACAACAGGTGGGCACCTACAACCCACACAAGGGACACACCGGGAGCACCAGCTCAGGTGACCAGGGAGGCTGTGCCACTGGGTGCCACAGGACACCTTTTTACATAAGGCCACTTTACCAAGACCTGAGACATAGAAATAAACACAGGGAGGCAGCCTAAAGGAGGAGACCAAAAAAACATGTTCCAAATGGAAGACTAGAACAGAACTTTAGAAAAAGAACTAAACAAAATGGAGACAAGCAATCTTCCAGATGCAGAGGCCAAAACACTGTCTACAAGGATGCTCAATGAACTTAGAAGTAGAGTACGCGAACTCAGTGAGAACTTTAACAAAGAGATAGGAAACATAAGAATGAAGATTAAAAAACATTAACAAGAACCAGGTGGAAATGAAAAGTATAATAACTGAAATGAAAACTACATTAGAGAGAATTAACAGATTAGATGAAGCAGAGGGTTGAATCGGTGGTTTGGAAGATAAAGTAGCAGAAAACACCCAATCAGAAATGCAAAAGTAATAAAATAAAATAAAATAAAATAATTAGAATAGTTTAAGGGACATCTGGAACAACATCAAGGGTACCAACGTTCACATCATAGGGGTACTAGAAGGAGAAGAGAAAGAGCAAGCAATTAAAAACTTATTTGAAGAAATAATGACAGAAAACTTTCCTAACTTGGCAAAGGAAATAGACACATAAGTCCAGGAAGTGCAGAGTCCCAAACAAGATGAACCTAAAAAGGCCCACACCAAGACACATCATTACTGAGAAGACAAAGGTTAATGACAAAGAGAGAATCTTAAAGGCAGCAAAAGGAAAGCAGTTGATTACCTACAAGGAAGCTCCCATAGACCATCAGCTGGTTTCTCAACAGAAACTGTGCAGGCCAGAAGGGAATGGCACAAAATCTTCAAAGTCATGAAAAGCAAGGACCTAAAACCAAGATTACTCTACTCAGCAAAGCTATCATTTAGAATCAAAGGAAAGATAAAGAGGTTTCCAGACAAGATGAAGCTAAAGGAGTTCATCACCACCAAACCAGGATTATAAGCAATGTTAAAGGGACTTCTTTAAGAAAAAGAAAAAGAAGGTTAAAAATATGAATAATAAAATAATGGCAATAACTACATACCTATCAATAATTACTTTAAATGGAAATGGATTAATTGCTCCAATCAAAAGACATAAGGTAGCTGGATGGATAAGAAAACAAGACACATACACATGCTATCTACAAGAGACTCACTTTTGACTGAAGACACACACAGACTGAAAGTAAAAGGATAGAAAAAGACACTCCATACTAATGGAAATGGAAAAAAAAGGCTGGAATACCAATACTCATACTAGACAGAATAGACTTTAAAACAAAGGCTATAACAAGAGACAAAGAAGGACCCAATAATTCCACTTCTGAGTATTTATCCTAAGAAACCCAAAACATTAACTCAAAAAGACATCCCTATGTTCACTGCAGCATTTTTTACAATAGCCAAGATAGGGAAGCAGCCTAAGTGTACATCAATAAATGAAGAGGTAAAGAAGTGGTGGTATGCCCTGGCTGGTGTGGCTCAGTGGATTGAGTGCAGGCCGCGAACCACAAGGTTGCTGGTTCGATTCCCAGTCTAGGGTACATCCCTGGGTTGCAGGCCAGGTCCCCAGTAGGGGGTGTGCAAGAGGCAACCACATATTGATATTTCTCTCCCTCTCTTTCTCCTTCCCCTCCCCTCTCTAAAATAAATAGATAAAATCTTTTTTAAAATCTTTAAAAAAAAGAAGAGGTGGTATGTATGTACATACAAAGAATTGGTAGTATGTATGGACTAAGCCATAAAAAAGAGGGAAATCTTGTGACAAATGGATGGATCTAGAGGGTATTATGCTAAATGAAATAAGTCAGACAGAGAAAGACAAATACCATATGATTCACCTATATGGAAACTAAAAAAACAAAGTAAACAAGCAAATAAGACAGAAACAAGCTCATAGATACTGAGAGTCAATTAAGTGTTGCCAGTTGGGAGGAAGTTTGGAGGGGTGGGTGAAAAGGGGGAAGGGAATAAGATGAGCACATTACCGGTTATGGACACAATCACAGGGATAAAATGAACAGCAGAGAGAACACAGCCAATAATATTGTAGTCACTATGAATGGTGTCAGAGGAGTACTAACTAGACTTACCAAGATGATCACTTCCCATGTTATAGAAACGTCTAATCACTATGTTGTACACCGGAAACTAACCTAATATTGTATGTAAACTGTAACTGAAAAATAAAAACTATTTTTAAAAAGAAAGAAAGTAACCAGAAACCTCTCCAGGTTTTTCAAGCATAAAGGTATTCAACACCGAGAATTTAACATGTAAAAATAGTAGAAGAGCCGAGAGAACAAGTCAGGGAAGCTGCTGCTAGAACTCAAATTTACTGACAGCTTTCGGGGTGTCCGGCATTTGCAAGAAACTTCCCCCAGCAAGCTCACTCCATCAGGAAGGCAGGCGGTGTGACAAACGGCACCCAGGAGCCTCGATCTGTGAAGCCAAAGCTCATTGGGTGTCCGCCACCGCCCTGCTAGAGAAAGAACAATATTATTTCCACTTCTCTCTCTCTTTTTTAACTTGCCTTTCTCTTTTGATCCCCTTGCTGCTCCAGTTCTCAAAACAGTACCCAGAAATTAAACAAGGAAGCTCAAAGAACCAAGGCAAGCCAACGAAAGAGTAGAAGGCTCCTCCCACGGGGGCCAAAGTCTGGATGCTGAGTCTCCACTCAGAGCCTGGTAGTAAAAGCTGGTGCAGAGTCAGGTGGTGCCGGCCCAGAGAGGCTTTCTGCCATGGGGCACCACCGCTAACAGGGCCAGGCTGCGTAAGAAGTGGTGTTTGTACGTCTTGTCAAAGAGCTCCTTCCCATAGGCATCTGGAAACTGGGTGCCATGCACCCTGGTGGAGGCCAAGCCTGAGGCCCGGGCTGCAGACAAAGCGCTCAAGCAATGGAATGCAGCCCCTGGCCATGGCAGTAGATGGTCCTCTGCTTCTCTTTTATATCCAAATTTATCATAAGTGCCTCTTAATCCAGAACCTTTCTGGCAGGGGATCCTGGGATATGCAGTTCTCAGGCTTCTAGCCCTGCAGTACCGGGAGGGTACAGTAAGGAAGGCGGCCTGGTGTCGACAGGCAACCTGGCCATCTGGCTCGGCTTGCACAGCTGGCGTCTCCGTTCCTTGACCTCCTCACTTGCAGTGATCTTACCCTCCACCTCACGGCAGCTACTCACTCCCATGGTCACGCCTTAGGAGTGCTACTTCCCATAATTCCATTATCTCACTGTCATGCCTCCAGTCTTCCCAGTTTATACCCTCCGGTATCTGAACTCGAATAATTCCAAGATTTACCACCATTCCCTCCACCTCCCAGCGGTGCTTCTTATCCAGTTTAGGTGACCTAATCAATCATTATAATCCCTCATTGGCATCCCCTCAACTCCCTTGCCCCTGTCTTCCTTCACTGTACTCTTCTGGAAAAAACACCAACTCAGGTGAAATCTAGCTCTCTATCTATTGAACACCTGTGCCGCAAGAGCCAAACGTGTCAAGAAAATATCAGCCCTACCATTTGACCTTACTTTAAATTTGTGGCCAGTCATGGTCAAGGGGAAACGGTGCTCTCCCGCAATCAGACCTCTGTCCTCCCATCTGTTCACACTCCCACTCTCCAAAAGGGCCATTTCATAAATTCCTCTCTCTTCCCAAAACAGTAACACCTCCTTTTCTATCATTTACCCTCAACTGCCGACTTTACTTTCCATTTTACTGATAAGATACGAGTAATTGCAAGAGAACTTTCACATGTTCCCATCACAGCCACCAACTTAAGTCTGGGCCTGTATATTTTGCTTTTCCTCCTGAGAGTACCTTCTATCCTCCATCATCAATTTTTTACCCTTTATCAGGTCCTACAAATATAATGCTATTTTTCTTATCTTTCAAAAATAGCCCTCTCCTAATCCCACGTCCCCCACCAGCTACTGCCCCACTCCTCTGCTTCGCTTTACTGCAAAACTCATCAAAAGAATTACCTGTACTCGCTGTTTTCAGTTCCCACCCTCCTTCCTCGATCCCCCTTCCATCAGCCTTCTTCCCTCACCTTGTCCAGGTTACTTGCCAAACCACCGATTCTCAGTTCCCATATCACTTGGACCGTCAGGACTGTTTAACCCAGGTAAGCACTCATTCCTTGGGACGCTCTCCTCCCTGGCTTCAAAGACACCCTCCTCTCTTGGTTTTCTTCCTGCCTCACTGGGTGCTGCTTCTCTGAGGCCTTTGTCGGCTCCTTTCTATCTTCCTAGGGCCCCAGAGGGGAGCCCTAGGCCTGCCTTGGACTTTTCTCCTCTATGAGCCCATTGAGGTTGGTGGTCACAAATTTAAATGGAGCCAATTCTCAACCAGGCTTTTGGCTTTAAGTGCCTCGTATAGCTGACGACTTTTGAACTGATGTTTCCAGCCAGATCATTTCCCTGAATTCCAGACTTGAACATCCAAATGCCTATTTGACACCTTCTATGGACTGTTCAATAGTCATCGCACATTTAAGAGGTCTAACCCCGAATTCTTTTTCTTTCCCCCAGAACCTCCTTCTCCTGTGGTCTTCTCATTTCCGTACACGGCCAGTCCCTCCCCCCAGCTGTTTGGGCCAGCAGGCTGGAGCCATCTCGGACGCCTCAGCTCGTCTGGTACCCACATCCAGTCTGTCCTGCAGCCCTGACGGCGCTGCCAAGTGTGTCTGGAGTCTGGCCACCGTTCACCACCTTCACCGCCGGGCCCGTGTCCAGGCCTCCATCACCCCCTCCTGGATCATTACAAGAGCTTTCTAACTCAACTCCCTGATCGTATTCACAAAAAAGAGGTCAGAGGATCCATTTAAAACATGAGTCGGATGCTATCATTTCTCAGCTGAAAGCTTCCGTCTCAGAATGAAAGCCAAAGTGGAAACGCCATGGCGTTTCTCTGACCCCACCTTCTGTCGCTCACTGTTCCAGCCACACTGGCTGGAAGACTGGCTGGAGCATGGAAGACGCGTTTCCACCTCAGGACCTTTGCACTTGCTGATCTCTCCACCTGGCATGCCCTGACCCAGACGTCTGGCTTGCCTTTTATCTTCTTTTAGGCGTTTGCTGAAATGACACATTATCAGTGAGGCTTTCCTTGATCATCCTTATAAAACAGGGTCCCGTTCTCCCTTCCCTATTTTGTTTTTCTCCTTAACACTTATTGCCAGCTGACTTGCTATAAGCTTTACCTGTCTTCCCCTGCTGGAATGGAGATGCCATGAGGGAAGGGACTTTATTTGGTCCATAAGAATATCCCCAATGCCTAGAACAATGCCCAGCACATGGTAGGCATTCCATCCATATGTTGCATTAATTTAATGACTAGGTGTAAAGGTCACGGATGTTAGGTGAGGCCGAAGGGTGGGCAGGAGCTGGGTCAGGAGGCGTGTAGGCCTTGCTAAAGATCTGGAGGAGGACCGGCTTGGCCCTGCCTGTGTCCGGAAATCTCTGCTCGCTCCAGCAGGGAGAACACCTCTTCTAGAAAGGGGGTTCCTGCCTTTGTGGGACTGAGTGTGGGAAGGTATGAGGATTGTCTTCCAGAAAGGCCTCTCCCACTTAGAAGGGGCCGGGAGCTCTAGGACTAAGGAGGGCTGTGCAGTCTGACAACACTCAACACCACCTGGGGCTGAAATGAGGGGTCACCAGCCCTGTGCTTCTGACTCAGCCGCTCAACCAAACCCTCAACAGCGACCAGTCGCAATCCTGCCTCCTCTCTCCGAACCCCACCCTGCGGAGGCTGCACGGCTCCAGACGGCGTGAGAACAGAACACGCCAGAGATGGCATTCCCCCACCTCCCTGTCACCTAGTCTCACCCCTCCTTCTCCTCCTGCACTCCTCAACCTGAAGGGGTTTCAGTGGAGATCAAGTCCAAGTGGTGAGAGGCCGTCTGAGCTCCTCAGTGGGCCAGACAGTGGGGGAGGAGCCCTGTAGGCACCGCAGACATTCACTGCCTGCAGACCCTGTCAGGATGGAGAACCCCAGGGCTATGGTGCTCGCCCAGGGCAGCCCTCAGTCCAAAGCTCCCTCTTACCAATCCTCCAGCCACCCTAACAACTAGACTGTTATTCAGTCTCCTTGGCCTACTGGGCTCCTCAAACTAAATTTGCCTTCTGCACATTCCTTGAGGGTTTTAATAACCTACCAGGAAGAACAAAAAGTCTATTTCTACTAACCTAGTAAGTGAATCCAAGGTGGAAATACCTTTCAAGGGCCCCTCCCTTCCCAAGTCAGCTGGACTTTCATTGCAGAGGGAAGCAAAATTAATTTTGACTTTGCTGCCCAAATGCACCTAAGCATTTGGCTTTGCCAAGGAAGGGGGAGGGAAATCACAGCTAGTAAGGCAGAATGTTCCATCACTGGGCACTCAGGAGTTCAGGATTCTTTCCTACCGCCTCACGTGCTGGGTTGCAGGATTCTTGCCAGCTGCTGGCCTTCCAAGCCCTGCTCTAGCGGCCTTGCCAGGCACACACCAATTTATGAGGCTGCAGGGCCTCATGGGGAGTGCCAGGCCGAGCCAGAGGCAGCCAGGTTGCTCTGTCACAAACCACAGGTTCCAAGCCAATCCCAGGTCAGGCTACTGGTGACAAGGTCAGGGCTACTGTTGACAGAGGAGCTCAGTCAGAAGGGAGCCCCCCTGAATGATCCCAGGCCAGACAAGAGATTCGGTAATCCAGACAGAGAGCCCTCTGCAGCCCCTCCGTCTCCCGGTCTCCCAGCTCAGCAACCACATCCATCCACCATTCCCACTGCCTCTGGGTCCAAGGGAAGTTCTTCTTTGCCCGGTTCCTCCTCAGGCAAATCAAAATAGAACATGATTCTCTGGCTAATAGATTCGCTCATGGGGAGAGAAAATTCTGTCCACTTTTGGAAAAAGGAAGAAGAGGAAGACAGGACACAATGATTGAGTGCCTTCTATCAACTTTCCTATGTGACCTTGGTATTTTGGAAAGTGCCTCAGTATCTGAGCTTGAAACAAGCGGGAACTGGGTTTGAATCCCAGTTTGCCTTGTGTTAACTCTGTGGCTTTTGGCAAGCTACTTTGCTTCCCCAAGCCTCTATAGCTACATCTGTAAACTAGGGATGCCTTTCAGGGTTTTTGCAAAGATTAAGTAAGATGTTAAGGGGAAATAATAGACATAATAGAATCTAGAATTTCTTGTCTAGCCAAATTAGACGTCTCTGAAATAAAGATGTGTTCCAATAAAAAGAAAATGAATCTGTGAGGAACAAGTAGGTTTCAAGTAGTGAGCTGAAGTACCTGTGTGTATATGCGTGTCTGTGGGAGCACGTGCACACGGTATTATGTCGGCATGTGCACAGGTGTGGATATCCATGTGCACGTGTTTTTCTGGGTTGTTTCTCTATTTAGGTGTATAAAAATGTTTACTATAGAAGCAAGGAAGCAAAACCAAACAAACATTTTTAGAACTAGACTTTTGTCGATAAATTTGGTAATCACTCTTGGTAAAGGCCACATGCGTGGCGTGCAACCCCATGCTCACAGACTGGAAGATGTAATAGCATTAAATTTGTCTTGATTTTTCCTGATGCCCCTCTCCTTGGCCTGTAAGTGGCCATCTTCTCGAGGTATTCTTACATGGCCTGTTCTCTGGGCATAAAAAAACACCATAATAAACAAAGTGAAATAAAAAGTAACAGCCTAGCCCTGGCCAGGTGGCTCAGTTGGTTGGAGTGTCACCCCATGCACCAAAAGGTTGTGGGTTCAATACCGGTCAGGGCACATGCAGGAGGCAATCAATCGATCAATGTTTCTCAAATCAATGTTTCTCTCTCTCTCTCTCCTTCTCCCTCTCATCAATAAAAACATACCCTTGGGTGAGGATTAAAAAAAAAGTAGCAGCCTAGGAGAATCAAATAATTAGTTTCAACATATTTTTAAAACTCTTACAAATTTGTCCAAGAGATAACCAACCTAAATGACAAAGCTACAGAATTAATTTGAATATGGAATTCTCTAAAGAGGAAATATCAGTGGTCAATAAAGACATAAAAATATACTCTACTCCTATTCAGATAAATGCAAATTAAAACAAAAAATTAAAGGATCACAAACTTTTGACAAAAATCTTAGTTTAATAGCATGAAACATTTTCAAGTACTGTCATGTACTGTTAGTGGGAATTTAAATTGGCACTTTGAAGGGCAATTGGCAGATCTTTTAAATTTATTTTATTTTTTTAACTATTGTATTTATTTTCTTTTTAGAGAGAGGGGAAAGGAAGTAGGAAGAGAGAGAGAGAGAAACATCAATGTGTGGTTGCTTCTCTCATGCCTCCTACTGGGGACCTGGCCCATAACCCAGACGTGTATCCTGAGTGGGAATTGAACTGGTGACCCTTTGGTTCACAGGCCCATGCTCAATCCACTGAGCTATACCAGCCAGGGCAGTATCTTTTAAATTTAAATTGCTTAGCCCTGGCCATTGTGGCTCAGTTGGTTAGAAAGTGGTCCCATAAACCAAAAGGTCATAGGTTCAATTTCCGATCAGGGCACATGCCTGGGATGCAGGCCAGGTCCCGGTTGGGGGGCACGTGAGAGGCAACTGGTTGATGTTTCTCTCTCACGTCGATATTTTTCTCCTTCTCTTTTTCCCTCTCTTCCCCTCTCTCTAAAATAAATAAGTAAAATCTTTTTTAAAAAATAAAATAAATTTAAATTGCATAAACCTCCTGACAACTCTTAAAATCAGCCTCCTAAAGACAGCACCATGCTCACAAGGAAACGAGGTTAACAACATTCATCACTGCACTGTCTCCAAGAGTGAGAAGCTGGACCACGCTAAATACTCATCAGCAGGAGCCTGGCCAACTAAACTCATCACTAGGGAACACTACCCATCAGTTGTAAATGAAAAAACAGATCTCTGTGAGCTACATGTTATTGAGTAAAAGAACAAGTTGCAAAATGAAGTGATTCAGTTGACAAACGCCCTCCATAGGAAATACTGCATACATTAATGCAGGTATTAATTATATGTTAATATATACATATGCATATGGTTTAAATGCTGGTATTAATATAATACCCATATTAATTCAATAGCTACATAGGTATGCACGTATATGTGCATGTATGTGTACACACACAGAGGAAAAGGGCTTGAATGCTACACACCCAACTGAAGATCAGAGGGGGACCATGACAAAAGGGGAAAACTTATGATGATAACATAGAAAAAGAAAAGACTTTTGATACATTCAAAATCCATTATATTTTAAAAGCCAGAAAACAAACAGAAGGAAACTTCCTTGAGCCTTACCAGTAATATTTCAATTGTTTACTAGGGAATTGCAGCTGGGTATAAATGGTGGAATTAAAAATCAGTTTATTTCCTAAAGCCCCAGAGCTGAGTAGACTGCTTTTGACCAGAGCTGCCTAGGACGGGGCAGGATGGGGGAAGGCAGCTGGCGGGCAGGTCCTTTGTTTGCACAGGCCTTCAGTTGCGTATGACTAGCACCCGGTGACCTCCATTGCCCCACGTGGGATTTCCCCAAGAAACGTTTAATCTCTAGCCAGTGACCTTTCCTCCTCCTCCTCCAAATCCCATGTATATGGAGGAAGTAAAACTCAAGCAAAAAGCCTTTGAATCTATGACCCCAGGGATAGCCACAGAAGTATTTGACAGAGAAAAAAATGATTCTGAAAACACAAAAATACCCGTACCAAAGTATGAGAAATTTGGATTAGCAACCCAAACCATTAGGAGGTAGTGCATCTACATTCTTAAAAGACACAGAATGCAGATTTTCTTGAAATGGTGATCTCTCTCACCACATTCCAAACAGGTTTCCATTCACAGAATCCATCTGCAAATGATGAGCTTAGGGAGTTGCACAAGAAATCCACATTCCAAGGTTGAAGGGGAAAGACGCCCAACACAGTCTCTATAAGGTAAGGGCAGGTAACCGTAAGTTTATTAAATTGAACTAGTTTATCTGATATGGCTCCACCCCCACTCCCAGCCTAGTTTCTCCAATGCACGTTTGCTTTGTATGTGGAGATAATGCAGCCCATATTCAGTCGTGATTCTGGATATATAGGAACCACACAATTTCATCAATATTTCTGAAGATTAGGAATTGGAGAGAGTAGTGGGGTGGCTGTTCTGCTGGCATGGGAGTGCTCAAGAGGGAAAAATAATCATAGAGACCACCTATCGAGCTTCCCCTAAGTGCTAACTCCGGGCTGGGCATGCTCCCTGCGTTGCCACACTTGAACTCAGTCACCCAAGACATAAATACTACTGTCCTCATTTTGCAGGTCAATAATTTGCTCAAGGTTACATAACTCGTAAATGCCAGAACATGCACTTAAACCAATTCTCCAGTTGCAAAGTCCATGTTCTCGCCCATTGCATTCAGCAGGCTCTCTTTTTTTCCAGGGAGGCAAAACCAAGCTGGACGACCTCTACTTCTGGGATAAAGCATTTGCTCAAAGCTCCAGAAGTCCAGATGTCAAGAGAAGGATCCAGAGATATGACCCTTTCCTTCACCTTGTGGAGGATCCCAGGAACTGGGAGGCCCTAGGGCTGGAGCCTGTCACCCACTGGGTTGACTTTCATGCACAGAACCCTGCTGAGTCACCAAGGCAGTCATGGCCATTACGCAACAACTCAGAACACACCTAAGCCAGCCCTAGTCCTCAGGGTTGCTTCATCTCCAGACTTCAGTGGCCCAGCCAAGGGCTGCAGACTGATTAGAAGGAAGTGCAGACGCTAGAAACACCTGCCAGGGAGGAGAAAGCTGGTTCTCTCTGCACCCACTCTCTTTTTTATTTAAAGTATTTTTGACATACAGAAGTGTATTAGTGTCAGGTGTACAACATTATGATTCAACCTTTATATTCCTTGCGAGGTGATGACCACAAAAATCTAGTAACTGCCATTCACCATGCAAAGTTGTCACTATAATCCTGACCGATTGCCCTGTGCTGTGCATTACATTCAGGTTGTGATAGTATCGACTATTTGCCCTATGCTATACATTACATGCCCCCGACTTTTTGTGTGTGTGTGGTGACTGGAGGTTTGTAGCTCTCATTTCCTTCACCCTTTCATCCATTCCCCTCCCGCTTCCCCTCTGGCAATCATCAGTTTGTTCTCCGTGTCTATAAGTCTGTTTCTGTTTTGTTTTATTTGTTTTGTGTTTTTAGATTCCACATGAGTAAAATCATATGGTATTTGTCTTTCTCTTTCTTCGGATAGATACCCAGAAGCTGAATGGCTGGGTCATATAGTAATTCTATTTTGAATTTTTTGACAAACCTCACTACTGTTTTACTGTTTTCCACAGTGGCTGCACCAGTTTACGATCCCCCCCCAGCAGTGCACGAGGGACACTTACCACCACATCCTCACCTGCACTTGCTACTTGTCTTTTCAATGACAGCCACTCCTTGACAGGTGGGAAGTAATATCTCATTGTGGTTTCGAGTCGCATCTCCCTGATGATTTGTGATGTTGAGCATCTTTTTAAGTACCTGTTGGCCACCTGTATGTCTTCTGTGGAGAAATGTCTGCTCAGGTCCTCTGCCCAGTTTGTAACTGGATGGCTGTTGTGTTGTTTTTGATGTTGAGTTGTGGGAGTTCTTTATTCATTTTGGATATTGGGCCTTTACCAGATATAGCATTTGCAAATAGCTTCTTCCATCCAATAGGCTGTCTTTTCGTTCTGTTGATGAAACACAGACCTTCCCCCAACGACATTCACTTCTGTCCTGCAGGAGCCTGCCGGCTGCCTCCTCAGGGGCCTCGGCCCTGGAAGGCTCTTACCCCCAAACCTGACAGGCTTGCTTTCCCACCTCCTGCCCTTTAACGCTCTGCTCAAATATCTCTTTTTCATTCACTCAGGCTTTTCAGGTCTTTATATCTAAATATCAACACATAATAGGCACTTAATAAATATTTATTGAGTGAATAAATCAATCTGTTGTTTCAGAAAAGAACAGGGAAGTTCTGGAAAACCCCACAAGGTTTAAGTGTGGCATTAAAGGACAAATTGGGAGCTTTGGAGGCCTGGATTTGAATCCAGTCCTAGCCTGGATGAATGCTTAATCTGGTTTATAATCAATCTGGATAAATAATCTAGATTAATATTTAATCTAAACTTTATTTGTGGTTGGTCAAGGGAGAACATTTGTCTCCTGGGATTATAGCGGGGACCAGTAACATTTTACTGAGCATTTATTTAGCACCAGGACCTGTGGCAAAGACTATAAATGCATTATTCGTCACAACAGTCCCGTGAAGACACCGAAGTGGCCGGGGTGAGCCAGACAGGGAACAGGACTCCAGCCCTCTCCTGTCTGTCAAGCCCATGCCCCAACCACAGCAGATACCGATGTGTTTGTGTCCATAAAACGTGGGGTTCCTGACCGTAATGCCAGCGCTCTGCTCCTGCCGCCAGGAAAGAGCAGCAACAGCGAAGAACCCGAGAGATGACCCACACCTGCCTGGCCTGGTGACTTGCCCCAGCCTTTCACAATCAGGGTGTAAGCTCCTCACTCCCAACACCACCAGGATCTTATTTGGCACGAGGTCCCAGCTCTTTGTCACTTTTGCACAGAGTAAGTGATTTATAAGGACACGATATAGTTACTTTAGATGAACATATCACAAAAATTGTTCTATAAACTCCTTTTAAATATGATCTCACATTTAACTTGTCACTGTTTAAAAGGTAGCATAAGTTGTTCAACTGACTTTCATTCATTTGAGAAAGAAGCAAATGGTTATAGAAACCTGTGCACAGACACACATATGTGACATCTGTCCAGAAAGCATCCAGCCATGATACTTTTGTATGAAAAACAGAGACGTTTATTGAAAAAGATACAAGATGAAAGAAGTATTGTACATAGGACAATGACGCCTCAGTCCCCTTCAAAGTAGGCACCTTGGGACCTCACATAGTTCTCCCAGCATCTCTTCCACTGTTTAAAACACTCTGCAAAATCCTTTGTTGGAATCGCCATCAGCTGCCCCATTGTATTTCCCTGAATCTCATTGATGGTCTGAGATGTCTTCCCTTTCCAAGGTGATTTCAGTTTTGGGAAAGCCGGAAGTCGCAGGGCACCAAATCTGTTTCTTTGGTAGCGGTTTGAATCAAGTCATTAGCAATGGCAGCATGAGGTTCATTTGCTCAGGTAGCAGAAGCCACAGAATGAATTTTTCCACAACACATTTCACACCAAGATCCTGCAACAAAATCTCAGACACAGTAGTTTTTGGAGTCCCCAGATCAGCTTCGGGTTCTCACACTGTCAGTCACCAGTCTTTGTTGATTGCAGCCCGTACGCGTTCAACATTCTCAGGTGTTCTGCTTGTTGCAGGCCTTCCAGAACATGGGTCACTTTCAACAGATTCTTGACCATCTTTGATGCGTTTGTGCCACACTTTTATTTGAACTGCACTCATTGCATCATCCCCGAAAGCTTTCTGCATCATCTGAATAGTTTCCACAGAGGAATGTTCAAGTAGCACAAAATTTGATGCAGATTTGTTGCTCTACTAGCTCAGTCATTTTGAATGTGACAGTCACACAGTGCACGTGCTCATTCAACAGCATCTACCGCCTCCACTGACTAGTACAGTGCAGTCATCATTGTTCACACATGCACATTCCAGTCCACTCTCCTTGGCTGCCAGTTTACACTGATGTCGTGCAAACCGTTCTCATTATATTAACAATGGCTGGATTTTTTCCGGACATACCTCGTAGTTTTAAAATATAAGTTGATACATTACCATGTGTACCAGCATCAACAATAGACAGAAGGTGCATTCAAGACCTAATTTATACACTTAACAAAATTAACGGGTTTTATGAACACACACACAAAATGCTAGTGTTTTGCTTGAAAAGATGAGGTAAGAGGGGAGGTTTCAGGTTGCTGTTTGCAAAGCCCTCTCCGCAAACCCCTCCCTGGGGACAAGAGCAGTGTTGACTTGCAATCAATGAGAAACCACACGGGGTAGAATCAGCACCATCTCTTCTCTTGTGTGCTTTGGATTTTGGAGGAATAGAGAGCCTTTCATATCCTATAAAATAATAGTCATCACATGAATGTGACTTGTGAAGCAGATGTTGAAGCAAATCTGCAAAACTACTGTTATTATTTGCTGACCATTAACTTACATTTCAAATAGATGCCCCTTACGTGACTTGTCTCTCGGTTATAATTAAGAGAACCACACACTTAGGTTGTGGTTTTGGTCCCCGTTCTCGGCACGTACAAGAGGGAACCAGTGGATGTTTCTCTCTTACTCCCTCACTTGTCCTCAGGTGAGGAGTAAAAGAAAAAACAAAAAACAAAACTCAAAGGCAGCCGAAGCCTCCACGGCATCTGGTGGTGGTCAGTAGAAATGCTTGAGCCACTGACTCAGGACACTGCCCACGGACCTATGTGAGCACACTCGCGGTCTGCGCACGCAGAGGTTCTCAATGGTTCCGCTTTTTAAAGGGAGGTAAAAATTATATCATCCACTGATTTTTTTTAAAAAGAAGGAGAGGAAGAAAACAAAGAAGGAGGAGAAGGAGAAGGAGAGAAAAAGAAGAAAAGGGGGAAGAAGGGCAGTGAGTATCATTGTCTCCTTTGGATTTGCCTCCTTAAACTGCAGGTGGTGGGGCCAGGCCAGCTGGATCCGTGCAGTAGAAAGTCACACACATCTGGGACTCTTCCCACTGTGCCACACCACTGCCCCTTTAAAGGACTTCTCCTAAAATCCCTCAGCTAGAAAGGTCTCAGAGATATCGGTCCAAACTCTGCCTTTAGCAGAAATCACCACCAGGCTCCCCAGCAGCAAGAGGGCAGACAGACACACCCAAACCCAGCCGTGGGTGGAAACACCTCACACTCATTCCCTCCACAGCCTACACAAATTGTTGGAATTGTCCGTCTTGTTTTGAGCCTCCACCCCTTCACCTTCTCCCCCAAGCTCTTTCCTATAGAAGTGTGTCGTGCAACAGAACACCAGGCAAACATCTGTTTGTCCTTAAGATAAGATACTCCTGTCTCCTACAGGTGGTGCTTGCTACAGAAAAAAAAAAAGCCTAAAATTTTGTAAAAGAGAGAGAGAATTGTGGTCCCATTAAAAAGAACATTGTAAGTTCAAGATTCAAGAATGGGATTAATCCACATCTTACAAAGGGTCACTAATTGGCTTTGGGAGAGAGAGGGGAAAAGAAAAGAGGGAGAAATGAGAGAGGAGAAAATGGAAAGAAGGAAAAAATGGGGAAGGTACAAAATAGGAAGGGAATTAAATACATGGCTAATATTTATTGAGCACATACTAAGCAGCAGGCACTGCTCAAAGTGTTTCACTTACACTGATTGATTTAATCTTTACAACAATCCTCAAAGAGAAATATTGTTATCCTGACTTTACAGATGAGGCAACTAAAGCAGCAAGCATAAGTGTTTTACACAAGTCACAGAGTTAATGAGTCCGGGATTCGAAGCCAGGCAGTCTGCCTCCAGAGCTGACCACTTTGCAACATTGCTGAATTTGAAGATATCAGACTATTCTAGGATACCCTGTGGAGCTGATGTCATAGTTAAGAGGATAGGCCCTGAGTAACTATGTTGTATACCTGAAACTAATATGCTATTGTATGTCAACTGTAATTAAAAAATAAAATGTCCTGGTCGGGTAGTTCAGTTGGTTGGGGCATTGTCCCATATACCTACAGGTTGTGGGTTTGATTCCCGATCAGGACACATATGAACGTACAGGAGACAACCAATCAATGTTTCTCTCTCACACTGATGTTTCTCTCTCTCTCTCATCAATAAACATATGCTTGGGTGAGCATTACAAATAATAATAAAATAATTACAAATTTTTAAAAAGAGCACAGATCCTGCTTAGACTGAACTGGATTGCATTTTAGTTCCCCTGCTTACTAGATTTATAGAAGTCCCTCAATGCTATCACAGTGTCCTCCTCTTCACATTGGAGACAGTAACAGCTTTTAGTTCATGGAGTGATTGTAAGCATTGCATGGCCTACAACAGAGCGCAGTGCCAGGATATAGAGTGCGATATATGTGAGTTTTTGCCTTATTTTATCCTCACAAGGACCCTATAAATATCTGCACCCTGAGACTGCAAGAGGCATCCAGCATGCCGAGGGCTGGTGCCTCGTCGGGGCTGGGGTGGGGGTGGGGAGAACAGGACAAAAAGAGAGGAAGATGGAGGGAAGGAGGAGGGGCAGGCTCTATGTGGGATGCGCGGGAGGAAACATAAGAAGAAAACGCAGCCTGCCTTGCTGAACGCCACTCTGTGGTTACCTCAGGGGGCCTTAGGGGTTTCTGAGATGACGTCTCTAATCCATACAAGGTTGATGCACTCAGCATGAGCTCTCCTTTCATTCAGATTGGGTCTTGTTGTAACACATGGGGGCGTCTGGATTCCCACCAAATTCCTTAAGGAATTATTTATCCCTTATGCTTGGTGTCTCAACATACAAACTCAAAGCACATGTATCGTTAAAGAAAACCCCTCATTCTATTTCATGTATCCAACCGTAGCATCTCCTTTGTATCTCAAAGCCACAGGTCAATGTTTCATGAACTTATCCAATGTAAATTATTACATAAGCATGAAACCAGAATGTATACCACCATTTATGGATCTAGTCCTTTTCTAATGAAATTAGTTATTCATAACTTAGTCTGCAATTTAACTCCAATGAGAGCAAAGACTTTGTAATAATAAATGCAAAACTTGTGTGTAAGTTATCTTTATGCACTAATGTATTCGTATTAGTTTCTTATGGCTGCTATAGCCACTTACCACAAACTCAGTGGCTGAAAACAAAACCAATGTATTACCTACAATCCTGGAGGGCAGAAGTCCAAAATGGGTCTTATGGAATAAACATGGTTGTCAGCAGAGCTGCATTTTCTATGGAGGCTGTAGGGGAGAATCTGTATCTTTAACTTCTTTTTTTCAAGTTTCCCAAGAATTTATTTATTGCCAAAAGATGGGGCAGCCCTCACCCAGAGCCAAACACCCTGCCCCACCCCACCTCCTGGACCTTCGTGCCACCCGGTGTACCCACCTAGTGACATACCACCCAGTGGTGGAGCTCGTGGCAGTGCTCTGTTCATTCCTTTGACTTTACAAGAGACCACCTGCATTCCTTGGGTCGTGGCCTCTTCCTCCATCAAAGACAGCGGTGTAGCATCCTCAGATTTCTGTCTAACCACAATCCCTACTTCTGTCATTCACGTTGCTGTCGCTGCATCTTCCTTCTCTGACCCTCCTGCCTCCTCCTGTAGGGACCTTTAGGATTATATTGAGCCCATCCAGATTATCCAAAATAATCCCACATCTCAAGATCCTTAGTTATACTTGCAAAGCTCCCAAGGGAGGCAGTGATTCTGGGGATTATTGATAGGTTCTGGGGATTAGGACATGAACATACTTAGGGGGGTCATTATTCTGCCATAAAATGCTGTCTAGTTTTTTCAGCTCATTGGCTTTCAATGATATATAGAAACTCAAGACCCAACAGCTTTACCAACAAATACTGTCTCGTCACCATCCCCTTCCACAGGAGGCTGAAACTTGAGGCAAGAGCCCAAGGCAGGTGTCCTTAACGGTCACTCTTGTTCCATGCTATTAAAAGTCCTGATAAATTTTGTCCAATATTGTCCTTGGCATTGTCACTATTAGAAAGAAAAATTAGGGTCAATCCATCTACATTTCTACTTGAATATTCAAATTTGTATTTTAGCGAAAGGCACCGATTTGGAACCTCTTTTATATTGCCAGAAACCGATTTTTTTTACTTTATACTTCAAAAGAGAGAGCTGAGGGTTTCCATGACCAGTTCCATGGCCCTATCTGACTGCTTGCTTGTGCAGAGTGATCTTCTTAACCTACGAGAGGGGCTCCTGTCTGCCCGGTCCTGTTAGTAGTTACACGTCTCAGAAACCAAACCTCAGACTTTCTATTTGACCATGCAGGCATGAAGCATGGTTCCTGCACTTAACGATGAAATACTAAGGATCTCTTACCAGTCTACATAAAAGGTGGGCACTGGACGTAGCATTCAGTCACATGGGAGAGACTGAAGGAGTACCCACTGGGTTGGCCTTTTATGGTTCCCCATAGGGCCAGAGCCTCCCTGGGGGACATTTGAAACAGTTGGGGTGCTGTGATGATGGGCGGGGGAGGGGACAGCACAGGTGTCTGTATGGAAGGAGACCAGGGTTGCTAGACTCATGCACAGGGCACTCTGCACTGCGGTGAACTGTCTCACCCAAATGCTGACAGCACCCGCTCATCCACATTTACTTCACTCACCTCTGCTCCCCATGCCCCCAAGGACCCACTGTTTTCAGCACAAAAGGATATTTAAGCCACAGCTTTTGTGCTCCAGTAGAAGCAGTTAGTACCTCAAAAACAACTATATATTAGCTTATGTGAAAACACTACTAGTTTGTAAGATTGGCACTTGCCCACGGGCTGGATTAAAACCAAGAGAGGCCCTAAATTCTAAAAATCTAAGAAAGTCTAACTTATGTAAGAATGTACTGATTTTTCCTCTGGTGACAACTCTGGATTTTTTTAAATATTAAATTCTTCAAAATGTATTTTCCTCATTCATTTTCTCTTGATTGTCATTGGATGAAAATGAAAAAGAACTCTTCATTTTAATTTACTTATGGAGTAGGGTGTTCATGGTTCAAAGTGATAGGGAACAAGCTACTTGCTGTGTCCTAGTTGAACCCCATCCAGTCCAGCTCCGTCACTTAACGGCTATGTGACTTGGGGTAAGGTTCTTAATCTCTGTCTGTGAAATGGTAATTAACAGGCCTAACAGTTTGTAATGATTAGGTAAAATGGATGTGCCTCATGTGTAGTAAGTGCTCAGTATATTTTAGCTATTAATAGTGTGTCCGCTAGGGTCTGAGCTTGATCCTGAAAAAAATAATGATGACAGCCCATACCTCAGAATTCATATCATAAAAGGGAAACAGGTTTGTAAATAAGCAAATGCAACAGTGGCATCAGTTACTCAATTTAAAAGGAAAAATATTCAAATTTGGCTATATAGGCTATATAGTTGGTAGCAAAAAGTGATGGTCAATTCTGAAGGCTCAGAAATCTCTATGAAATCTCTTTAAAAACAATGTTGTCACTAACTTTTCTTATTTTCATCTAATTCGAAAGCAATAGCTCTTATCCACATGTGTGACGCATAGTACATGTAATTACGTTTCAGGGAATGTTGGCTTCTTGAAAGACTATATTGCCTCAGAATTCTTTCCTGAACCCTTACTAGTAAAAACACATCCAGATTGAGAAAAAAAAGTTAGCTAACAGCAATTATACCACTGATTGTATCTATGCGTTCTGATTTGAGAAACATTAAAGTATGAAAACTGAATGTGGGTGGAATCAGCAGGACTGTGGAATGTGTGGAGGGGCACGTGTACTTGGGAACTGGTCCAGTCTCCCAGCAGCGAACACCCAGTCAGATGATTGCTCTCCTGTCTCACCACCGTCTTTCCCCCACTCCCAATCTATCCTGTACAATGAATGCCTTTTCCACTCAAATATTACCGACGGCTTCCTCCACTCCCGTGAAACCAAATTCCAGCCAGCTGTCTATCTACCTCCTCTAGTCTCCTGCCTCTCGACCCTCAGCCGTCTGTGCTCATCCGCACCCCTGTGCCTCTCACCCCCGCCTCTTTTCCTTTTTGACTTAGAAAAACCCTTTCCAAAGATTTTTATGTCTTCTTTGGAATATCCACTGTATTTTCAATTCTATTATATTTGCTGCCATTTATTGTCAATGCATTTTTTCAGCTCTTTCCCAGTAAAAGTACAGGTTTTTCTTTAAATCCTTTTTATGAGATTACATTTGTGATAGTCCTGAACTCATATAACCAAACTAACATACTTCTAGGTTAACAGTTCCAGAGGATTGTGTGTGAAGTACTTAATAATCCTTGATAGTAACTATGCTTACAAATGTATAACAAGTACCAAAAAGCAGATTAACCTATAGCTGCATTAATTTATAAGCTTAATGCCTATAAAAAATTTCACAGCCACTATTCCATGTTTGTGAACTTTCGCACTATTACCCTTTCAATTCCCGTTAGAATTTTTGCCCACGAGTGTTTCCCTCCACATCCCTGTCCTGTAACCGTGCCATTCTGCACACTAACAGCACTCATGTTGAGCTGCAATTTCTTTCAATACCTAAAGTCCATCTCTCTTCTACACACCCAACCTAGCCTAGCCTAGCACAGGAGGGGAGGCCACATGCACGAAATAATGAAATAGATATTTAAAAATTAATTTATTTTTCTACTTAACTTTTAATAAATGAGAAGAAACAGTAGTCTGTCTCATAAAGAACATTTATAATACATAACAATCCATACAGCCTCATGGTGAGGTAGGAACAGCTTTGGAAAACAATGCACAGTCATAAAACATACAAAAAATTAGGTAAAACGTTGCAGCACTAGAGACATTTGATGTGCATCTGCATTTAATGAGATGATGGTTGCATTTAACTGTGCCACATCTGGCCCGAAGGACAGGCTATCGCAAACACAAAACACCACAACGTGGAAGTCCCATAAGGAATCACAGAATACACTGATACACTTCATTGTGCTGTTTCAAGGCAGAACCATGACATGGGAATTGGTGTCTTTTTATATATAACCACATGTCAATTTTATGTTACATTCCCTTCAGCATCTCTTTGCCAAAGACACTGGACCATAAAGTTTTTGGTTTGAAAGTTTAAACTGAATGACATACGAACAGCTCCTGTGCCAGTGAAAATGACTGCTAAGTATTCCAGAGCTTGTTAGTAAAACAAAAAAGCATTGCCACACAGTATTGGTAGGGCAACATCAAAATAGTGCTATTACAATTTCCATATCAGAGGGTCAAACACTGTATTTGACAGTTTCAATTTAAAAAACAGCAAACAAAAAAACCCCCCTCCAACTTCCCAAGAGTTTTAACACTGTTTCATGACTTAACTGAAACTCTATTAAAATAAATATTTCTATATTGTAAAATTATTCTCCATATTTATGTGAACATCTTAAGACAGCAGGTAAATGACATCATATCATTCAAATGTTATCTGCTTAGAAACAGTAAAAATCTTCAATCAACTCAATACTACTAAATACTTCACATTAGGTTCCATAGGCCTTTTCCCTCAAACCTTTCGAAAGTTCAGAATTAAAGTAAGGATATTAACAAGACACAAAATGTTAACACAGTCTCCTACCTATTGGGATTTTCCAAAGGTGCTCTGGATGGAAATTTTTCCTATTCCAACTACATACCTTAGTTAGTCAAACATTGTTTTCTAAAACGTGAAAATACATACAGCGAAGTTTTTGAGTTTTTTGACCTTTTTTTTTTGTAGGTTCTAGTCCATACTTTTACAATGCCCTTCTACCCCACCCCACCCCACCCCACCCCCAAAAACAATCATGTAAGCTAAAAGGTGACAGTGGAGAATTAAATCTCTCTCATCACTAAGGCTGCATTTGGCTTGGAAAAACTTCTGGGTTGGTTTGAATTCAGGCACATGCAGCGCCTTCTCAGTAAACCAAGACAACAGACACGGTGCTAAACACATTCTAAATACACTGATCTTGCTCAAATACAAAAGAGCCAGCAGGAGAGGTGCACCTCCTGAAACCGATGCAGTATTATAAAACAGCGTATTTAAATATCGGGTTTAAGTCTCCTAATTCAGGATATTTCCCTCATTTTCTTTGAGGACAGGATAAACTATTTTGGAAAGAGACACTTAAATCCCACAATATTTAAATATGAAAGCATTTTTAAAAGATAATGCTAATATAGCTAAAAATGGGTTAGAAAGTGCATTGTAAAGAAATAAATAATTCTCTGCTAAAACTCAAAAGGTGAGCCAGTGGCCACTGATCATACTATGACAATGTCCTTTGAAAAGAGAAGCCTCCCGTGGTACCACTTTGTGACATACCAGCTACTTAAAAATGATGAAAAGTGAAATAACTGAAATCTAAAGGCCGTTCCCTTCAAAGCACTCTTGAAAAAAAAATGACCCTTGTTCCAAGCTTTTACACACCATCTTAAAAAAATCCTCATTCAGTTATGTCTTATACACTATACAAACTTAATAAAAAAAGACTCCAAAGAAGCATTTGTAAAGTAAACCTCATTGAGTGTATTTTACCAGTTATCCTATTGTATCATTGCTGAAATATTTCTACAACAGTTTTGAGATCTTAATATTTTGTAGCTTAAATTGTTAAATCAGGAATGTACGTGATATAGTATAATTTGAAGCTTTCTCTTATTCACTCAATTTCACGTTTAAAAAAATTTTTTGCAAATTCAAAATAACTACCAGCTTAGGAACTAAATCCCACAATGTCAGATAAGAGTATTAAAACATCAAGATGCATTGCAAATTGGCAGGTTAGGGTTTTGGCCCATTCT
Source organism: Trachops cirrhosus (assembly GCA_028533065.1). Taxonomy (NCBI): domain Eukaryota; kingdom Metazoa; phylum Chordata; class Mammalia; order Chiroptera; family Phyllostomidae; genus Trachops; species Trachops cirrhosus. Next base: position 29,678,959 of record CM052551.1, read on the forward strand.
AGTAAAAGTGAACTTACAAACTGTGTTCCTAAAATTACCTCACCCTCATTGGAAAAATCAGCTGTTCTTAAATAGGCCCATTGCCAGCAATAGGCTCACCCTAGAAAAAAAACCCTACCATCTACCACAAAAGATCATCCCTTTAAAAAGTTAACTGTCAAAGGCCAGCGCTTTTATCTTAAGACCCATTAAACAATGAATTATTTCAAATTCCAAAAGGCTGCCATCCCAAAAGTAGTCAGCTATAAAAGTCACTGAAGTAGTCAGGATACCTTGTTTCTAGAAAAATAGAGCTATACGTGATAACTGATATTAACATTCATTTTTCTGAGGACAAAAATCTAGTTTCTTCACAAAGCATAATCCCTCTATATAAAAAAAATATATAACTTAAATACCCTTAAATAATATTTGTGTATGGATTTGAAATCCATAGCAACAACAAAAAGCCAAGAACAATTTCCTGTGTAGGTTTTGTGGCCCCTTGCAAAATAAGCCATTATTGGAAGATCTGAACAATATCAAGACAGGATGACTTACAGAATCTTAATTATTAATTTGGCCTTAACTCATTCTGCTTTTTAAGAATTTAGTACACAAATTGCATTAGTCTTCAGATTTCTTTTCTCTCCCAAGTCAGTGGCTCTTGGCAAAACACAAACATTGCTGGTTGTTTGAAAAGCTGCATTTGAATCCATTTGTATGGGTCACTATGAGATGACTTTGCTGCGAAAAGTTTTTTTAAACACCAACAATAAAAAAAAATTTGGAAGATTCCATTAATAAGCCTGTACTTAATATGCAATTATTAGACTGAGTTGAACATCCTTAAAAACATTCACTGTATATATTTCGTGAGTAAACTTTCAGTTCAGTGTTTGTGATGCTAATCTTTCAAAGAAAGTAATGCTGGTGAGCACATCCATGTTTTAGACTAACTTCGGTAAGAGAAAGCATGTTCAAATTCTCAGAATAATTTAGAAATGTAGTCTCAATATTACTTTACAATAATCTAAATATTTAATTTGGTAAACATTCTTCCCTACTCTTACTCCCCATATGCCCTATTATGTGTAAACTATAGTTCAATTTGTTAATTGTTTATTAGAATACTCAGCAATATAGAATACAGGGTAATAACTGATGTATTATAAATAACCCATGTGAAGAAAAAATGAAACTTCCTATTAATATCCACAAGTCACTCTTAAAATATGCTGCCATTATGCTATGTAATGATCTTAAAGAACAAGTAAATATTACCTAAGTATCAAAGGAAAAAAGCTGGTGGTTTTTAAGTCTAGTAATTATAACCTAACAAACAAAGCATAACACTGGGGGAAAAGAAAAGCAGAGAAATTCCAGTAACAATTTTAATTTATTAATCCCCCTAATTTATTTTTCTCCATGGAAAAACTGGAAATCAAATGTCATTGTTATATAAGGTTTATACTTACTTTAAACAAAAATGTAACATAGTGTTAAAACTGGCTTTCCAAAAAGTGTTACAGCATAGCTGTACTCTGCACTAAGAATCACAAAGTTGTAATATAGAACTCTGTTAAGCAGTCCCATTATGTTCTTACAAAAATAGAATTAAGCTGTGTGACCAGACAAGGACTTCAATTACACTACTTGGCAAACTTAGAATTTCAATGGAGTCTTTTTCCTCTTGCAGGTTAAAGCAAAAGTCAAATATCACATTTTTTTCAAGACTCACAAAGATGACTCAGATTGTTTGTTTGGCATTTTTTTAATCTCTATCACGACAGCAGGGATGTTTTCAGTTTTAGTCCTCCTGGGCTTCTCTAGATTGTCACTAAGTTCTAAACAAGAAATGCTAACTGCTGGGGCCTTTTCTGCATCCTTTCCAGAGTGGGCTTGTGGCCGAGTCCCACAACATTGCTTCAAAGCACACTGAGTTCTGCAGGCAAGTTCACAAGGGACTACACTTGATTTAGAGCCTACACTAGCAAATTCAGGCTGAATAGTAGTAGCGTGAATTCCGTGATTATGGAAAACGTCTTTAATGATTTTAGCCACCTGCATGTACGATGTTGGGTCTTCACATTTTATGTGAGCAGTGGCAATGATTCTGCTTCCAGCAAGTTGCCAAACATGTAATTCATGAACTTCCTCAACTCCTTCGACATCTCGAAGTTCTTTTACCAAATTTCTGATATCAATTTGTTTAGGAACAGTTTGTAGAAGAATAAGAGCAGATTCCTTAAGTAATGGGTAAGTTGTGTAAAGAAGTATACAAACCATTACAATACAAAGAGTTGGATCTAAATACAGCACCCAGCAAGGACCAGCCTCATTAACTGGCGAATGAGTACTATTCATCATGTCTACAAACACTTTGCACGGGTCAGGTGTACATGGGTTCAGACAGAACTCCCCTTCAGGACAACCTCGCCAAGAAAAGTAAAAGACCAAGGCATTAATTACTACAATCACTGAACCCAAAGCATCTCCAAAGACATGCAGAAAAACTCCACGCATGTTGAGTTGTGCAGTGTTATCATTATCATCATCTTCCAATTCCAGATGATCAGCTTCTCTGATAAGATTCCCATTCACTTGTACTTCCGTTCCATCATTTCTGGATTTTTCTGGATCTGCAAAGAAATACAAATTCTGCGTCAAATATTCTTAATTTTAAAAATGTGCTTGGGGCAATTTGATATAAATTGACAAACTGGGACTAAGGCAGGGCACAACGGCCAGGGATAAATTAAGTATTTAAGATGATAGTTTCCTTATTCACCTCACTACCCTACCTCCCTCACTCTCATGAAAGTTCACCTTCCACTGTACTTTCTGGCAAGTACCAAAATGAAAACAAAATTGAATGCTAACGGCCCAAATTAAATGCAACTATGGACAAAGGCCTGATTTGACGCAGAACTCTAGTCACTTTTTGTCTTTAAGGTGTTATGGTTAACTTTTAAACATTTATTATGAATATAAACCACAGAGTTTCTTGGTAGAGAGGATTTAGAAACTGGCAAACCAACAATATAAAGTTATCAACAATCGCAGAGTAACCTCAGTAAAAGTTGCAACTAAATGATCATTATCTACCCTACTTTTCTAGAATATTTTTTAAATTTCAGTTTTTAGATACAACTGACATAAAACTGTAAGATTTTGAGTGTACACCATGGTGACTCGTGTATATTATAAAAGGATCCCCCTCCCCTCTATTTAATGAACACATCCATCACCGCACATATTTATCAGGGTTCTTTGTGGGGGTTTTTTTGGTGAGAATATTTAAGTTCTACTCTCTTAGCAAATTTCATTTATATAATACAGCATTATGAACTATAATGCCCGTGTATCACATAGCTCCTCAAACCTTATTATCTTACAGCTGGAAGTCTGTCTTTTTACCAGCCTCTCCCTATTTGACCATACCCTATCATCACTCTTCAACCAAATGTACCGATCTGTTAGAGAAAATAGGCACACCAGAGCAGCTTGATTTTCTTCAGAATAACACCCTGCCACATGGGAGAGAAAATTCAATTATTTACTAAACCTTTTCAATATACAACTTGAATTTCATTAACCTAATATTCTGCATCCTGGAAAAAAAGGGAAACTGTCTATGTGGTATCATACAACTAGGTAAATAAATATAAATGGAAAAAACTGGGAGGAAATACAAACTGTTAATCTCATTGAGCTTGGGCAGCAAGGCATTGGTTGACTCCTTTTCCTATCTCCTTTCTTTCAACATTTATTTTCCAAATTTCCTTCAAGATTTATATACTTACAATAAACAACATGCATTAAAATTTACGATGAATAAATTACCATCACTCTTATTTTAGTGTGATTGAAAAATCCTAACTGAAATGTTGAACATGCCTAGACAGGTCCTAAGACTAAGATTTTCAGGATTCAGGTTTAGATTTTAGACAATTAACTGAAACATAGCATTGCTGTTCAAAAAAGAAACATTTTTGAGCTTAGGAAAAGTCAATGGCTAGCTAGCCCTGTATACAATATTAAAGCACTTGTTTAAAAGGGCATAAGCACCACCTGGATTTCAAACAGCCCACAACTAAGAACGAATTGGTTATTTTCTCCATTTCCCAATGGGGCCAAGAAACTGAATTAGGTAGCATTTTTGATCCTTTTAAAACCCAAAGCAGACAGTCTCGAAAAGATAGCCTGTTAGGACAGCCAAGGGCGGTAGCGCACTGCAGCGGGCTGTCACCTCCAGACCCTTCTCCCACTCTCACAAGCACGGTCCCTACCTACACCGCAGACCGTGCCCCCAGGCTGCTAACACCCGGGCTGAAAGGGGTCCCACTTGCTTGCCTTCTCCGGCGGGGGCGGGACCTGCACGGAGCGGGAAGGCGACAGCGCGTAGCGCAGGCCGACTTGGGCACCAGGGGGCGTGCGGGCCAACCTGCCCGGGGCCCGGCTGGGGTCTGGGTTCCCCAAACCCAACCACCTGAAGCGGCGACTTTCCTCACCTGTCCCGTCCAGTTTCAGCCCGTTGGAGTTGCTACTATTGGTCACCAGGGTGTTGGTCTCCTCCTGGTCAGGTCTCTGGTTGCCTGGGCTCACGTTGTTATCGCTGTCCCCAGAGCGGTTATTCTTGCCGCGGACCCCCTTGGAGAGGCCGTGGCTGTGGCCGTGACCCCCGTGTGAGTGGCCGTGGCCGGAGTTGTTGCCGAAGCCGCTGTGATGGTGGAAGAGGCAAAGCCCCAGCACGTTGACCACCAGCCCCGCCACGCCGACCCCGAGGACCACCAGCGGCTGCTGCATCTCGTGCGGCTCGATGAAGCGCTCGATGGCCTCCAGCAGGATGGCGAAGCAGAGGCCAGTCAGGAAGATGGCGTTCACCAGAGCCCCCATCACTTCGGCCCGGATCCAGCCGAACGTATTCTTCTGGGTGGCGTGGGTCCGCCGGGCGAAGCGCTCGGCCACCAGTGCCACCACTAGCGCCAGCACATCCGACAGCATGTGGAAGGAGTCGGAGAGCATCGCCAGCGACGAGGTCACCCTGCTCACCACCACCTCCAGCACCATGAACATGAAGGTCAGCATCAGCATGCACAGAAGCCGGCCGCGGTTCCGACCCCAGCACCCCATGGCTGCGGCTCAGGGGCCCGCCAAGCGCGGCCCGGACACTTCGGAGGCGGTGGCTGCGAGGCGCCGAGGGTCGTTCTACGACCCCGCAAAGGAAGGAGGACGGCGCGGGGCTCTCACCACCCGAGCCTGGCCGCTGAGGGGCCTCCGGGGCGGGATGGAGGTGAGCCCCGGATCAAGCCGCCAAGCCTTAGCGCCTGTGGACGTCGCCGGCGGGCCGGCGGCGCGCAGCTCCTCAGGCGTCCGTCCTCGGAGCCCGGGCGGAGGCCCGGCTCAGCCCCAGCAGCCTCCACACCCGCAGCGGGCCGGCGGAGGTGGCGGCGTTGGGGAGCTGGGGTTACCGGAGCCTGGGGACCAAGAGCTCGACCAGGAGCAAGAGCTGGCGGTCAGCGGGGGCGGGCGACAGGCAGCTCCGCGCTGCGAAGGCTCCGAGCATCTGCAGGCTTTCAGCGCAGGTCTCCCCTCCGCTGGTCGCCCGGCTGTGGCTCGGCTTGAGTAGCCGACGCCGGGGTAGCTAAAAAGGCGGCGGCCACAGCATCTGCACTCGGCCCGGTGTCGGGCGCCTTCTTCGCCCCCCCGCCTTTGCAGACGGTTTACAAAAAAACTTTGCTTTGCACTCGGAACCCCCGTTTTCACACGGACCCGAGTGTGACAAGGCTTCGTCGCCCCGCCCACCGGGCCCGGCACGCTTACCCATTGGCCAGGACACCTTCACGACATCCGCCTCATCCCGCCCATCCGTGCTCGCTATTGGATGAAGTCTCGGCGGAGCGGTAGGGGGCGGTGCCGCGGCTTCAACAGATGGGGGCGGGGCCTTTCCTTCGGAGCCGGGCGTGGGCTGGGGGGCCGCGGCCGGGTGCAGCGGCGGGCGTCGTGGGGGAGGGTCGGGGGCGCGGGCCGCGTGCAGCAGGAGGGGGAGGGGCGGGCGGAGTTCCCGTATTTGGCGGGGCCTCCACTCTAACGCAGCGGGTCTTCGCAGCCCACCACACACCTGCGGGGTACGGGCAGCAAACAGACTTTGATCCTGGGAGCCGAGTCCACGTGGGGCGGGCCGCTTGGCCGCTGTGTGATGGACTGCAGCCAGGGAGGGGTCGGGAGGGACCCTCCTGTGTGCCGGGCCTTGGTGCGCGCCTTCCTGTCAAAAGAACCTAGATTAGGCGACAGAGTCATAAACAAGTGCCGCACGTAACTTGTGGCTCTGCCCAACACCGATCTGAGGAGTTAGCACTTCAGGGCGGTCCTGAGACCAAATCCTTGTGTTTCAGTAAAGCAAATCACCCACATTACTGTTATCCCTAGGAAATCCCGTGTAAAATCAGATATTTGTCACTGATTATCAAAGGACAGTTTAGGGTAGGGACTTCAAAGCGGGAGAAACCGGGGTTCTGGTCCTTCCCCGCTCCTCAGCTGTGTGAGTTTGGGTAAGTCAACCAATCTGTCTAGACTCGCTTCTTCATCTGTAAAGATTAAACAAGAGGGACGCATAAGATCCCTTCTGACTCTTAAATTCTAAGGCTCTGTGATTTAACAAACATTTTATTTATAGACTACAAACAGCGGAACCCTGTGTTGGTTGCTATGGGGAAGAGGAGGGGCAGTAAGAATACAGAAAAATGAGCTTCTGTCCAGGTGGAGGTAAAATATGAATATACAATTTTAAAATTGCTATGAAATACTCTTAATAAATTATTCCAACACTATTTTAGATTAGGTATGTATGTGCCGTGCTCTGGAGATTGGCTAAGCTGGAAATCAAGGTTTCCTGAGCCTAAGTGGTGGGGAGGGGTGACTGGAACCTCAGTAGCCTGAGCTGGACCACCAAAGGCCTCACCACAGCCCCTGAACTGAAGGAAGGACCCCCAACCGCTTCTGGACATCACGAGACCAATGCAGTGCTAGAGCCCCAGGATCAGTATGTAAGGTGTTTGAAACTGTGTTATTTTCCATTTTTTAATATTTCTATAATTTTTTTCATTTGGATGTGGTGTTTCTGATCTGTCCCCCCAGACTAGACAACTCATCTATTTCTGTCCTGCAGGAATGGAAAAGAATGGAGGAGAGTTTCCAAAACATTATAAAGGAAGAAATAGCTATGATTTGATGATTAATTGAGTAGTGGGGGGTGGACCCTAAGGAGGAGAATTTAACAAAGATAGTCCAGTGTTTTTAACCTGACAAGGAAGATACTGCCTTAAGCAGGTGAGGAAGTTGGGGAAGGGTGCAGAGGCAAGGAACTGAATTTAAGGGCAACTAGCCCTTACGGAGCCCCTTTTTAATGTGCTCAGTTTGAAGTGAAGTCTGGATGATGTTAGTGCTGAGGAGTAGGAAGATGGGTTTGGGGACTTTCATAATGCCCTCTCTTTACGGACAGAAATGGACAGTTGGCATTTATCTGAACATATGTGCAAACACAGCTTCAAACCTTTCAACCAAACTTGCTATTCAGAAATTGGGGATCCACTTATGGGTCAAGATATCTTATGGAATTGGTCAGGAGGCTGTTTGAAGACCATTTTGCCTCCCATTGGGACCTGCTGTGTCTCTTTATCTAAAAAAAAATGGATTCCTCCAAATGTGAGAATTTAATGCCAAAGAGGAAGCAACGGGGAGATGTAGAAGGTGGGGATATGCAGCAAATAGGGTAGCTATCCCTTCAGTAACTAAGCAGCCTGAATTGGGAGATGTTAGGCCCCTACAAAAACAGGCTGTTTAGGTTCAATTCAACTCAACAGTCACCTATGAGAACTAGTTTGTGCAAGCATTTTTTTTCTCTTGTAAGCCATTTCCCAGACAATGTGCTTTATAATCTCATAGCCAGGGGTGGGGAGTGAGGGGTGGAAGGTACATTTTCCAGGTTGTGAAAAGTTACAGTCGAGTACTTCATAAATTATATAAAGAGTAATATCATTTACATAATGGCAAAATAGTGCAGTCAAATAAACTTGTCTTTTTCCTAGCATTGTGTAGAAAAAATACTTTGGTAGCTTGATTCTGATTGGTCCTATCGCAGCTGGTTGTCCCAGTGCAGTGTCAGCTCAGCCAGGAGTGGGTTAAAACGAAGGGAAACCGTACAGTTAGTCACCAGCACCCCTGGAGAGCGTGGCCCCAGGTTGAGTCAAACAGCTTGGCTTTTCTTCCTAATTCTTGAGAACTCTCCTGATCATTTGCTTACTACCCAAACCGACTGAACTCAGCATACTTTAAAGATGCATACTTTAAAGAGGGAACGATGCTCACTTTGGAAAGAGACTGCCAGTTTGAGAGAAAGTCAAATGTTTAACACAAACTGTCATCTCAGAGCCCTCTGAGTAGGACCTCTCCCAGCTCTCTGTGCCTAGCTCCTCCAACCTGGAGCTTCTAGGCTCCAAAAGTTAGCCTGCAGATTATCAGTCCAAAACGTAGGTTTAAGAGGATTCTTATAAAAAGCTGCTGATCACAGACCCACCTCTGAGTCTTGGTTATCAAAAATTATGAGTGTCTGAAGCTGTACCATGGAAAGACAGAGGAAGAAAACCAGGTTGCATTGGATTGTGGTGGTTGACAGTAAATCACTTCTAATGTTCCACCTTAAAACAAAAATGATGGGGAAATCAGATCTGTTTTGTTTTGGAATGCACTTAAATAATTATTACAAATATATACTAAAATCTCTGGCAACAACACCAGGGCCAAGGTTTGAATTTTTAGCTGCTTCCCGAGGGAACAGGCAGTAGAACAAAGAATAAACAAGTAACAATGCAGTAATAAAACCCAGAAATATCACAAAAGGGCTCAGAGGTATAAGGGAAATCCTATAAAAGGGTCAGAACAGGAAAGCCTACAAGGAAGCAAAGGGAAAACAGGAACAGAGCAGGGAGCAGAATGTGTACTGAGAGGCCTGGGACAATCACTCGGCTTTTTGTATTTGTTGGTTAAGCTAAAGAATGACAGGTGAGGGTGACCAGCCACGAAAAACTCATTTCTCTCAAAGACTGAAAACTGGATTTACATTGTCCAGGTCACCTAGCAATAAAGGCACTGACACCTATACAGAAAGGCTCATTAACAGCATTTGTGAATTTCTTGGGTGCAGTGTTCCATAAATACAAGAAATTGTTGAAGGCTCAGGTGGTCAGCTGTAAGGTTCAACCTGAATGTCAGTTGTAAGGTTTAGACTGAATGCCCATTTTTTAGCCCTTCTACTCTGGAGGCTGGAGATTGTAATAAAAGGACAAAGTACAGAAGTCGTAAAAAAATGAAGTTCCATTTTCAAGCATGTTTCTGTGACTCTGTCCATCACGTGTACATAAAGATGATGCTGACCAGTACAGCATTTTGAAAGTATCACACACCTAATAAGTTCTAGAAGGTTCTGGGAACCGATCCTTAAACGTTACTGTGTGACTTTGGACAAGTTATTAAATCTCTCTAGGCCTCACCTTTCACATCTTTTCAGTGAGGAGTATAAGAGACGGTGTCTTCACTGGAGTTTAGATGTGAGTCAAGGGGAGGACGCTGCCTGGGTGATACTCTCAGAGGGGCCTTTCAGGCCACCTGTACTTGGCGTCAACCTGAATCCGGGGCTGACTTTTCAACATGCGGATTCAGGAACTGCATGTTTATCATTTCACCTGGGAGAAACAGATTCACATGGACTCGAAATGGACTAATTTGCTGGCCAGATTCCCAGTTGGTTCACTCTCTCTGTCTAGAAGAGAGAGCTCATTGCGCAGAGCCTGCCTGCCTCCCTCTTGCTGGGCAGGGCCTCTCAGAAGGAAGGCGGCAGGGAGAGAGGAGAACTAGACCCCCAAGAAGCTGGATCTTCTGTGGAGGGGAGCATTTCCTCTCTCTCTCCTACACTGTAAAAGCCTCCTGTCTGTCTCCACATATACGCTCTGCCCTCCCGTTCCTGAGTTATACTCCTTTTTGCTGCCAGAGTGATCTTTCAAAAACCCAGATCTGGTCATTGCAAAATACACATCTCCTCCACCTCCACCACCATCACAGCTGTGATCCTTTAGCGGTCTCCCAGTGCTCCGAGAAGAAGAACCAAACTCAAGTGCACACAGCTTGGCACGGTCCCCAGCCTCATCCCGTCTCTCCACCCCACAGCACTGGCCTTTCTGACCACCACGCATGCACGTGCTCCCTCCTGCCAAAAGGTCTGTGCCCTCACCATTGCCTCTGCCTGGGACACTCTTCCCACCCTTCTTCACCACCATAGTTCTTGCTCACTCTTCAGCTCTCAGCACAAGGACCACTTCCTCAGGGAAGTCTTCTCTAACCCCTCTGACCAGGTTAAAACACTCTGGTACAAGTTCTCTTTCTCCTTGCCCTTATCTTTTATGGCACAGAGCAGTGATGCAATTTACATCCATCCACATGAGTATTTGAGCAGACTGGAAGCTCCATGTGGAGAAAGGCAGTGTGTGCTTTTGCTCCTTTTTGTATCTCTAACCAGCCTGGCCCAGAAAATATCTGTTCAATGAATGAATGTTCATTATCTTTCTGAAGATTAGCAATTCATGCATTCATTCAACAGATCCTTATTGGACACCCATGGTTGCCTCTCTGTAATGGAACTTGAGAATCCTCTGATTCTCGTGAAGAAGACCCTTTTCTTCTGGAGTCCGGACACTGTGACATCTCCTCTTCAATTAACTCACCTTTTTCTTTACTGCAAGCAGGCTACCACCCTTTTGCTGGGATATTATTGCCCACGAGATGCAATTAACTGGATGCCCACCCTTGAAATCTGCCGTGATAACATTCTGGGTTGTAATACACTTTTCAAAGTCCTTCCATATCCCTTACTGAAGGTGCATGATGATCCAATGACGTTTGCATGGTGGATTCTACAGGTGGTGGGCTGAGACCCCAAGAAATGAAGAAATGTACTCAAGGCTCCATGGCTTGCGAGGTCCTAGTTGCACCAGGAACATTTTTATTTTTAACTTCACACCCAAGTTTTGGGGCAACAAACCAAGGGTGAGACCTCGCATGCACTACTATAAATTCTGGTGTTCATCTCAGTTATAAAAGCTTCTGGTTCTATGATTTTCTTATTAATTTGTAATTACTATAAGGACTAAGGGGAGGTGGCCTACTTGTGAGTGACACCTCTTTAACAGGTCACTCCAATGTCTGATTCCCTAGTGGTGTGTTCCAAAATTGGGTTCTGTTCACACATAAGTCTGTGGAATGAATTAGCTTAATTTTCCTGCCTACAGCTTCTGTTCATTTCTTACTTCCAGTTTCTTTAACAACCAGGATGCCTTCCAAAGAATTAAATTAGTGAACATGCTGCCCCCTCACCTGGGGCGTCTTGTTAAAACGCAGGTTCTGGCTCAGCGAGGCCTGCAGTGAAGCCTGGGATTCTGCATTTCCAATAAGCTCCTGGGGGATGCCCAGACCACACTTTGAGGACCAAGGTAATAGAAACTTCTTTTTTTCACCCTGGAAGGGGGGTATTACATGGGGTGAAGATAGTCCCATCAAAAAAAGTGTCCTCAGACTTAAAAAGGGTTTAATTTTGCCTTTTATTTTATATTCATATCATATTTGAATTTTATGTTGTAATGAACAATATCACTTCCACATTAAAATTTTAAAATGAAATCAAATATCTTATCCTGGTAGGAAAGCACTCCTTAAAATTAATCAAACTCCAGGAGTGAATAAGCAAGCATTCCAGTTTTTGCTTTCACTGTGTCAGATAAAAATAATTACTTTACAGCTTTTGGAAACATGTGGTTACTCTGACTGGCATTCATGGCTTCTGAAGTCTGAATAATAGGTTGGGCTGAGGACTCACAGTATGAATGGGGGTCTCTTGCATTCAATTCTTTCATTTTCCAACAGGAAATGCCTTTCTCATCAGGCATTACTGATCAAATCCTCTCAAAAAGCCTAAAAGACTGGAAATGAATCAGAGGTGTTTAATATTCAGGTTGCACCAGGAGCAGCACTAGTCACCAAGAGGAGTAGATGGGAGGTGGGAGCAGAGATGCTTCCCTCTGCCTGTCTGCTGACTCTAGAGGAAGAGAGCGGAGACCTAGCTTCATGGTGGCTGCGTCTAAGGACCTTTCCCATGAGTCCTTCTTATTGACCTTCTGCTTTAATTGGCTTTAGGCTAGTCCATCATAGGTCAGATTTGACAATCTCAAGAGGGACATTATTCAGTTTATTCAGTGCCATTGTGCCATTGTCTTAAAAGTAACCACAGGCAAAACTATGGGGACTGCATTTCTAGGTGCTGTTCAGCTGCCCTCAAATTCAAGAGCAATGCTTTCATGGAAAAACCAGTGTGTGCTAAATCAGGGCAGATGGAGATGGTCAGCCTCCTGGTAGGGACCCTAGGAAGGTGGAGGAGCTAAGTCTAATGGGAAAGCGTCTGGCTGCACGTGTTGGGATGAAAAGGAGGATGAACTGGTCAGTTTTCCTCTGTTCCTGTGACCTGACCTCCAGTCTAGGCCTACATATCTCTCACAGCAGTTACGTGAGCACTTCTCACAGGTCTCCCATTCCTGCCCTCCTCCAGCCTATTTAACACAGTGCTTTCTGATCCATATTCTTATCCATCAGTGCTCACGTGGCGTTCCTGTGCAAAATCCTTGGTGGCCGCCCATTACCCACAGTATAAGGCACGTTTTATATAGGTATGTAAGGTATCCTGCGTGTGACTTTAACTTGTCTGTCCAAACTTATCCCTCATTCCTCCTCAACACAGGCTCTCCACTCAAAGTATCCCAAGTAACAGTTCCAAGTGACCTAACATCTCTGTGTCTCTGTTTCCTCAAATGGACCAAACTTACATGTCTTATTGGGTTGCTGTAAATTAGATGAGTTAATACACTTCAGATGTTTAGGACAATGCCAGGAACATGGAGAGGGCTTGGAATGGATTGAATGATGCCCTTCCCCCAAAAAACACGCCCACGCCCTAATTCCTAGAAACTATGAATGTTACCTTATTTAGAAAAAGGCTTCTTTGCAGATATAATTAAGAAGCTTAAAAAGATCATCCTGGGTTACCAAGGTGGGCCCTAAATCCAGTGTCAAGTGTACTAACAAGAGACACACAGTGGCGACTTGACAGACAAGAAAAGACCACCTGAAGATGGAGACAGAGATTTTCAAGGAACGCCCACAGCCACCAGAAGCTTAAAGAGGCCAGGCCAGGAGTCACCCCTAGGACTTCTGGAAGGAGCACAGCCCTGCCAACATCTAGATTTTAGACTTCTGCCTTCAGAACTATGAAAAAGCAAATTTCGGTTGTTCTAAGCCACTAAGTTTGCGGGAATTTGTTATGGCAGCCACAGGACACTAACACAGGGCCCATTACATTTTACTTATTATTGTTAATTAATCCCCATATGTGCCTTCTCCTCGCCTTCTCAGTGACAATTTTTATCTCATGTTCTCTTCAAGTGTCTCCCACAGTTCTTTGCAGGTAGAAAAGCAGAATAAATATTTGTTGTAATGAAGGAAGGGAGGAAAAATGTCTACCCTTACCACTTACTTGGTGCAACATACCCACAGTAGCATTTCCGACTGTCCTATTCCTCTAGCATTCAGTGACGAGAACATTCATTCGGTGTTTTCCATCTGCTGCCCTGTATGTACCTTGGTGTGTCCCTGTCTCCACAAGGCTGCTTTCTGTATCCTCAGGTCCTAGCACATAGTAAGTAACTCAAGTCTGTGGCAATAATAATAATCCCGTTGTCAAAAGTTGTCCACTAATTTTTGAGTCAGTCTGGAGTCTCCCAGGCCCTTGCGTGTACTGTGTTCTTGTTGATGCTAGCAGCTTGCTCTTAGGTTAACTGTCTTTCTGTACTGACACAGAACCTTCCAGTTGGTCTCAGTATATTTTAAGGAGCAGCCAATGAATGAAGAGCTTGACCAGGCTAATTCTTCTGCTGGGTACACTTGTATTGAGATAAGTGGGCTATAGGCCTAGGCCTGACATTCTTTTCCTTACACATACAGAGAAGTTGGTTTTCCCAATGTTTCTCACAGTGGAATTACTCTGATGTCTGTTCACTTGTGAGCCTGTTTTCTGTGTGACCCACATAACTCCTCACGTATGCCTCAAGGAATTGACTCAGCCTTAAGCTTCTCCCAACAATTATTCTCATGGAAGGTCTTTTTTCTTTTCCTTCACACAGTTCAAGTACTCAGAGATTGACTACCACTTGCTGATGTAATACCAGATTAACTTTTTTTAAAAAAAGGTCCCCTTATTTGTACATATTTTCAAACTTAGAAAAAGTCTCCAGGAGCCCCATACACCCTTGACTTAGATTTACATATTCTTGACATTTTATGCATTTGCTTTAGCACTGTGCTGTCCTCTCAGCTGAACCACATGAGAGCATATATACATGCACCAGGGTCCTTTACCCCTGAATATTGTGTGCATTTCCTGGAAGTAGGAATATTAGCATCATAACCACAGTACATTTACCAACTTTATACATTTATGTCAGCCCTGGCTGGTGTGGTTCAGTGGATTGAGTGCCAGACTGTGAACCAAAGGGTCACAGGTTTGATCCCCGGTCAGGGCACACGTCTGGGCACATGCCTTGGTTGCAGGCCAGGTCCCCAGTAGGGGGTGTGTGAGAGGCAACCACACATTGATGTTTCCTCTCTTCCTCCTTCCCCTCTGTCTAAAAATAAAATAAATAAATAACCATATATTGGTACTTACCCATATTCCAATTTTGTCAGTTGATCTAATAATGTATTTTGTCTCATTGTCCACACCACCACTTCCTGTACAACGTGAAGTCTAGGGAACAGCTTGCATTTAGTTGTCTTTGAATCTGGAACATTTCCACAACCTTTCTTTGAATTTTATAATGTTGATCTTTTTTAAAGAATACAGTTCCCTTGCCTTTTAAAAAATGATAACATTCCCATGTTGCATTTATCTGATGTTTTGTTTATGCATTCTTGCCTGGAATATGGCAAAATTAACATCTTGTCTTTTGGAGGGTACCACAGCTGGAGGCACCCAGCACCCATCTGCCTGTTCCTGGTCATGTGCATGTCTCTCCCCATCAAGGTATTGCTCCATTTCTCCACTGTGTCATTTTCTCTCCCTCCCTTGAAGTAATCAGCAGTGTCTGGAGAGGTACTTTGAGACCTTGCAAGTATCTTGCTCATTCACACTTCTCCCTTGGATTTAGCATCCACTGATGGTCCCATCTTTACTGTGATGACTGCCAAATGGTGACTTTCCAGGTCTAGCAGTCCCTCCACATTTACCTGTCAGCGCTCAGTGTTTTTTATTTGTTTGTTTGTTTATTTATCATAAGCAAAGAGCTAATGCATCTTACTTTTTCAGTGGTTTGTAATTCATCACCGTACTTAATTTGGCTGTTGACTTTGTCCTAATTTAACCCACAGCACCCCCTTCAAGCTGCCTCCTATGTCAGATATTTAATGAAGGCTTCTGGATTTTAACTGAAAGATAAAAATTACTATACTTTCACGGTTCTTCTATGCTCTCTGGCACAATAGGAGAGTGTGTGGGGCAGTGGTTAAGGGTTGGGAACTGAGATCTAGAGTTGATTCTGGCTTTCTATTTATTGGCAATGTTTCTTGGGTAGATTACTTACCCCTTCTATGCCTCAGTTTCCTCATGATATGGGGTAATATTAGAACTTACCTCATGGGGATGTAGTGAGAATTAAGTGAGATCATATATATCAGCTGCACGGTAGCGTAACTGAGTGATACATAAATACCTGACACACGTGGGCTAGTGGCATCGTTTCATTCCCCCATGTGACAGCTTGTGCGTGGTCTAGGTTGCCTCAGTTGCTACCTCTGCTCCCTACTAATAGCAGCTGCTATTCAACAGTCACCCCAAATTTATATCTGGCTGCCCTTTTCCAATGTATTTCAGTTAGCTGAGTTGTTGATTGTGGGTGCAGGGATCCGCAGATCATCGCTGCCCTGCTCTCCTTTTGTTGAGGACGAGAAGTCTGCACCCTGAGAGGTTAGCTATCTTGCTCCAAGTCACCCAGGAGGAATGGAAGGGCCAGAAGGGGTGTCCAGTCTTCAACTACACACTCTGTACGACAAATGCTGACTCTGCCATGATCAAGAGCAACATTCATTCCATTTCTTTGCCCAGTCCAGGGGTATTATTCAAAGCATCAGTGGGAGAGCATCTCATTTTGTGCATGACTCATCTTCATTCCAAGATTAACATGCTCCACTTTTACTCTTTGCCTCCCCCTCAGTTTCACATCCAGCAGGAGCCCTGAGAGTCCCTTCGCCCTCTGCACCTCCCCCCACCGCCCCGCTGCCCTCACCCCTCCCAATCTGCCCGGTTCCTCCTGGCCCCAGACTGTCCCACCATCTTCAGATTCCAGTGGACCCTTTGGTTGGACTTTGGTTCAAGAAAGGCATGTCTTCCTGAAATATCCCTCTGATCTATGTTGAAAATAGAAGGAAGAAGAATACTTCAGTAACGAGCAGCAGATGTGGAACAAGTGTTTGTCCATAGGCTTCCGACCCTCCGTTAAGGTCCAAGTAGTAGAGCAATGTGTATGTATTTCTGAACGTATGTATTTTATTTCAACTTCCTCCTCCTCACAAAAAAGGTGGGGGATTCTTCTGATATTCTAGCATTTTGTTGAACAAAATAGACCTGGAAATGAACGTGCCACTGGCTGCAACTTGGGGGATGTTTTTATTGTGCCAAGATCTTAGGTTGTGAGTTATTTTTTGAAACACGCTTTGACCTGTATAACTGGAGCCTGCTTACCTCAAAGTGCTAGTAAAATACTGAAATATTTGTAGATGGAATGCTATGATGAGTGGGGTTGGGTTCAAAATAATCCACGATGGGGTGGGAAAGTGTGCATGTGGGAGACAGACGAAGCAAGATTGGCTATTAATTAATAAAATTTGGAGGAGAGGAGGGGCTTCTGTACTTTTTCCTATAACTAAAAGTTTTTAAATGCTAGTTTAAATTTCCATAATTTGCTTTCTACTCCCCTCCCCCATTTGTTTCTCTTTTACTCTGCTTCTTCCAAATCTGCCCTTTCTGGAAAGCCAGCTCAGGCTGGGCACCCTTTAATATAAACTTCCCGATTACTTTAATCACCTAAAATATTAACACCATTTCACCCCTAAGTGTGAATTTCCTTACATTAACCTGTGTTAGTCTTGTAGCCCCATTAGTCTGGATGCTCGTTAAGGGAAGAGACTACACCTTATACTTTGGGGTAAACCCCACTCTGCCTGGCCTGCAGCTGGACTCAGTCAGTGCTCCCTAACTGATGGACAGTGGTTGTTGGTAACTTGGGAGAGACTGGTGGAAAGTGTCAATGTGAAGAATAGGCTGTAGATTTGTCATATATTTTTCTTTAAAGCTCCTCTGCATAGAGTTCGCAATATCTTACTTCACCTTAAGGAAGAACTGGCTTAAGATAAATTTTTTCTCCCAGTTGAAGCATTTCTTGTTGGATAGTGATTTAAGAGGAACTGATGCAAATACCTGTGGATAGTTTACCCCAAAGGAGACGTAATGCAATAAAATCCTAAGCACAGAGATAATCTTAGAACTCTGCATCTCCTCCCATTCATTGCACAGTCTAATTAAAGGAGGAGGTAGGGTGGGAAAGTATCGGGAAGAAAATGTCAGTTGTTAGCTCTCAAAAATTCGCCTGGGGAGCCATATAAGAATCGTCTCGTTTTAGGCTTGTCCATGCTGGTTTAATGCAGGGGTGAGAGCCAAATTCAAAAGGAATCTCATTGGGCTGCAGTTTGCTTATGAGTTTCTGCATGCACACTGATCTTTCAGAACTGGTGCTTTTTTTCAGACCTGGGGAAAAGCCACTGCAAAGGTGGGAAGAGTCCCAGGAAAGTTTCTCCATCTTTCTTCTCCCGCTAGAAGCCACAGGGGATCACCCCTATGGTAAGGCTGTCTCCCATCCCTGAGTCCTCCTGGGAAGGAATACCATAGCCTCCATCTGAATCAGATTTTACTTTAATAATAGCCCTCAGAATCAGAAAAATCCCTTCCATCAGCCTAACCTGAGAGCCTTCAGGCTGCAGGTTCCTGTGGTCATGGATATGGATACTGTCACTCCATATCTTCTGTACGGGCATGCCTTGCTTCATTGCCTTTAGCTTGATTGTGCTTTGCCGATAGAGCTTTTTTTTTTTTTTTTTTTTTTTACAAATTGAAGGTTTGTGGCAACCCTGCCTTGAGCAAATCTGTAGGCACCATTTTTCCAACAGGCTCACGGATGGTTAGCATTTTTTAACAATAAGGTATTTTTAAATTAAAGTATGTACATTGTATTTTAGACATCATGCTACCACACACTTAATAGAGTACAGTGTAAGCATAACTTTTATATGCACTGGGAGGCCAAAACCTTCACGAGGCTTGCTTTACTGTGATACTCGCTCTGTTGCAGTGGTCTGGAACGAAACCCGCAACATCTCCGGTATGCCTGTGTTTGCATTCCATTGATTGGTCTGTCAGACATCTCCAGGAGAAAACAGCCCCTGGAGACGACGGGTGAGGGAAGTACGATGGTCTGACATTCAGGCAGGGCAGAAAAGAGCCAAAATACAGAACAGTCTTCCTTTGCTCGCTGACGCGCCCCACAGAGCCTGTCTGAGTGGGCCTTTTAAGACTTCCCTGAAGCTGACCCTTCAACGGAACGAGTGAGGCCTCACAGTAGAGGAGCACTCTTCTCTCCATTAAACAGGAGGAGGGAAGGTAGGAAGAGTAACAGCAAGAGAGAGTTTAGTTAGACATAAGGAAGAACTGTAAGGAAGTACGAACTTGAACCAATAGGTTGGAGGCATCATGAAGCCTTTGCCCCCAATCATTAGTCTTGGACGCTTTCGTTGTTCACCCGCAGTGAAGCAAGTGAACTAAATGACCTCTTGGAATCCCTTCCAGCTCTAGTGCCC
The DNA here is from genome assembly GCA_028533065.1 of Trachops cirrhosus. Classification (NCBI taxonomy): domain Eukaryota; kingdom Metazoa; phylum Chordata; class Mammalia; order Chiroptera; family Phyllostomidae; genus Trachops; species Trachops cirrhosus. The sequence continues at coordinate 29,697,997 of CM052551.1, forward strand.
TTTGATTCTGGAAACGCAGCAGTGTCCCTTCTGCTCTGGTTGGACTCTGAACTCTAGGCAGGTCACCTTGGCTGGGCTTTAATCACTCGGTCTCAGCTGGAAAACACAGGTGGTTATGATGGGTGACAAGTCCAAGCATCCAGGTAGCTGTACAACTCAACGTTGCCAGATTTCTGCTAAGTAAGGCGGCGCTTCTGCGATGGTTGTGATGGTGTGTGACTAAGCTCCTGCAGATGGGCCCAGTGGAGAGGTTGGATAGAAGTTTCCCAGAGTATCTGAAGGATGTTTTCCTCCAGGAGGAGTGCATTTTAATGTTCTTTTAGGTGTGCTGTGAATAAGGGGGGCTTCTTTTTCCAAAAGGGAGTTCTAAGGCAGCTTACATTTCTTTTCCCCAACACCCTGAAGTGCTCTCTAACTACGGCCTGAGTTAAACTTACACAGGATGCTGAGCGTGCTTAACTAATATTGCGGGCTGTGTCTCCTACATCCAATGAAGATGCCCACATTCAAACTCAGTGGCTTCGAGAGAAGGGACTAGGAAAGGACAGCAGCTCTCGGAAGCAACAGCATAAAAGGGGACTTCTACAAAGGCTTCGGGTGGACCATGACTTTGAGCCAGGTTTTGTAAGCAAGAGACCACAGACGCAAACCACAGGGCATTAAGCATGCATGTACGGGAGACAGGGAGGTACACGACACACGTGTCCCTGTCTCATCTCTACAGTGGCATATGGAGGGCAGCAGCCCTGTTTGAAAACGGAGGACAGATATGTCTGACAACCGTTACCCAAATGTTTGTTCGGCCGTGATGTAAATCACTGAGCTGCACTCCCCGGCACAGGCTGGAGCCACATGCCGCGTTTCAGGTGGACGCTTGAGACAGTGAAGATGACGAGGCAGTTTGGGTAAGAAGAGCTATTTCTGTACACTTCTGCTTGTAAAAAGTGTACCGGTCCAAAGTCACGGGACCTGGGTGATAGTCCTGGCTCTTCGACAAATGGTCACTGTCACCTTAGATAAATTGCTTTCTCTTTCTGGGTCTCAGTTCCCCATCTGCTAATTTAGAGATCAATCAGCGGTTATCCAGATGCTGGGAGCCCCTCCCAGACCCCCTGAATCGGTGTCTCCAGAGGTGGGGACTGGACAGGTGAAGTTTACAAAGCTCCCAAGGAGATTCTGATCCACATGCCTAAAGAACAACCGCTGGACCCAGAGGTTGCAAATTCTGTGATTCTCCAGGATTGAGAGGAAAGAAAAAAATCAGTAGGTAGCCCCATGAAATGCACAGTTTATCACTGAACCCAACTGAGGGCACTTGGTCTCAAAGCGTGGTCGGGGCTCACGGCCCGTTGGTGCGGTTTCTCTGGGGAGTCTTTGGGCTCGGTTTGGAACGTTTAATTGTATAATGAAAATGCTGGCGTTCTCAAGCCTTGCATACATTAATAAATAATTAAGATAATTCTATAATTACCAGACATGACCTCACTGGTTACCATTATTCTGATGGCATCTGCTGAGGACACTTTTTTTCCCCTTCTGGAGATGTGATCTACAACCTCAAACATTCTCTGAGAGGGCCTCAGAGAGAGCCCTCTGGCTGAGCGGGAGATGTTGAGAAGTGTTACACTCACAACTCTCTTGTCGTTCTGAGCGCTCTCCCCAGAAGTTCTTATACACATCCGTGAATGGAGAGTGGTGGAAAGAGCAAGGTAGCATTTGGCCAGGGAGCCCAGAAAAGCCCGACCCCCGTCCTCTGGCCACAGCCCCTCTCCATGAGGTCCTTGAGGGAATCCCCTGCTCGGGGGGAAAATGGGTGACAGCAAAGGCTATGACTCGTGGGACATGGGCCCCAACCTCCGATGTGGAGCCCAAGGTCTAGGCTGGACAGAGCTCATGCAGAACCCCTTTGACTTAGGCATGAGGCAGCTTTTCCCTTCATCATTTTTCCATAAGTCCACATGGGAGGTCCTGGGTCTCACTATACCACGTGGAGTGGGAAGTCCAGGCAACACGACAAGAGCACAGGAAGCAGGGCGCCAGGGCAAAGAGCCTTTGTGTCTCCACCAGGAGCAGAGCTGGTCCTGACTGCCCAGCTCAGGTCTCTTAGGTGGGGCAGTGGCAGCCTCTTTGACTTGACAAAGGGAAATATTCAATGAAAGAGTGCTAGAGAGAGGCTAAGAGAAGTGAGTGCACCTTCTCCCACAGGACTGGCCGGAGAGAGAAGAGAATGATGGCCCACCTTCTACTCAGAGCAGCTGGGAAGGTTCCTGGGCAGAGAGCCAAGCCCCCACAAGGACCGCTCTCCGGGGTGAGTTCCCACCAGGTACACCCTTCGTGTAAGTGTCTTTCCCCCTGTATTCTAGGCTATGTGTACTTACTGACACATAGTGGGTCCCAGGTGCTTGTTTGGGGCCAAAAGTGTGTCTCCTGCCCCTCCCCCAGATGTATATGTTGAAGCCTTAACCCTCACTGTGATGGTGTTTGGAGAGAGGGCCTTTCGGAGGTCATTAGGGTGCCATGAAGTCATGAGGGTGGGGCTTTACGGTGGGATGAGTGCCTTTACGAGAAGAGAGCTTGTCGTCGGTCTCCGCATGCACAGAGAAGAGGTCCCAGGAACAGAGAGCAAAATGGCAGTCACCTGCAAGCCAAGCGAAGAGGCCTCAGAATGAAACCAAGCTTGCCAGCACCTTGATCTGGGACTTCCCAGCCTCCAGAAGTGTGAGAAATAAGTGTCTGTGGTTTAAGCCATTCAGTCTTTGGTGTTTTGTTATGGCAACCTGAACAAAGACAGCGCTCAGTACATTTTAATTGAGTGATTGAAAGATTGAACAGCTGAAAAGCTTCCCATGGAGGTATATTAGGATGTGTATAACACTGTAACATCCTTTGAGATGTGAAGGATGCCCACCTCAAATATGTTTAAGCAAAAACAGACCTTACTGGGCCATGTAACTAAAAAGTCCGGGTATTAACCTTTGGCCACAGCGTGATCAAAAGGCACCGACATTGTCTTCAGGAATGTTTTTCTCCCTCTCTCTCTCTGCCTCGTTCTGTGTTGCCTTTAGACTCAGCCGTATCTCTCCAAGCTTATCTTTGACCAGCTTAGCAACCCACGTTGAACTGAAAGCGAGCATTGCTTTCCCAATAGCTGCAGCAAGTCCTGCGGGTGCTTCTCACTGGAGTGACTTGGGACAATGTGTGCACTTCCTGAGAGCCCTTCAGAGCGCTGGGAGGTGCGGATGGATTCTGCGGTCTGCCCCGGGGCTGGAGGGTGAGTCTTACAGGAGCTCTACGGCCTCAGGAGGAGGGATGGTTCCCCAAAGGCAAACCAGGACCCCTTACCTGAAGAAGGAGACTGGATCCTACTCAGACAAATCAAACACAGAAACTAGAGGTGGCCAACACAGGCAGGATGTGACTTTCATGGATTCACATGAATAGCAAAGCCATACACTAAGATCTTCTTTATATATTTCTGTTAACGTTGATCTTGAAGTTATTTTGCTTTAATTGAAACAACTGGAAATATGAAAATAAAAACAGGTTTGAATTTCATACTAAAGCCTTATCCAATAAAATCCTTTAAAATTAAAATCCTTTAAGTTTCTTCTAGTTATATAAGTAATACTTGTTATAAAAAATCTTTCAGAAAATACAACAAAGTATGAGGAAGAAAAAAACCATCCCTCATAATCCTAAAAAAATTAACTACTAAAAGTTTTTCTATAACCTTCCAGGCTGCCTTCCCATTTTGCGTATTATGTATTGCACAATCTATTTTACAGAATGGGTTCTAAGGAATATATTTAAATGTTGAACACAGTTTCATGTTTATAAACCTCTAAACTGTTTTAATAACTACGTAGAATCACACTATTTAACTTCATGGTGAACATTAAGATTGTTTCCAGTCTTTGACTCTTACACACCACGCTCCCGTGAGCAGCCTTGACCGTATAGCCTTGCACGCTTGTGAGATTCGAATACGATACATCTCTAGAAGTGAACTTGCTGTGACCAAAGGTATGGGTAATTCTAATTATGGTGTATGTGAAAACTGGCTGTTTTTGTCTTTTGCCCATTTTTCTATTTTCCTGTGGATTTGTAAAAGTTCTTTATGTATGAAGGCTCTGAGGTTGAGTTCCTCGGGTTCCCACACGGGAGTTTGTTCGGGGCGTGCCCTTGGGGTCAGCAGCTCAGAGATGAGTAAAGCAGGGCTGGGCAGAAGGCTGCACATGGCTGGCCCCGTGGGGAGCTCTGGGGCTGGGTGACCCCTCGCAGTTCTGCACTGTGGCAAGAGGGCCAAGCCTCTTTAGCCTCTTTTTTAGCCAATCCTTGGCTGTCCCTGGTCAGGGGTTGGGGGGCTGACCCCCAGGCACAGTGGCTCTCTTCAGCTGTCGACAGGTGCAGGGGAGACACCTGGGGGTTAATACCCCGATCCTGCAGCGGGGACAAGGCCGCACACCCCAGCATTCGCTACAGGTGTCCCTGACTACCGGATGTGTTGTAGATATTTTCCGCATTTTGTTATTCGTCTGTTGACTTGTTAACAGTTATTATTCGTTTACTTTGCTGAGTTTGTCAAGTGTTTTATATAGTCAAATCAGTTCTTTTTTTCTTTATGGCTTCTGATTTTTATATCATTCTTCCCCTCTCCAAGATTATTTAAAAATCTGTATATTCCTCTAGTATCCTCATTTTTATTCCCATTTAAATCTTTAATTAATCCTTCTGAAATTTATTTTGATTTAAGGTATAATATAGGTATCTTTTTTTAAGGTTTTATCTATTTATTTTTAGAGAGAGGGGAAGGGAGGGAGAAAGAGAGAGAGAGAAACATGTGAGAGAGAAGCATCAGTTGTCTGCCCCTTGCACACACCCAACCACAGACTAAACCACCAACCCAGGCATGTGCCCTGACCAGGGAATCGAACTGGCGACTCTCTACTTTGCAGGATGATGCCCAACCAGCTGAGCCACAGAGCTCAGGGGTAATGTAGGTATCTTTTTTAATGATAAGGACAAGTTTTCCCGGCCCCATTTACTTAAAAATGCAATTTATTCACGCAGAATTGAAATGACATCTTAGGAAAACTAACTATACCTCACTTTATTTCTGCTCTCTATGATGTTGATCTGTCTACAGCTGTACTGGTGTAAACTGGTTTACCTTATTTTATGTTTTTAGTGTGCGTACAGTGAAACTCACTGGGGTGCGCAGTTCCGAGTTTTGCCGAATGTACGGCGTGTGTGAGATAGAGAACAGCTCCGTATTCTCCCCAGGTCCCCCATGCTGTCCTTTCCCCTCTCCTTCAACCCCTGGCAACGACTGAGGTCTTTTCCGACCCTGGCGATTTGCCTTTTCCAGAACGTTGTGTAAATGGAATCTTAGAGTGTGTCATCTCCAGCCTGGCTTCTCTCACTCAGGGCAGTGTCCGTGTGATCCATCCATGTTGTCACATGTATCACAATGTTCCCTCCTTCTTGTTGCTGAGCAGTGTTCTACTGTGTGACTGTACCGCGGTCAGTTTGTCCATTCCTCCGCGGAGGGATATGTGAGTGGTGACCTGAATAAAGCTGCTGTAAATATTTGGGTTTCGTGTGCATACCTGTCTTCATTTCACTTGGATAAATATGTAGGAGCCGGATTTGTGGGTCATCCTTTTGATTACCACACATATATCTGAGCACTTGTAGTGTGTGTTTATGTATGACAGGGAAAGTGACTGCCTCGTCACCTTACCACTCTTTGAGTTCTTTCTCTTTCTCTTCTTCTTCCTTCTTTGTGTCCCATTAGGATATTGACTGAAGTTGTTGATCGATTTGTATAGAAAGCCAACGATTTTAAGTCCTGATACCTCTTACCAAGGCAGTAAGTTCCTAAAACTAGACTCTGAGCAACCTCAATATCTGACAGACAATTTGTGATTTTGCTAATTGTTCCACTGTTCCAGACAAGAGCAAGTGCCTGTAGCCTTAACGTATGTAACCCCAAGTTATTTCTTCTGTCCACAAGGCACCCAAATCCAGATGGGACAAATTCCTCCGAGTCAGGTGAGTGCACCTGCGTGAAACTAGTGGGCAGAGGACAGGGAGTCAGGTCACCAGAAAGGCATAAGTAATCCTGGGAACCACCACTCATTGTTCTCAAGGGCATTCCACCCTCTTTAGAATGTCCTCACTCTGACACATAGCTCAGCATGAATCATGGAGAGAATGCATCCCATTAGGATGCTGGAATTTCCAGGTTGGAAGAGACCTCCAGAACTCCCTCGGCCCCTTACTGGGAGACAAGATTAAGCATAAGAAACACATACACTTTCCAAGCTCCTTCAATGGTTACTCCCAATGTGTATCAATCCTCATCTGTGTGTCTTACAAAAACTCTTGTTTCAAACACATTTCCTCCTAGCCTTTCCTTGAAATGACACCAGCAAACTCTTGCAGAACTAGAACTACTTGTTTAAAGGCAGCCCTGAGCACTTGCTTTCAGCAGGGTCGGGATTCAATTATGTTGTTTATCCACTTAGGCACACTGAGTCTCCACCACCTCAGGGACTTCCTTTTAATTTGTTTTTCTCCCTTTAATTGGATACGCTGAGTGAAACGAGGTGTCTCTTATGAAAGTGCCTGCAAAGAGGAAGTCACTGCAAACTCACCAGTGGGGCATTCTCCACGATTCGCCAACAGTAAAGGGACACAGAGAAGAATCTGCCCTTCCTGTCACTCTCTTACAGCTCTGATGCAGCTCTGTGCCCTACGTCGGTTTTTGTTTTAAGGGTTCCCAGGGCACTCTGGCTTCCCGGCTCTTAAATACATCCGTGGTTTTCAACCAAGAGTAGAGATCAATCCCCAGCAGTTTTCAAGTAGGATATTTATTGAGTCATCCGTGCTTTCATTCACACTTTGAGTTGAAATCATGCACCTGCTTTGTGTTGGAAATAAAATAGTTGTTGACATTCGGTTAACTTATAATCGGTTAAAAACTGTGGTTTGGAGATTAAGAAAGAAGACTCTGAAGTCAAGCTAGGGATGGATCCAGCTTTTGTGGGCACTACAGCTGAGACAGTTTGGGGCCACTTTAAGAAAAAGAACACAAAACTACAAATACAAAATTAGGTGCAGGGTCTTGCAAGGGGGCGTGTTAAGGGAAGCACCCTGAAACCTCAACTCTTAGTTTCTGAGATCTCTCCTGAGCCAGGCACGCTTAGGTCTAACCCTCCACTGTGTGATCTCGGGCAAGTGACTGAAGGGCGCTCTGCTCAGGTTCCTCATCTGCAAGACGAGAAAAACAGTAAGATGATAAAAGAGACTCCATGGTGTGGCAGAGGGCTCCAAAGATGAGGACGAGAAGCATTTAGCTGGGAGTCTGGCCCGTGATAGGTGCACAGTAAAGGTTAGCTATTATTAGGAGTATAGTTATCATTATGAGCCTTCATCTAGTAGGACTGCATCACCACGAAACCTAGCTTCCAGAGCAGAATTTAGAAAAGAGAAAGAGGGAGAAGTCCAAGTTCACGCATTCTTGCTAACCTAGCTGCTCTGTGGTACACATGTCACGTGAGCATGAAGCCCGGCCCCCACCGCGCTACAACCACACCACATACAGTGAGTGGCAGGCATTACACATCTCCTCTGACAGCTGATTCATGCTGAGGTCACAAAGCACTTATCTTCAAAAGCAGTATATTAATATCCGATTGTGCAATTAAACCAGACCTGTCTAGTTTTGCTTTCCTTCGGTGAAATTTGTTCGTTCAGCATAAATGAGAAGGATAAATATAAACCAGCCTTTCTTCTCTCAGTGTGTCAGGAGTGGGTGGGCAGTAATAAAACACGAAAGGCCACTGGGAAACTATTAAATCACATCCTTTGTTATTTGCACAGCACACTCCTCAGGTTTTGACGCCATGGTGTCTCTGCAAGGTAGGCAAGTATATGCTTCCATATTGCCAGTTCACGGATTTTTAACTTGGAATTCTAGCTACATTTTCCTCTTTTGTTTAAGGCTACAGAAACACCCCCCCAAAAAAGAAGAGTTAAATCATCTCTGTCTCATAGCCTGCCGTGGACATCAGCCGGGACAGTTAGGTGCTCGCCCACATCTCCCTCTGAGAGAAGAAGACAGGGCAGTTGGAAAACATATCGATAAACAAGTGAGCCCAGCAGACCATGGCTGCTTCCTCCCTTTGAAATTTTCTTTTGGAAATCTTAGTGGATTCCGAAGCCTGAGGGATCCAAAGTCTGGTGAACGAAATATGAGTATGCTTCAGTTAACTAGGACCAGCAGCTTGCAAAGAGTGGTTAGGAGAAGACAATGATTTGGTTACCCCATAATTTCCAATAGCCACCTCTAGCCACCCCGAATAGCTTTCCAAGGTGAGCACACACAGTGTGCTTGTTGTGTGAACATGGTTTCACACAAGATCCCAGCGCCCCGCCCCCTGCCCGCGCCGCCCGCCCCGCACACACACACAGATTGCCGGTGCTTAATCCCCTCCTGTGTAAAAACTCTGACCGGCAAAGCAGACTAGAATGTTCTGGTGATAGAAGTCAATTGAATTATCTAAAGGTTAACCAGAAAAGCTTATTTGTTTCAATCCTTGTACTAGAAACCATTCTGAAGATGTCTTCATTTATTTCTTGCCTTAGTAGATAGAATGACCCGAAGGTAAACTTTCAGGAAACAGGGCCAAGTCTTGTAGCCCAGCCCAAGGACTGATGCAGAGGAGGTATTCAATAAGTGTTTGATAACATAATTAACTAATGAGGTAGGCTGTGGAACAAAGGCAGTGTCTAAACAGTTCAGCAATTCCCCTTAGTCTTATCTTTATCTGTGTAACTGACATGAAGCATAAATGACTTGAACAGAATAAAGATACATGACAAAAATAACTCCCATTGCTCGGACTCTATACGCTTTCCTTATTATTTTGGTTCATTTAAAGTCATCAGTCTTTTGGAAGAGATACTGTTTTGTAGGAATATTTATATTCAAGTTACTTCAAAAGATGTTTCAGGTGCTTAAAATAGACAATAAATATGCATTAGAAAAAGCAGTGCATGAATAATCTATTGTAATTCACCCATTCATCAAATATTTCTTGAGCATCTGCTGTGTGCCAGCCTCCTAGGATTCACTGGTGAGCGGAGCGAGCATGGCCTCTGCCCCATGGAGCCACAGATGCACGCAATATAAGCTTAATTCCAACTTGAAATTAGATCCCAATAGGGACACAAGTGGAGGGGCGGCTATTTGGTGTAGGAGGATTGGAAAGTTCTCTTTGAGAAATGACATTTAAGTGAGACTTGATGTAAGAACAGGAATTAGTCAGGCAAATATCATGGAGACTATTACCTACCGAGGGATCAGCGTAGGAGAAGATCATGAGGGAGAAAGGAACCGGGTGCGAACAATCTGGGAACTCTATGTACAAAGCACAGACAGCGAGAACCAGGCGAGGTAGGGCCAGCTCACGCAGCTCTTGGGATCCACGTGGGAAACTATTCATCGCCTCTGTCGCTTCCACATCCCTTTCTTCCTCCCCAAGAAAACCCTGGGCGTGTTCTGTGGAGCCTCCACCCTCTACTCGGCCTGTGCTTCAGGAGACACTAATCCCACCCCCAGCTCAAGAACTGGCTCCTGATTGGTCTAAGCCCTCGATAAATGGCATTTCTTTGTGGAGTCCTACTGGACTAGGGGTGTGGGCAGGATCTAAAGTGGCTCAATCAGCTTGCAGAGAGAAGCTTAGATTCCGTGACTGGGAAAACGTTCTCTGTCTCTTTTCCACCGTTCCAGTCACTATGCCAAGGGAGGAATCTGCACTTAGGTGAAGCCAGAGCTGAGTACAGCCGAGCAGAGGGGTGGACAGAACCTGGGTTCTAGGTAACATTTTCGAGCTGCTGAATCAACCAACCCCAGAGACTACCGGAAGTCACCCTTGTTTTCCTGTTGGTTAAGATCCTTGAATTGCTCCTTTGCATTCTTTGGACACTACCATCGAGCTCCCCCAAATCTCTGGTAAATCCCTCGATCTCTTTGCTGGGTCCCCCTTCCATCTTCCAATCTCTAAATATGATTGCCTTGCAAGGTTCCTCTGAACTTCCCTCCACACTTTCTGGGGCATCTCACGCATGCCCACTGCTTCCTTCTTTACTGAGAGTCTGCTTACCAAGTGATGACATCTATGTGATGGTCCAGCTCGAATACCTCCAATGAACTCACTGGTGATGCAAACAAGTCCAAATTAATGTACAGTTGATCCATGAACAACACAGGTTTGAACTGCACACATCTACTTATACATGAGGGGGTTTTGTTGTCCCCCCCCCCGCAATAAATATAGTGTCACCGTCCACATCTCTGGTTTTTGTAGCTTGGATTCAACCAAGTGAAGACAGAAAACAATATTTTCTATCCAACTGGGATTCCCCAGATGCAAATGCCGACTGGATGCATTGTGCAACACCGTGTTACGTAAGGGACTGAGCACCCGGAAAGCTGGGGATCCACAGGAGTTCTGTAACCGATACTTCACAGACACTGAGGAACAACTGCAGTTAGGTTTGGGGGAGTCAGAAGATATATGCAGATTTTCAACTTTGAGGAGGGCTGGTGTCCCAGCCCCTCAAGTTGTTCAAGGGTGAATGTAGTATCTTTTTAGAATCAGCAGCTACTCTTGATTCTCCCACTTCAGAAATAGTTGCTTCAAATGTATTTGAAGAAGCCGAAAGGTGTTTCCCAGATGCGAGAACAGGAAGGGCAGCACAAAGCCGACGGCCTGCAGGCATCCAGGCAGCCCGACCCTGCTCGCTCCCAGAAGCCATATCTGCCTCTGCTTCATTCTTTTCCATGTTCCAGACCGGCTTCCTCTCTGCTCCTTGCTTACATGTTAGAAGGACATCAGTAGCTGGTCCCCAACTGCGCCGGTCCCATCTTCAACCTCCCAGGGAGAGACAGACATCACTTTCCCAGTTCTACTGTCAACTTGGAGAGTTCAGATTCTCCCATCTCAGGTCAGGTGCCCCTAGGCAGGGGTCATGTGTTAACACAGTGGCCTCCATGATAACCATGGAGGAAGGGTGGGGAGTGAGCAGTTTCCAGGAGGGAAGAGTCCATTTGCACACATAAGAGGAGTGCCAGGCCACCAGAACAATGGGGTTCCAGGACAAGGATCCTCCCCCCTGCGAGTGAGAGGAGAGCTGCTAGAGAAGAGGGTTAAGGATGTGGGCAGACACTCCAAAATTCCATCCAGGTTAGAGACACTGGGGTCGTTTTTTGACTCCCCTCTGCCACCATCCACCCACTTCCCCGATGTCTAACAAGATGCTCATTTCTATGACATCCTTTCAACATATTTTCTGGCTGCCCTTCTCTCTCCTTTCTCACTGTAGTTCCTCGGTTTCAGTCCTCACTGCCTGAGCTCCTGTGTTCTCCAATAACTACTAGTTTGCTGGACTTGCCCCTTCTCCTGTCCACTCTGCAGTCAGATGAGTGTTAACATACCACCCGGAAGACGTTGCATCTCACACCTAAAAATCTCCAGGGTCCAATCCCTTGGCTGCCTGTAGAATAAAGTCCACACCCTTTGGCTGGCTATTCAGGACTGTCCCCAGCTGTAATCAGCATCACAAATTGCCTCCTCTGTGTCTGTGACTTACAAGGTCTTTTCGTGGAGTCTTCCAGCCATGTATGTGCCCAGGGTGTGATTGCACCTACGCCCAGCCTCGGGAGTAGGACTTGAACAGTTTAACCCCACCAACATTGAATCCCCATCACCCTGACCCTACTGACTGGTCAGAAAGAGGCACTGAGCTAGGTTCCCTCCAGCCACTACATTCTCCATGCAAGTGTCATTGGCTCAGCGGATGGCATGTGAGCCCAGATGACCCACCGGAGTGAACCTCGGGACTTCCGCTGGTCAGGCTGGGACATGGAGGCCCTTTCTCCTCCTGTACGTGAATAAAGAAGCTTACATTCCTAGGGGCTGCTGCCAGCCATCTTTGTTCTCAAGCATAGCTGGAAGCAGGGCAATTTGCCTAAAAACAATTTTCTGAAAGCCAATTGCTGAAAGCCAACATTTCTGAATCAAATCAAAAATACATGCCTCTTCATTGACTGTTTTTAAAAAAGAATATTCCTTAAATTATGTTTTTGGCACACTGGTCATTCAGCAGATTGACTTTGAGCCAGGCCGGAAGGTTCAGGGTGACGGTTTCTTCGGAAGAGTGGAAAGGCATAAACGTGAGGTCCTTGCTGTGGCCTTTGGACCCCGGATCGGACCTTGACCGAAGGCTGCCACACCTGCCGACTTTTCCCAGACATAAGTCAGTCTGTTGCCATAGGAGTTGAACCTGGATTTGTTTGGGTTTTCTGTTAGGTACAACCGAAAGCATCCAACTGGTACAACAATGTGTCTTTCTGAATATTCGCAAATTCCAGTCTGATCCTCCGCTCCAACCAGCAGTCTACTCTCGTTGGCCCAGGCACTCTTCCCGCTTCTCTATGGCTGTGCCTGTTCCCTTAGCACGCCTCCCTGCCACAGCCCCTCTGCCTGGTCCGTGTCCTCCTGGCCTCCCAGACAGGAGCCCCCCTGCCCCCTTCCGGCTGCTGCAGCCCTCCATGCTCCGTGCACTCCAGCTTCCTTGGTCCCAAGACTCAAAAACTCACTTAAGTTTCTTCAGAAGGAACTGGGGCAGCTCCCCGAGCCATCCCTCCTTGTCTCCCTTCGAGAGCCAGCTGGTCCCCTTCCTTCTCACACTGCGTTTGGCTCGTATCTGCTCCGGTCCCATCTCCGTAGATGGGCAGCCTCTTCATCAGAGCTGTTGTCGCCTTGTAATGTGGGTGTACCTCTGCCCCCTCACGACCTGCTTGCACCTCAGGGGGTCCTTGCAGCTTCTGCTCCCTCCACGTTTCTCATTTTCTCCATGGGTGCAACACAGGTAGGTTTCCTAGAAAGAATGTGGAAAAACTAATCCTTCTCCACCAGGCCACGCTGGCTCTCTGTAGCCTGCAGTAGGCCAGTTACCAGGTCAAGTACTCACCCTTGGTCTGAACGCTCATGGGCCAGTGATGGGTGTATGGTCCCATTGGGCTGAACCTTCCTTGGGGCTGAGGGGGCAGCTGGTCTGGCCATTTAGAAATGGACTGTGGGCCCAGCAGGAGCTGTGCCACCATCTGGCGATCAATCACACACTCCATTTGTGCGCTGCCACGCTGAGTCATTTAAACCATCATTTATTATCTAAATGTGTACGTGTTTGTTTCTTAGCCCTTCAACTAGATTATAAATGTCCTTAATGATAGAAATGGTGCCCTTAAATGTCTGTAATAAAATGATAATTGTAAGTAATGGTTACTGAGCACTTACCAGGTACCAGGTATATTTCTAACTGCTTCATTAACAAAAAAAAAAAAAACCTCAGTCTAAGCCTCACCTATCGCTGTCCCCACTTCATAGATAAGGAAGCTGAAGCCACGTCACCCAGTCAGTCAAAAGGTTCTGATGTGAACCCAGCCAGTTTGATTCCAGAATCTGTGCTCCCCGCACACAGGCCCTCCTCCTGCAGCTGAGCTCTGCTTGTTTATTGCAACTGCAGGTCCCACACTGAAAAGGAAAAGTACCCTGTCTCTCTGTGCTGGGTTAGTTCTCACTGGCCTGTTTGTTCCAGGAAGACTTACTTTTGGAGCCAAAAGCCTGTCTTTCCCAGTCAGCACGCTAATGCCAGAGAAATATCGACCAAGCAAAAGACAATCCATTTTCAAACCAAAAGCTCCCTCTTGGCTCCATTTCAGTTCATCGGCCAGGTGCCCCTCCCCACCCCATGCTTTCCTGGCACTGCTTTGCAGAAATCTGGACGAAGGGGCCGAGTGCAAGGTGGCTTCTGCAGACACGAGCAGTTGCTAAACAGACATTCGAGCTCAAGTGCCAGCCAGGAAGTCCTTTCAGCTGCTCCCATCTTCCATTCATGCCAAGTTCAGGGGGCAGAGGGAGGGGCGTCTTGGCCCAGATTCCCCTGCGATGATGTCCAAGTAGCCTGAAGTATTCCCACCCCAGCAGTTAATCCATTAACCCCTGGTGCCTCCAGGTTCCCGATGACACTTCCCTACCCCCAGCCCCTACAACTCTCTGCCAGGGCTGGTGAGCAACAGGCTATCTAAGCTATGTGAGTGCCCACAAACCTCCTTCTGAGACAGAAAGGGGCAGGTTTGTCCACTTTAAAGGTGGAAAAATGAAGGCAGAATTTGGGAGCCACGCAGGTCTTTCTGGGAGTCGGGGGAGACCTCATGTTCTGTGCCAAGGTCTCCTCTGGCTCTAGGGCTTCTGTCCCCCATCTGCGTCTCTTCCCACCACCCCCATGCCAACAGGCCACATTTTCTGTTCATTATCAGTCCCACTTCACATCACTTCCATTCTTTCACAGAGTCCTCGTGTCCCTAGGGAGCCCTCTGAATCTGGACTTGAACACGGAGATGCTGGAGGAAAAGGGAAGGCATGTGGGCCAGAAGGGGGTTGGAAGAAGAAGCAGAGAGTCAGCTGACCTTGCCTAAGGCGGAAGGGCTGCCTCAGGCCCAGACATACCCCACACTAGACTCTGTTTTCCATTGCAGCCATGGACCTTCCAGCAGGGTGGCCTGGGAGGAGCCACAGGGAAGCCTTTCTAGTGAAAGGGATATCGAGGGATTCAGAGAGAGAGAGAGTCCCCAACCCTCCCCCTCTTTGTCCCTTGCTTACCCCTCACTGCAGCCCAGCACCTGACCCCCTTAGCTGTTCCCCTCTCTCCTGAACAGAGCCACACTTTCTGAATAGGCACACGACAGTAACTAGGAACGTCCCATATGAAAGAGACCTTAGACCTCATCTTGTCCAGCACCATCTTTTTGTAGTTGAGGAAACTGAGGCCCACAGAGGTGTATCTTGTACAACATGAGCCTCCCCCTGATTCACCCACCCACACAAAGCTCCCCGACCCCCACGGGGAATGTGCCACCAGTTCCCAGTACAGGGTCCAAGAACCCGGGACACTTATGTCTTCACCAGGGGCTTCAGTCTATTCTGTCACGGGTTCTATCCACCCAGTCCCCATTCTTCACCTTAGCAGGTGACATTCCCAGAGCAAGCTGTTCTGTGTGGGGCTGTGGTCAGAGAGGTGGCAGCGCAGCCCCCCACCACACACAGTGCAGGTGTGTGACCCAAGAGTGGGCAGGAACTCGGGGACCACAGCCACTGCCCCACAGACCTGGCCTGGCTGGCTGGCACTGCTGCTTTCTGCACGCTGCTGGGCCGGGGCACACTTTCAAGGGTTTGTTTCACATCCCCTTCCTTGCCTGCTATGGCTCCCCATTTGGTAGCTGGGTGGGGAGCCCCTGGAACACTACAGAATGGGTAGGCCGCCATTTTGAAATTCCCAACCAATCTAGAAATGACGGGATGGCAGCTCCGGAGCCTTCTGGGCACCACTTGGTGGCCAAACCATTACTCCTCGGTCTCTGGGAGGAGAGTGCAGGGGGCAGGGGGAGGGGTGAGAATGAGGGGTAGGGCACCAAGGCTGGGTTCAAACTGTCTTAGGAAAAGTCAGGACGGTGTCCTAGGCAGAGGCTATTATTAGGCCTCCTGCCACTGCCGAGCTTTCCGGAGCTGAAGCTGCGTGATGATGAGTCAGCAGATGGGAAGGCCAATGGTGAGCCTGGAGAAGCAGAACTGTGTCTCCCACAGGGGAAGTGGAGCTATGAGACTGCACTTTTCTCCCACCCCTGGCCTCTTACCACTCCACCCTCTCTTAAGTTGTGATCTGCTCAGCTGGTGCCTTACCACTGGTGTCAGTTCTGATTCTGAAACCGGAATTTAGATCAGCAAAAACACCCAGAAACTCCTTCCTCCCACTTCCTCCCCTTACTCTCTCTTCATTGACCAAGCCAGTGGCCAGAGAAGAGGGCCCAGCCTGCAACGTGGAAGGCTGCTGGAGCAGTACCTGCCCTGTGGTGCAGCTCTCTACCTGCTGGCTCACTCTGGCACGAGCTCCCTGTGTAGGGTGGACACACGCTTTCCAACCCCAGGCCCTGTGACGAGTGATGCTACGAATCTCATCTTCACAAAAACCCCATGGCACCAATATATTGATATCTCACTTTCAGGGATGAAAAATCAAAACCGAGAGAGATTAAGCCATTTGCCCAAAAGCCAAAGTCATTTATCAAGTGTCTAACATATGCCAGGGATTGGTGTACAGTTTTTTAAAGGTAGGTGAAGATCCTCATTTTACAAATGAAGAAACTGAGGCTTAAAAGGACACAGGCAACCAGGAAGTAGCAGCACTGTGCTCGGATTCTGAAGCTGCCGGACCCCCAAGCCAGCTCCCTCCAAGCCACGGTGCAGCAGGGACTCCGACCACTGTGTCTCTGCCTCCAAATCCACCACACCCACTGCCTGTCCAGAAAAGGACTT
The DNA here is from genome assembly GCA_028533065.1 of Trachops cirrhosus. Lineage (NCBI taxonomy): Eukaryota > Metazoa > Chordata > Mammalia > Chiroptera > Phyllostomidae > Trachops > Trachops cirrhosus. Next base: position 29,714,442 of record CM052551.1, read on the forward strand.
GCCTGCAGGCCCTGACTGAATGCTATCAGTCTGGGAGACTGGTATCGGTACTACCAGATGGGCCTCCGGGCAGGCTTTCCTCATCATAATTCACACCTTGGCACCTCCACCCTCTTAAAACTGGTTAGAGGGGGAACAAAGCAGGACCGATCCCAACATGTGGGTTTAGGAGAGCAGAAGTTAAGAGAGTGGCCCAAAGGGAACACTTTCCTGGGATGAAGCCCAAGGTGATGTGAGCAGAATTTATAGTCAGCCCCAAGTTTAAATGAAGTACAACATCAACTTGACAATGTTTATTATTTCTTATATCATAAAAGTTCTGTGTTCACGGTGGGCAACTTTAGATGTAGGAATATTTCACTCTCAGGAAAGTTGTATGCAGGGGGTTAGTGAGGAGGTAAACAAGGGGTCTCAATGGGTATTTTGACCTCTGATTCTAAGACACTGAAGGTGGTGGGGACAGAGAGTCAGAATGTTTTTAACACCAGGGAAGAGCTGCACTAAGGCAATAAATACTTCGTGAGCCTCTTTCCCCAACATCCTATGGGAAACAGCCCTTCTCCAGCTCACATTACAGTATGTGCTAACTTGTTTGTTTATTTTCTCTCTCCCCTCTCTCTCATAAGAATGTCAGCTCCCCAGGAATAAAGGTTCTGTCTTTTGTTTGCTACTGTTCCCCAGAGGCTGGAACATACAAGAAACCCTCAGTAAAGGTGTGTGAATGAATGAATGAGTGAGTGTACCTTGAGGGGTCATTTACCCGCATATAGGTATCCTCCGTGTCAGTTTCTCTGGGAGGAGGGGTGAGAGTCCTCTGAACCCAACCTCCCCCTCTGCAGCATCAGCCAGGTGGGGAATCTCCCAGGCTCCGCTTTTCTTGGGGTGGCGGGGAGGAAGAGGGGGTTGGTGCTTGAGAAGAGCCCCCTGTCGTGACCTACTAAGACCTGAACAGAGGATGTATGAGATAGAGTTCCTACCACATCCCAAGGGGTCCCCATTCTTGAGAGTTTCCTCACTGGAACGTGACAGTGTCTGAAGCCAGTGTGGAGAGCAGGGGAACTTTCTGGAGAGTGCCCACTCCAGATGACCGTGGGCCATCCAGCTGCACACCCACCGCCTAAGCTCAGCTCCCAGCTAAGCTGCACATACACAGGGGGCAGATGTGGCAAGTGGTGCCTCTAGTCCCCAGCCGCACGGACAACAAGGCACTTGGCACGCTCAGCTGGAAGGGGCTCTCCTTGCAACCCGGCCTGGCGGCACAATCCCACAAAGCTCCCTGGAACGGGAAGCCTGTCCCTCTCAACTCATGATCACCGCTGTGGAGATTAAAGGCTTCCTGTCAGAGAGAGCAGTCCCCTGAGCCAAACGACACTGAGGCTGGCCCGAGTCCTCTTGCAAGGGCTGCTCTTGGCAGCCAGGGATGGAGTGACTGGCTCCAGCCTCCGCCAGCCAGCCTGAGGCAGAGCCAAGATGCCCAGGCCAAAAGCGTCCCTCCGTGAGCTCCGTGCTGCCGCCCCGAGCTTTCTCAGGCTCCTGGGCTCGGGCCTCAGCCGCCTCGGTGAGAAGTGAGAGCAGCTGCCTTGGCTGCAGGTCCTGGCTCACTGTCTTTCCCAAGGTAGCCCGAGAATCTTGGAGGTGTGTCCAAGGGGAAGAAGGGCGCTCTGGGGAAATGAGTTCAGGAGAGCGTGAGGAGTGGGGGGCCCATGCTCCTGGAGCTTGCCACATTCAAGCCACCAGGGGCCGGAGACTGTCAGTCCCTGGTCTCCTGGCCTAGTTCTCCCACCTGGCTACAGAGCAAAAGCATCTGGGACTGCAGGTAAGGAAGCAGACCTCAGGCCCCACCCTGCGAGCTCTGGCTGAACACATCTGAGATGCCACTAGACCCTGGGTCTGTACAAAGCCTCCAGATGACCCTGGTGCACCCTGCTCCGGGTGCACCTGGATGGGGAGAGACAGATAGGGTCATGGGGGAGGGGTCAGGAAACAGGTCTCTGACCTCAGCTCTGTCAGGGGACTTTGGGGACCTCACTTAACTTCTCTGCGCCTCATTTTCCTCGTCAGTAAAGTACGGAGCATGAGCTGTTTGTCCCCTTCCTCAGAGTGTGACTCAAGGGGATGCATAGCTGGGCACTTCTCCATCCCGAAGTCCTGTGGTACTTTCAGACCACAGCCATGGCCACGGTCTCAACGAACGTCCTGGCCTTGAGGCTCCGCTTTGGGAGGAAGGCGTCTCAGGAGGTGCCGATAATGACAGTGCCAGCCCCTGTCGTCCGTCAGAGCCAGGCTCCGAGCCGTCGCCTCACGTGTTCTTCACAGCAGCCCCTCCAGGCGGCGCTCGCCCGCAGAGCTCTCTGCCGCGATGGGGATGTCCTACGTCCGCACTGACCCACGTCTGCATGTCCAATTCGGCGGCCACTAGGCACAGGTGGCTCCTGAGCACCTGAAATGTACCTGGTACAACCGAGGGATCAATTTTACTTATTTTCGTTCAAGTTAAGGAGCCACACCTGGCAGGTGGACTGTGCTGGCAGCGCTACTCCAAGGTGTGGGGCCGTACTGCTGTCCTCTCGGGGATGAGAGCGCGGGATCAGAGAGGTGCGGTGACTGAGGGGTAGAGCCGGGATTCGGAGGCGGATGGTCTCCGGGCCTGATGGCTGTGCTCTAGTCACTGCAGTACTTGCCAGAAGGAGCCCCGTCAAGCCAGGAGCACAGGCTCCCAGTGGCAGACTGACTCCTCTCTCAGCCTCTAGTGGTCTCCAAGGCCCTTCCCGCTCTGACACCCCCGGCCAGTGTGTTTGTTTGGGGTGGCGACAGGGAGAGAATGTGGGAGCACACGGCTCTCTATCACCTCCCAGAAGCAGGGGCATCGGAGTCCACCCACCTGGGGCCTCCTGAGCAGTTCTCACAACTGACTGGTCTTCTCCACGACCCCGGTAGTGTCTTCTGAAGACGGGCCACTCCTCCTGACGCTTCTGTGATGTGAGTAGCATTATACCCATTTTGTAGGTGAAGAAACTGAGGTCAGGGGCACGAAGTAACTTGTCCAGGTCTCACAGCATGCTGAGGGGTAGAGCCAGGAACTGAACGCCCATCTGTGTGACTCCAGAGGCTGGGCTCTTCACTTCTGCACATGCGGTCACAGGGGTCAAGCAGAGGCCCCAGGGACCTGTCGTGCTAAAAGTTTGTTTGCCACCAAAGCACACCCACTCCCAGCAGGATCCTCCCAGTCCACCTGAATCCAGCAGGAATTCCATTCTCCTGCCACAGGCCTATGCTTGGACCCATCAGGCCTCAAGAACTTCCTGGGCTGTGGTGCCCATTAAGATTCTGGTGTGTGGGAGACTCTGGCCTGAAAGTACAGACGAGAAAGGACACCTGGTCTGGGCTCTGTGGACGAGCTGTCCTCACCCCAAATATGTCCCACTCCTGTGGGGCTGAGAAAAGCAGAAGCCTCGGGGACCAGGGCAGTGGGCCCAGTTCCCAAGGTGGGATTGGCCAGTGTCCCTGTAGGAGCCAAGCTCTGACAAAGGCTCAGAGGCCATGTCCAGCACCCTCAGTGGATGAGACTGTCTCCTGTATCCACAGAAGCAGACACTGCCCACACCCACAGTGAGAGCCGTGTGCTCCTGGGGTCGTCTCTGTGGGGTCCCCAGAGTCCCCTGTGCAGTGGGCACACGAAGTGCTGTGCTCACTCGCAGGCCCAGACACACTCATGGGTGGCGTTAGGAGAGGGAGACAAAGACCGGAAGCCACCAGGTCTTTTAACCAGAAGGGATGCTCTCCCTGGGGAGCTGGGGGAAGAGCTGCAGAAGCTGGACCTTCTGGAAACATGATCCATCCCCGCCACCTGCCATCGCTGTGAGCGAGCATCCGGATCAACTCAAAGTGTCCCCTGTGGGGAGTGCAGGGCCCAGCGGGCTGGGGAGCCTCCCCACACACTCACACTCGCCCCATTCACACTCCCCACACACGCTCAGCACACGCACACGTATCACAGGCTTACATCTTCACACGCTCATTCCCGTGCCATCATGCTCACATGTCCACACTCACTCACCCACTCACACACCCACTCACACACACCACGCAGTACACAGACTCCCTCACACACAGGCTAAGCACAGGGGCAGGTGTCTAGAGCTAAGGCAGGACCTTGTCCCTTGTTGTTTCCCAGATCGAGGAGGAAGGGGGCTCCGCCCCTCCTGCCCTTGGAGACCCAGGAGGCAGAGGACTGGCCAGGAGGCTGTCTTACCCCAGCAGGGCAGGGAGGTGCCACCTGGGCAGGCTGGCCTGGGCCACCGCCACGGACATCTCCAGAGCTGCCCTTTCTTCCCTTGCCTCCCTTGCTGTCCCTGGGGTGCCCCTGGGGCTCACATCAAGGGGCGGACACAGCTGCCACACGTCCACAGTCTGGCCAGGGCTGGTGGGAGTCCTGGGGAGGGAGGGAGAAGATGGGAAGAGGAAATCCTGATTTCTCGGGGGATCCGGCAAAGCGTGCAAGCGGAAAGAATTCCAACTCACTGCTCTTTCCCAGAAGATAATTGTCTGCTCACCACAAGGACACAGGGTCTGGGGGTCAGGAGAGAAGTGTCCCGCAGCTCCACTGCTGTCAGTGCAGCCCACGCCCCTGACGGGGAGCCAGGTGGGATGTTTTCCAGCCTGATTAGCCAGACACCCTGCTGTTTTGCAAGCAGACCACTCCAAGCTTCTCAACCAGCCCCAAGAAACCTACCTACCCACCTCCTAGGGCCTCCCAAGAAGTTCCCATAAACATTGCTTTGTAACCTTTGTCACAGCTGGGTGTCCGGGTCCTGGCCTCCATCTCCGGACCCCTGCCCCAGGCCACTCGTCCACTCTAGGACTGGACCTCCTTCCTGGCAGGCCCTTCGACCCAGGCCTCACTCTGCACAGGCCCAGCAGCCTTGGCCCAGCAAACAGGACCTCTGTGTCTGAAATGACTCATGGATGTCCGCAGGGCTGAAGTCCTAGCCTGGGCTCCCTGACCTCTGGCCCTGCACATTTTCTGGTCCCCCCATTGTCCCTGTTTGCCTGTGATCTTGCCAACAGCCAACCTGGAGGCTGGAGGGGAGGCTTCTGCTCAGCAGGCTCACTTGACCCTCAGAATCAGCCCTCCACTCACAGAGACCCCTGCAGTCCTTGGTTTCCTGCATCCTTTTCACATATCCTAGACAGAGAATCATCTCCTGGAATCTGGGCCCAAGCTCCCAGCCTGCTCTGTGGCTGCCTCACAGAACTCTGGAGTCCACAGACCCAGCCCGAGACCCCCACGAGAGTGCAGATATGAGAGGACCAGTGACAGCTCAGAGGAAAGGGCCTCTTCTCTGCTGGGAGGGGCAGGCCAGTTGCTTCAGACCAGGGAAGCCAGGAAAATGGGGAATTCCAGGGCCCTTCATATCGGCCAGTGACTTTACAGCTCGGTTTGGCTCAGTGACCACACCTGGCAGAAGGCCCTGAGGAAGCCCGGGCCTCGCCTCTGTGCTTACCACAGCTGCAGCTTCACAACAGGCATCCCCGAGCCTGGGCCTAGCCCTAATGTTAGCACATGGTTCTCTTTCTTTAAACTTATTAGCGGCAACGTCTTGCACCCCAGAGTCTCCCTACACCGCACCCCTGCCCACCCCCACCGCCTTACAACCCTCACTCCCTGGCCTGGCTGTCTGGGCCCTGAGTTAATGAGACCCTGCATTTCTCAAGCTCTCTTTGATCCGGGTTTTAACGAGGTCCCAGCTGGGTGGGCCAGGAGAGTCCTCTCCTTCCCAAGGTGGGTGCTGCTAGTAAGCAGGGGGCTGCCGGGAGCTTTGGTCTCTCTGCTCATCATGGGTCTCGAACTGTCATTGGGAATCAGAATACGTTGGCAATGGGTCCCCTCAGGGTGAAGAAGCTGGGCGTATCCCTGCTATGCCAGGCATGCTACTCATTCCTTCATTCATTCACTCATTCATTCAACCAACATGTAATCTATTCAGTACCTACTGAAGGAGGCAGGAGCCCAGAGTGGGGGCCTGGGAGCAGAGGTCAAATTCAATAGAAGCACAGTTTGAGGCAGGCAAGGACAGTGAAGTGGGGTCTGCCTCACCCCTGGAAAAATGTCAAATGCTTTAGTCTCCTGACTGTAAACTCCTGAAACCTGTAAGAAGAGTACCATTTATATACATTTTTAAGTTTCTAGAGCCTGGCACTTAGTCTAATCCAAAGGTTTCCTTAATGAAGCATTAGTGGCTGAATGAATGAATGCCTGAATAAATGAATGCATTGAGGGTCTGGACCCCTGGCCCGCTGTCCTCTGGAAGGGGGCCTCCAGCGCTGGGAGAGCAGGAGGAGGAAGGCAGACGCCCGAGAGCGCCCGGTAAGTGCTTTCCTGCCCCCCAGCCCCCCTTCTTTTTAATGATTGCAATTACAGAACTGGGAGGAAGGTTGGCTGCTGAAACACCGCAGGCGAAAGTGATAGTTCGTAGCCACTAGAGAGAGAAGAGGCAACGGTGGCCTAGGCGTTTGTTTAGGAACTGAGTGGATAGTGGATGGGAATGGCAGTGGCCTAGGGGTTATTCTGATCCGCAAGCCTCTGCAGAACCTTCCAGAGGAATGATGTTTGGTTCTGGTCCCTCCCATCCTTCTGGAAGCTCCAGGAACAAAAAATCTACAACATCAGCGTGTGTGCGCATGCGTGTGTGTGAATATATCAACAATTACAGAACTCAGTTCAGTTCCATTAAACCACAGTATACCAAACTTTTACCAAGGGCCTCCTTGGAATAAATATATAAAATGTGAACCCCTGCTCAGAGCCTAGTGGGGCTGGCAGACAAGAAACCAGCGTGTTAAGTGCAGGAGGAACATGCAAGCACAGCATGGCCCAGGGCTCAGGGAATCTGATCTAGCTTGACACAGTCCACTGTGAAGTGGAAAGCTCCACGGGGGACAAAATGTGACATCCTATTCCCGGTCCCAGGCACAGCCCCTCACGCAGAGATGGAGCAGGGGCCGGTGAGCACTGGCTGACTTCAGGAACCAAGAGACCGGGGGTGGAAAAACCAGGATAAGAAACCAGAACAACTGGCCCCAAAATAAATGGAGTCAACTCGGGGACTCTAAGACAAGTCTAAGCTGTCATTTCAGAGCGACCCAGGAAGAGACAGATGGCATCTGTAACCCGCAGCCAGGTGGATGAGGCAGGCAAAGGAGCAAATAAAGAAGAAAGGTTTTTGGAAATGAGAACTGTGATTGCTAAAATAAAATATTTAGTACAAGGGCTACCAGAAAAAGATGAAACAAGCTTGCAGAATATAAGCCAAAAAAAAAAAAAAGAGAGAGAGAGAAAGACAAAGAGAGTTGATCTTAAAAGCCCAATATTCAAGAGAGAAAATAAGGAGAAATTATTGCAGAAATAAGAGAAGACAGTGTCCTAAACCTGAAGATTCTAACCTTCCAGACTGAAAGGGCCCGCCAGGTGCCACACGGGATGAACGAGTGTGAAAAGGAGCCCCCATCAGTAGACACACATTACCTGGAGCCTTTATATGGAAGGGGAAATTTTGACCACAGACCCTCAGCAGCTCCCACCTGCCGGATTTCGAGCGGCGGGCAGGCCCTGAGCCATTCCAGCCCAGGCTGCTTGGCAGGGCGGAGGCAGGCTCGAGTGGACCTTCTCCGCCCCCTGGCTTGCTTATTGTAAGGGCAATAAAAGCAAATAGGCTCTAGCCTATTTAGAAATATGTAAATAAATATATATTTATATTCCTATGTCCATCCCCCCTGCAACTGTCCCCTCATGTGAAGTAACTTCCTATTTCATAGGACCTTTCTCTGAGAGGCTTAAAGGCGTGGCCTCCGGAGCCACCCTGTCTGAGTCTGAATCCTCTCCCTGCCTTTTACTAGCTTGGGCAAGTTACTTAAACTTTCTGTGCCTCAGTTTTGTCATCTATAAAATGGGAATGAAAACACCACCTCCCTCAGAGGGCCGCTATGAGGATTCAGTCATTAGTGTGTCCAAAGTGTGCGTAATAGCACCTGGAGTAAGAACAAACACCGGAGGAGTGTCTGCTGCTATTATTTAAAGACATAAAGGTAACCAACAGAAGAATTGCAAAGTATCATCAAAATAACCAGGTATGACCTGGCCAGTGTGGCTCAACTGGTTGGAGCATTGTCCAGTAACTCAACAGATCATGGGTTCGATTCCTGGTTGAGGCACATGCCTGGGTTGTGGGTTTGGTCCCCCATTAGGGCAAGTACGAGAGGGAACCGATCACTGTTTCTCTGTCTGTCACTCTCTCTCTCTTCCCCACCCCTTACTCTCTCTCTAAAATGAATTTTAAAAAAACACATCCTTGGGTGAGGATTGAAAAAATAATAAAGCGTGTGTGGGGGGAGAGGTGTGGCAGGGAGTAAAATGTGCCCCAGATGAGCGAGGTTCCTGTCTCCCGGGCCAGGGCATCGGTGGACACTGGGGACGGGAGACCAATACGTGCCAGTCCAAACTGCCATTTGGAGCGATGGAAGGGCCCAGGAAGGGGCCATCAGTAGAACTAAAACCAGAAACTGTCACAGGCAGTCCCCTCTGGGGACTGAAGGGGCTGAGGAGGTTTCTCATCTCCAGCCCTCTGTGCTGTTTCATTCTCCCCATACAGATACATGGTTTGTCTACGATCCAAACGAGTAGTCTTGTAGTTTCAAGTAAGTCGCTAGGGCCAGAGGCGCGCTGAGCAGCCGGGAGCCAGGTGTGCGTCTCCACAGGTGGAGGTATTCACACCTTGGCAGTCAGCAAAGGCTGCCAGCCAGAGCTTTTTACTCAGACGCTGGTCTTTCAGCAAGCCCCTAGATAAGCCAGTTATCTCCGTGGTAACTCTTAACACTTTTCATACCTCCTGCTGAAAGCTCTAACAGTCACAAGCCTGGTGAGTCCTTCCTGTGGTCTGTGTTCATCCTGAGGCTCACGGGCAGTAAAACGTCAAGCTTCTGATCATCAGGGTGTCCCTGGTCTGCCTGAGTCCCTGAGGATCCTGTCGCTCCAGTCCAGCCTAGGTGTGTCCTAGTGACAGTCCCCTCCTGATGTGGTAACAGAGATGTGAACCCTGGGTGCCACTTACTCATTTATCCAAAATACATGTGTCATGTACCTACTATGTGCCAGGCATGGGAGCCCTAGTCCCAGAGCAAGCCCCTTAGGGCTGCCCGCTGCCTCATCAGTGGAGCAAAGGCCCAAGAAACTTGGCGGCAGCTGGAAAGTGTAAGCCCTTTTACATGGGTGGTTCTCAGACTCACCAGGTGGGGCTGGGCCCCGAGTTTCGGATTCAGTGGCAGTGACGGAAGGACCAGAGAATTTGCATTTCGATCAGGCCCCCAAGTGCAGGGATGCTGCTTCCACTGCTGCTGCTGGTTTGGAGACCACACGTCAAAAATTACTGCTCTAGAGATTCCAAACCAGACACTGATTCTCCAGGGCAGGAAAGGACAAAGGGAGAATAAGGCATTTCCACCCTTGAGATACTTGACCTAATTAGTCTTCAGGCTCAGGCACTGCCCCGAGCCAGCAGAAGGGCTGGCTGGGACCAGTCCCGAGGTGTGACCGAAAACACACTTGTGGAGATGCACACACATTTGCATTTTGGACTGGCAGCGCAGACCGCCCTCCACTTCTCTAGCGTGTGGTTAACTTTGCAAGCTCTGCAGTCCTGAAGCCCTGGCCTCAGACCTGGCCGACTACTTGCCAGCTGTCAAGACCCCTGGCAGAGTACCCACACCCTCTGAACTGTCATCTCTTCAACCGCTATTCAGGGCTAATATGAGTGTCCCCATCACAGGGCTGTCCTGGGGCACACGCCACGTGGAACGGCGCTTCAAATGTACGCGGTGCACAGAGTGTGCCGAACACTTGGGGCCGTGCTTGGCCTTGACAGAAATAAAAGTACTCTCGCCACCAATTTGTATTTCTAACTAAGTACTTGCATCAGAGGCAGTTTGGACTGGGGAGTGGGGGGTGTTGGTTTTTAGTGTGCACTTCGGGTCCCTTGTCGGACTAGCATTTGGGGTCTGGGACAGTCGCCTTCCTCCTGTACCTCCTGCCAGGGCTCTGCTTCCAGGGACTTTTTAATTCATGCACAGACGGAATGGCAGAGAGAACGCTAAGAACTCAGTTTTCCAACTCCATGCTGGACAGGAGTTAAGAATTCCAGAGGGGCCTCTGGCTCAGAAATTTCCTCTTCCTGAAATTGTTATTTAAAAAAAAAAAGGATGGGAGAAATTTAGTTTGTATGTGGTTATAAATGTGTTTTTTATTATCTATTCCCACGCATCACATAGGCTGTCAAAAGAGATTTTTAAAGGTGAACGTTGTAAGTTCCACGTGGCCGAGGACGATGACGGTTCCACGTGCCACTGTGTCCCCAGTGCCGAGCGCTGTGTCTGGCACACGACTGGCGTTCAGTGAATGGAGGCTGAACAGCTTGAATGAATACTGGCCCAAGGGAAGCGCTGGATGCAGAAACTTGGGGAAGAAAAGAAGGAATAGTGGGTACTCGAAACTAGATTTCTCCAGGTGGTGATGAGGTGATTCTGGAGGAAGGGGCCGGCGCAGCAGCTGAGAGCGACGGCCCGAGTGTGGGCGCTTGCTGACAGGTGGCCTGTGGTCCTACATCTGGACCGACCCAGTGAAACCATCACGGTTGCTGACCCCCCAAAGTTCTGTGACTCTTAACGGGCCCGATCCCCGCTCCTTCCCACAAATGCTGCTTTGGTCTTTGCTCCGGCTGGTTCCCAGACCTAGGGTTGCCACACTCAGCAAATGAAAATTCAGGATGGTCAGTTAAGTTTAAATTTCAGATGAGTAACAAACAGCCTTCTGGTATAAGCATGTCTCAGCAATACTGGGACATGGACTAAAATTGTTTTACTGTCCATCTGGTTTAAATTTGACTGGATGCTCTGTGTTTTATCTGGCAACCCTGCCCGGGCTCAGAGTGCCCTCTTCAGCTCATCCCCGTGGGGAACTTATCCTTCAAGGCCCCGTCCAGACATCTTCCAGAAGCTTCTCTGATGCCCCCCTCCACCCCAGGCAGATTCCAGTGTTCTAGCCACGTGGTCCCATCTCACACCAGACCATCAGGGACAGGTTGGCCATCTCCCTCCTCTGCCCCCTGCTGCATCCCCAGCCGGTGGGTCAGCCTGTCACCTAACACCCCCAGCACCAGGGGGTGCCCGGAGTGTAGAAGGACCAGTGTCGAGAAGGGGGATGGGAAAAGCCAGAAACACAGACAGCGGGCGCAGGAAAGAACAAGCCCCTGGCCGTGGACGTGCCGCAGCTCTGATGGGCCCGCAGCACGACTCTGTGCCCTTGCCTGACTCTTTGTAGATTCTCGGAACAGTGAAAAAGAGGAGATGGTTTGCCGGAAACCAGCAGCGACTTCTCTCCTAGCAACTCAGACCATGATTCAAGGTTCTCCCCACAGGCCTTCTCTACCCTACGGATGACCCGAATCCCCTGTGTGACTTGATGGAACAGAAATGCACCTGGAAAGGAGGGCCAAGGGCAGAGATCGCAAACGGTTTTGTTAGAAGAGAATTTGGACCAGCCGTGGAGCACCTGAGCGGCGGGGCAATAGGCTGCCCCCACCTTCGCATCTCAGAATCCCGGTTGGGGTCACCTGGCCCTCTGGACTGCTTGTGGCTGCCTTTCCCAGGGGTTCCTGGGATGTGCTCCTGCAGACAGACAGGGCTGCAGGCGCCCTCCCCACCTGCCTCTCTCGTGAGTCATCACCTCCAGAAGGAGAACAAGGCAACTGGTATCTCTGCTTGGGGCCCTCGGGTGGGGAGGCTGCCGCCTTATCTCCACAGCCCTGATGGAGGGAAGAACCTGCAGCCAGACTTCCCAGCCAGCAGCCACCACAGGGCCCTCCCAGCTCCTGGCCAGCTCCCCTGAGGTTGTCTTCCTTGGGCGCCCCTGAAGATGTAGATGTGAGGGGGTCTCCGGAAAGGAGGCCGAGTCAGAGAACTGACTCCATGGCTCCCTGCACATCCAGGCCCCTGTACCTTCTCCGCCCTGTGCTGCACTAACCCATGCCCCGTGGCTGTGGCTCTGCAAATGCCCCACTCAGCCTGAGAACCCAGAGCAAAGCCCTCCAGAGCAGTGACCTCAGCTCTGGGGCTCCGAGCACAGGGCTTGCTGAGTCCAAGACCCAGTGGAAGATGCAGCTACATGCGGGGCCTGCCAGAGGCACCGGGCAGTGGGGAGGGAGACAAACGATCTCGCTGGCCCAGAGCCAGAGCAGTCCCATAAACGCCAGTGGGGACGGGGCATGGCCAGCTGGGCTGGAGCGGGAGAGAAGAGAGAATGGAGGGAGGAGAGATGGGATGACTCCATGACGTAATTGCACACCCAATCTGCCCAGCAGTGCCAAGGGCGTGAGGCTTTGCTTTGAAAGCTGCTATAATTATATCTCAAATGGAAATAATTATAATAATAATTTTCTTCTACATGTTGCCACTAGAGCAGGACTGTTGAAAGGGTGGGAAGAGATAAAAAGCAGCACCCTTCCCCCGCCACCCCCCAGCCTCTCACGCTCCCAGATACTCATGCCCAGCCCGGTCAGGCCCAGCTTCTTCAGGTTGCTTCCCCCACTGCAACGGAGGAGAGTCCGGTGAGGAGAGAGGAAGTTCCCTGACCGTGGGCTACCAACACTCACTGTCAGGAGCAAGGGGAGGGAAGGCTGGGACCTCGAGCCCCATCAGTAGAGGGAACTGTGGGCCTGGAGCTCTCCACACTCTGTCCTGGTCTTTTCTGGGCCCAGGCCTGGCTGGGCTCATGGCTGTGGCCTGTGGCTCCGAGTCAGAGCAGCAGGAACTACTGCACATGTGCCTGGAGACCTCTGCCACCCCAGGATAGCCTTGTGCCCCCTCACCCACGACCATCAGCAGCTGCCAAGAAGAGAATTAGAAGAGGCTAGGGAGAGAAGGAGACAGAGGGAGGGTGGTCAGACCTTGTCATAACACATTAGTGACCATCCTTACTCCTGGGCTGGAGCAGGGGACATCAGGGGAGCCAGGACCTGGCTTGGTGCCACTCTGAGATCGGGCAACTCGCACTTGTAAAGTAGAAGTCGGTGTCCAGCCCTTGATGCTGGACCCATCTCCCGTGGCCCAGGCTTCTTGTATGTGAAATGTCCCCAGGGGGACAGGATGGATAAATAGGAGACGGGTGATGCCTGAGCCTTAGATCTGGGATGACAACCACAAGGACAGCTCCCATGCCCGAGCCGGAAACCAGTACCTGCACCGAGCCCTTCCCTCTGTGATCGCAATCACCTTTCCCACCTTTGGGTCAATGCTAGTATTAGACCCGCTTTAAAGACAAAGACAGAGAGGCTGAGGGTGGGAAGCAAGGGGCCCAAGGTCCCACAGGCAACGGTGAACCAACCCAGAGCCGACTGGCTCCAAGTTCGCCCTCTGGGTGTCTGGGCCCCGTCCCCTTGTGGTGATGGCAGCCCTGACCAAGAGGCTCTGTGGTTCCAGTCGCTCTGTGGCTCCCGAGCCCTCAAGGTGGCAGGTTCATTCTCCTGCACTTGGACGACGGCCCCAGGGGTAGCGGTAGGGGAAGAGGAGAGGGACGCCAGAGGCCAGAGGTAGAATCCATGTTAGCCCTTTCATGCTGTGTGACTCGAGGAAATTACCTAAACCTCGGAGCCTCAGTTTCCTTGCTTGTCAAACTAGTGTGATGTGCCTTAGCGACATGAAAGTGCAGGAGCTAGTGTGTGTAACCTCGCACCCAGTACAGGCTTGCGATGTAACGCTTCAGCAAGCATTCCGCTGCTCAGCCTCAATTTCCCCATTTGAAAGTGAGAAGAATGGTTTCCAACACCCTCTGTTGCTTCTCCCTCTTTGGGCTCATCCCTTCCCCCGTTCTTCCCCCGGCTGTGGAGATGGAGAAGATAGCTGAGTCAAGACCCCTGAGCTCCCTCTGCCGAGCTCGCTGGTGATCTCTGACCTCAGCCTTGAGAGGCATGCCCAATGGCAGCGGTGGGGCCTTCGGCAGGAGGAGGGCAGGACCAGCTTATAACCGTGTGTTATGGGAGGAAGCAGCATGGTCCAGGCCCTGGAAGCTACCCAGTACCTAAGAGCTGGGTAACGGACCCCGAGAACATTTCAGGGGGAAAGCATGTAGGGAGGTTTCTGTGAGGACCTGCCATGGAAACAGGCAGTGGTGCCCAAATGGAAGCCTCCGAGGCCACCCCTGTCCCAAAGTCCAGTCACCCCCACCCCAGGGTCTCAGCAGGACCATCGCCAGGCCGTGCATCCAACCCCCGTATACTATTTTTTAATTTTATTTTCCAGTTACAGTTTGCAGTCATTATTCTGTGTCAGTGGCAGGTGGACAGCATAGTGGTTAGACAAGCACGTGCTTGTGCTGCTTCCATACCTTGGCCGCTGGAAACAATGCTGCAGTGAGCACAGGGGTGCACAGATTCTTTCGAATTAGTGTTTTGGATTTCTTCAGATATATACCTAGGAGCGGGATTGCTGGGGCATAAGGCAGTTCCATTCTTAATTTTTTGAGGAAAGTTCATACTGTTTTCTTCAGTAGTTGCACCACTCTGCATTCCCACCAACAGTGCATGAGGGTCCGCTTTTCTGCACAACCTCACCAGCACTTATTTTTTGTTGTGTTATTGATGGTGGCCATTCTGACAGGTGTGAGGTGATGTCTCATTGTGGTTTTAATGTGCATCTCTGTGATGATTAGTGACCTTGAGCATCTTTTCATATGTCTGTCGGCCGTTTGTATGTCCCTCTTTGGAGAAGTGTCTGTTCAGGTCCTTTGCCCATTTTTTATTTGGATTGTTTAGTTTTTTGATGTTGAGTTGTGTAAGTTCTTTATAAATTTTGGATATTAACCCCTTATCAGGTGTATCATTGCCAAATATACTTTATTCTGTAGGTTGTCTTTTTGTTTTGTTGATGGTTTCCTTTGCTGTGCAAACACTTTTTAGTTTGATGTTGTTCCATTTGTTTATTTTTTCTTTTGTTGCCCTTACTAAGGAGATATGTCAGAAAAAATATTGCTAGGAGCAATGTTTGAGGTTTTATTGCCTATGTTTTCTCCTAGGAGTTTTATGGTTTTGAGCTTACATTTGTCTTTAATCCATTTGAGTTTATTCTTGTATATGGTATAAGAAGGTGTGGTCCAGTTTCATTTTTTTTTGCAAGTATCTGACTACTTTTCCCAACACCATTTACTGAATAGACTGTCCTTACCCCACTGTATGTTCTTAACCTCCTTGGTCATAGATTGATTGACCACATAGACATGAGCTTTTTTCTGAGCTCTCTATTCTGTTCCATGGATCTGTATGGTTGGTTTTATGTTAGTACCATCCTGTTCTGATTATTATAGCCTTGTAGTATTGTTTGATATCAGGTAGTGTGACACCTCCAACTTTGTTCTTCTTTTTCAAGATTGCTGTTGCTATTCAGGGTCATTTGTGTTTCCACACACACTTTTGAATGATTTGTTCTAGTTCTGTGAAAAATGCCATTGATATTTTGATAAAAATTGTATTTAATCTATAGATCGCTTTGGGTAGTATAGACATTTTAATGATGTTAATTCTTCCAATCCATGAATATTGTGGGGGGACTCCACCCACAGGGCCCCCCCAGATGCCACGGATGAGAATAAGTCTACCAAGACATGATCTGTTTGGGGAGAAAACGTGACAGACCTCTCAAAGGAGAAGGGCCAAGAGCCTTTTCCTCAATGGGCTTTTATTGGGTTCAGTTTGCACAGGAATACTGGTAAAGCTCATCAGTCATTGTCAGGCAGTAAGGATCAAACAATAGATAACATACAAAGAACTCTGACGGCTTATTCTGAGTCAGCGTCTATTAGCTAAGGGTCTACAAAACTTTGGGAAACAAACTCATTTCCTGCTGGGACCCTTATCATTTAATTGTGAGTATTCTTAGCAAAGCAGCTTTTACAGGATTTTATGTATTCTTTCTTAGGCCTGATCACCCTGGGGAACTCGCCCTTTCCAGCACAGGGCTGCATCGCCCTCTGTCATTATTTCAGGCTTAAGTCAGGCAGGGGAAGTAAGGCAGCCAAGAGATTAGGAGACCTCTTGAAGACAGAATGAGGACTATGTCAAAGCCGAGGGGTGAGGGTCCATCACTCCCTTTTGCTATAGCTCCCCAAGTCCTTCCCCAGGGCCCCCAACGATTGTGCCTGTCTTAGGTCGTCCCTCCCTTGAGGAATCTTACCCGTCATTGGCTAACTGATCATGCATTGGGGGCCAAGCAGGGTGAAGTAAAAGGGGCAGAGGCAGCATCCCTGCCAGGGAGATAAGCTCTGTCTCCTTAGTGGCTTATGGTCCCAAGGTCACTAACTCAGCCTTAGCCATGGGGGGAGTTATAGCTCCTGAAACCAGGCAGGGCGGTTCCCAACAAATATGGTATATGCCTCCATTGATTTGTATCTTCTTTGATTTCTTTCTTCAGTGTCTTATACTTTTCCAAGCACAGGTCTTCTACGTTCTTGGTTAATTTATTCCTAGGTATTTTACAGGGAAGACCCCCCCCAAAAAAACTGGAATTATATTCTGGAGGGTGGACCCTTGCAGAGCCTGCGGAATGGGCAGGGCCTCCCAGACTGGTGTCGAAGGCTGTGAGTAGGGAGGCATTGAGAGAGGAAGGTTGGATGAGTAATTCCGGGCTGACTTGGGACCAAAGCTGCCAGGGCTCTCCTTTCCACCTGGCGCTGGTCAGGACAGGACAGAGTAGGCTGCCTAACCTGACTCCCTGCCCCTCCTCCCACAGAATTCCCTCACCAAGAGCCTTGCCAGATGCCCCTACGTCCGTTCTGGCTCAGGGTCCATGCCCACAACCTTGCATGAGGGGCAACAAGAGGAGGGTCTAGAAGCCAGAGGAAGGGGGTGGATGGGGGTGGGGGCTGACCACAGCAGGCTGCCATGGGACAGCCCCTGCCAGAACAAGGCTGGGGGGCTGCTGGCCTTACTCACCACTGCTGTGGCCAAACACCCACACATTGGCACAGGATACAGCCTGGAGCCAGCTGGACGGGGAGAGAGAGTGTGGCAGTTTTCCAGGACGTCCGTCCCAGGGGGTGACACCTCCTCCTCATTCCCCAAAGGTCCTGAAGCTGGGGAGCCAGGAAGCATGAAGCAAGCAGGGGTCTCAGCATGTGATGAGAAGATCTGAGAGGGAGCCATCACCCCTGCATTCCCCTGACACCACCCCCCCATGAAGGCACTTAGGGGTAGTCAAGACAAGTAAGTGGAGTTTTAAGAATGCTGCCGAAACATCTCCAGGTGTGTCAGGAAAGAGGCAAGTGGAGCTTCACGGACAGGCTTCCAGTCTCACTCCCCCTTCCCAACCCTGCTCCAGATCAGTCATCAAGCTCCAGAAAACCTCCTCAGACCCCAAAGAACACGTCCACCCCCACCGCAGCCACTGGGCACTCTGAGGGCCTGCGCGGTGTAACACAAAGGCTCTGGCCTTGGCGTCCAAAGGCCCGAGTTTGAATTACTGGTGCAATGACTTACTTGCTGTGTACCCTGGGGACAGTTAACTTTGCCCACCACAGTCATAAAACTTCTGTTGTTTCGGTCACCAGAAACTTCCACGGGGCCCAGTGCAGCGGTCAGTTCTCTCCCTCATCTTCCTCACCAGCAGCATTTGGCATGGCCTGTTTTCTCTCTCCTCCCAAAAAGACTTTCCTTCCTTGGTTCCCAGGACAGCAGGTCTCCTGGGCTCCTCCCCCTCACTTTCCTTGGCTGGTTTCTCCTCCTCTTGCCAACCTCTGGCAGTTGGACCCACACCACACCCACTGCTTAGTACGATCACTCGGTGTCAGATCTTTAAGCTTCATCTCTGACATGTGACTCTCCGGGCCCATCTCTCCCTGACCTGGTTTGACGTCACCAACCGGACATCCAATAGGCAGCGCCAACTGGCACGTCCAAGGATGTGGAGAAATGAGCGCGCCCCTTCCCTGCTTGCAGGAGTGTAAGATGGTGTCGCCGCGGCGGAAAACGGTGTGGCCGCTCCTCAGACGGTTAGACAGGAAGTTACCCTGTGACCCAGCTATTCCGCTCCTAGGTACATACCCAAGAGAAATGAAAACTTACAGCCACAAAAACCCACACATGAAGGTATTACCAAAGATATGGTATCCACATTCACGAATTATTTACTTTTTAAAATCAATCAGAGCAAAATCAAGGTTACGCATAAGATTGCACCACCTGTCTTGCATCCGACACGCGTGGGAGGCCAGGCCTGTGGCTCACTCTTGAGCTGGGTGTCACTCCTTGTCCTGTGTTCGTTGGGGGGGAAGGGAAGGGGAGTCCCACGATCAAAATAGCGAAGGAGGTGGGGCCCTGACAGAGGACTTCTGAATTGGCTCTAAATTTTGCTTCTACTATATGTTCCCTGCTTCCCTTATTAGGTCAGAATGTGCCGTAGAGTTCTTCCCCAAGACTGTGAGCCCTGAGGGAAGGGGCTATGCCAGGGGTGTCACACTCATTTTCACCGGGGGCCACGTCAGCCTTGTGGTTGCCTTCAAAAGGCCGAATGTGATCTTAGGACTCTATAAATGTAACTACTCCTTAACAGTTAAGGGAGAGCTCAGCACTGCCACTGGGTAGAAACAAGGTGCTGGGCCGGATGAAACAAGGTGGAGGGCCGGATTCGGCCCGCGGGCCTTGTGTTTGCCACCTGTGGGCCCTGCCTCTCCCATCAGACTGAGAGTTTCTTGGGGGTAAATAACTGTGTCCTGCTCCATGCTGGGAGCTGGCTTAGGGCAAAGCTGGAGGCCTTCTTCCTCTGTGTTCACCGCTGCCCCTCCCGCAGTGTGCCCCTCACAGGGCCGCCAATAACAGAGCCACCCCCCCACGGGGTTACTGCTGCACAGGACAACTGGTGGCCCCAAGATGCTGCTGCCAGTGGAGTCTCGTGCCAACACAGGTCTTGGCAGCCAAGGTACCCCTGGGCCATGCCTTGTGTGGTGGAACTGTGGCTTTTGCCATCCCAAACTGACTCTTCTGTGGTTTTCCCCAAGAAACCACAGGCTGTGTTTCTGGCTTAGATTTTCTCCTCCTGCCGCCTCCTCTTAGGTCCGAGGAGGTTCCCTGAAACCCCTCCATTCAATCCCCGCAGGTGGAACCCCATGCCCTGGTCCCTGAGGAAGACAGTGAGGGGTGGCTGCTGTCACAGGGCTGGGATGGAGGAGCGGGCCTGTCTTCCCAGCCAGGCAAGCAGGGCAATCCCTGCAGGCAGTCTGCTCAGCCCCAGCAGCTCATCTCTCCCCAGGAGGGGAAGCGGCCAAGACCACAGGCCTGCCCAAGGCTGGAGAGCGCCCAGCGCCGACAGCAGGCTTGCCAAGTTCACCCCCATCTCACGAAATGTCCAAGTGAGCCTGGATCTGGGCGATGAGCTCCCCAAACTCTGCATCCATTATGCACAAGTGGCTTATTTTTTCAGCCACTTTAAAGTTCATGTCCCAGCTGCCACTTCCTGTGGGTGACCTTGGGCAGGCCAACCTGGCTCTGCCAGTTCTCAGCTTTGTCACCTGTGAATTGGGGATAATCATGTCTACTTACAAGGATTAACTAAAATCATGTGTATAAAGCACTTCTTAGCAGTGCCTGGTAAACAGTAGGCGCTCCCTAAATGTTGTTTTATTGTTGTTATTGCTTTCCTGTTGTGCTTCTGAAAGCTTCTGCTGGGCTGATTACAGCACAGAAACATATGGGACCTGTGCTGACACGCAAGGGATGTGTGAGGACAGCTTCATCAGAGGCGGGGAGGACGAGGCCCCCGGGCCATCCTTGCAGGGCCCCAAAGGGAGACAGCCGCCAGCCCGCAGAGGGCTCACCTTAATCCACCACACAGCCCTCCCCGTGGGCAGCACCAGGTTTATGAGATCTACTCGGGTGAGGGGGAAAGCGGGCCCATATCTTCTCCGCACTGTCCAGTGAGAATGCACCCCTCTCTGAAGGCCGGGAGAGGCAGGCTTTCCTGAGAACCCGCACGCCTGCCCGGGGAAGCTGAGCAGCTGGGTCTGCTTTCACCTTTTTCAAGGCAATCAAGTATTTGAAAGGACATGCTTTACTTGAGAGAGTTACAGGCCACCGCCCGGTGGCAGAGACCAAGGCTGTGCAACAGAACTTCCTGTGATGACAGCCACGTTCTGTATCGGCACTGCCCGGCGCAGTCGCAACTAGCCACATGTGGTTGCTGGGCAACTGAGATGTGGCTAATGGGATCAGGGAACAGAATTTTTTATTTTAAGTCATCTTCATTAATTTATATGTAAGCAGTCATGTGGAGTCTACAGCCACGGCTTTGGACGGCACAGGTTTAGAGAACAGGCCCTGAGCTGGGCGGATCTGTCTATGGCAGGCTGGGTGTGACATTGACCTTCCCTGAGCTTCTTCCCTCTCTCTTGTGTAGAGAAGATTATATGGCACCAGGCTCATAGGATTGGTTTGAGGATTAAATGAGGAAATGAATAGAAAGCACTTAGCACAGTAAGAACTCAATAAAGACCAGCTATTATCATTTATTCTTTACAATATCTAAGTTTCAGAGACCCTAGTTATTTAGTCACCAAATAGCTGAACACTTACAATCTGCCAGGCACAATTCTAAACACCAGGGATGCAAAAATGAGTCTTCAAGATCTTGTCCTCTCTAGGAATCTCTATCTGAATGGGGGAAACTGACAGGTAATCAAGGGCAGCAGTGCAGTAGTGGTAGTAACTCTGGTGGTGTAGGAGGCCTCCAGAGTAATTAAAGGCAGGGGAAGAAAGGAAGTCAGGGAAGGCTTCCTGGAGGAGGCATGCTGCTTTCTCTGTATTTACTGGCTCAACTTGACCTCATAGCTCCAAAGCCCACTACCACTTGACATTCTCTCTATAACATCTTATATTAGTTTTCTTTGCTACTGTAACAAATTACCACAAATTTACTGGCTTAAAACAACACATTATTATCTTACAGCTCTGGAGATTAAAAGTCTGAAATGGCTTTTGCCAGGCTAAAATTAAGGTGTCAGCAGGGCTGCATTCCTCCCAGAGGCTCCAGGAGATCATTTGCTTCCTTGTCTTTTCCAGCTTCTACAGCCCTCATTCCTTGGCTCACGGCTGCTTGTTCCACCTTCAGAGTGGTAGATCTTCAAATATCCCCTCTTCCCTCCTCTCCTCTCCCCTCGCCCCTCTCTTTCTCCCTCTCTCCCTCCCTGTCTCTCTCTTCTCTCCCCCACCACCCTTTGTCTCTCCCCCTTGCCTCTCTCCTAGAAGGACTCTTGTGATTACATTAAACCCACCCTGATAACCCAGGATAAACTCCCCATCTCAGGATCCTTAATTTAATCCTGCAAAATCCTTTTGCCATGTAAAGTAACATATTCACTGGTTCTGGTAATTAGGATGTGGACATCTTGTTTGTTTCTTTTTTTAAAAAGCTTTAGTGACATATAGTTCACACCGTACAATTCACCCATTTAAAGTGCACAATTCATTGATTTTTTTAGTATGTTCACAGATATGTGCAACCATTAGAACATTCTTATCACCTCAATAATAAGCCCTATACCCTTTAGCTATGGCCCATTTACGCTCCCCCACCCGAGAACCCCATGCTAAGCAACCACTAATCTACTTCCTGTCTCCTATAGATTTCCTTATTCTGGACTTTCATATGGATGGAATTATACAATGTGTGGTCTTTTCCATCTAGCTTTTACTTAACATAATGGTTTCAAGATTTATTCATGTCAGTAATTCATTCCTTTGTATGGTCAAATAATACTCCATTGCATGGATATGGTAGCTTTCATTTATCCATGCATTCACCAGTTGATGGGCATTTGGGTCATTTCATTCTTCTGGCTACTGCAAGTAAGGCCGCTATAAACAACCGTGTACAAGTTTCTGTGTGAACTTGTACACATTTCTCTTAGATACACACCAAGGAGTGGAATTGCTGGATGGGATGTGGACATCTTTGGGGAAGGGACATTATTCTGTCTACCACACTCTTAGTTCAAAGTCTTGGAAGACCCTAAGGACTAACGCCAACTTGTGTAGCAAATTCATTCCCTTGGGTCAGGAGTGCAGCTGCATGAAGAGGCAAATTCATAGGTGCACATAGGCAGCAGGCGGGAGGGGGCCATGCTGATGACCACAGCAGGGGCCAATTATTGCAGCCCTGCTCACAGCTCCCCTCTAAAATGCTCACAAGCCATCTGGCTGCACTTCATGTTACCCTTTGAGTCTGAGATGAATCCTTTCCACAAGCCTCTTACTGGAGCTGGTCTGAGTGGGTTCCTGATCCTTCCTTAAGACACTAAGAATGCCACAGGGTGGTTTTGAGGATTTGGTGAAGGCCCAATGAGAAAATGCATAGGAAAGTGGTGAAGTATTTCAGAACTGGAGGCAAGAGAGAGATCCAGGCTGAGCCCTAGCTCTGTTTACGCTGAATCCAAGCATGAGGAGTGTGCAAGGCCTCTGGTGGGGTCAGGCCCAGCAGGAATGGAGGCAAGACATGATGGGTTCCATAAATAGGTGATAGGGGCCACTCAGGGTAGAGTCCTGGAAAGGGACAGCAGTAGGAGGAGGGGCTGGCGGCCAACTGTGCAGAGGGGACTTGTTGGGGACATAGATGAGCCACCTCGGGCACTTTTGGGGATGGTCATGGGAACTTTACACAGAGCCAGGGGTCTGACCAGGCAAGTGGGCAGGAGCCGGAGTGACAGGAGGAGTTACAGTGCAGAATTCTACCTCCCAAGAAGCAACTTTGCACCCCCTCCCCTCTCCATCAGATGTCCCACAGAGAACAGACTGCCCGACAGGCTGTCTCCTGGAGACCTCTGAAGGGGGGACACATGGCCTCTCCTTGCCTGGCCAAGGCTCAACGGTCACTGCATGGACAGCGACTTTCATTCCTACTCTCTTTGGATGGCTTACAACCAAAGTCTCTCTCTCTAGGAGCCACCTTGAATGAAGGGCTTAAATTCAAACGAGTTAATATTTTCTGCAAGGAGGACAAAGGTTGCGTCAAATTGGCCAGCCTGGTCAAGTCACAGGGCAGGGGAATTCAGCAGGGGCAGGGGCCAGAGAGGAGAATTACCTGGACACAGGCAGCTAAACAACTCTTATGGCGCAGGCCCGCAGGGGTAAGGAAGGGAGCCTAGGGTGTGGCAGGAAGAGAGAGATGAACCCAACTAGGTCAGGAGGGCAGTGGGTAGGATACTAGAAGGAGACGTAGGAGAGAGTGAGAACCGGGATGTGCAGAGGACACAGGAAGGGAGGCACATTCACTCCTTCACTCACTCACAAACCAAACATGAACTGAGGACCTGCCAGATCCTCTGGTGGCTCTGCACACCACAGTGGTCGAGGCAGTGCCCCTGCCCTTTGATCCAGGGCTCCTCGAGTCCATCGGTGGGCAGCTCACACTTCTGGTTCTTTCCTCACCCACACTCACGGTCCTCCCTCCAGGGGTCTCGTCTTCCTTCAGAACCAATGCATGGAGAATCACTACTGAAAGGCTATCGTGATCTCGACCTCTTTGGTGCCAAGGCTCATTCCTGCAGGCAGCTCCAAAGGCAGAGCAAGGGCGAGGAACCGGCACTGATCATGGGGCCACAGCCTCGTGAGCCGGCGCATGATCCTGGAACCCTTGCTCTGTCCGTGAGGATCTGCTCTCCTCCTGGTCACCCCCACGCCTCTCCCACTAAGTGCCCAGGACCACGGACTGGCACGCAAAGAGAGAGAACCCTTAGAGACCCAGGGACAAGGCAGAGAAAGGGCCCAGGGTTAGGAGACCAGCACAGCATGGAAGAGTGAGGAGAAATCCAGAGATCAAGACTGGTTCTTGGTTCAGGTCTGGGCTTGAATGCAAATCCTATGAGCCTCGCTTCCTCTGCCTCCAGGGAAGGAGGCAGCTGTAGAAGCTCAAACTGCACAATGGATGTGAATGCAACCAGCCCCTGAGGCAGGATCCACCTGTTTGGGAGGGCAACCTGGGGAGGGGGGCCTACCCTCTCCCTGGGAGACACACCTGTAATCAGCCACTGCCACCGGCAGGCAGGAGGCTGGGCCTTCAGGCCATCTCTGAAGGGCAGGCCTGGCTGTTTGTCAAAGGGATTGGCGCTCCGCCTCAGGCCCCCAAACTTTGAACAGAAGGTGGGTTAATATTTCCCCCCAGGAGCGTGAAATCTGCACAGCACCTCTCAGGTTCACTGCCAATCCCGTGGGGTGGGTGGGAAAGGTATTAAGAAACCCATTTCACAGATGAGGACACGGGCCCAAAGAAGTTAGATTTTTCCCAGAGGGACAGCTGGGAGAGGTTCTGGGCTGCCAGAGAGTTCAGGGCATTTTCCACCCGAAGGCGCCACTGCTCAGAGGGGACCTCCAAGTCCCAGTGGGCAGCTTCACTCACAGCTGGGGCAGATGGGCGCGTGAGGGCTCTGGGCAGGCTTATGATTTGGTTCCCTTCTCTAGCCGCCCGGCATTTGTTCAGCCAAAGTATAAGAACACCCGATTTTTTTCCTTTTTATAAAAGTCTATCTTTAAAGGTCAAAATAAGGTTTCATGACGTATACTGAGGGTAACCAAACACTCGAACCTAATCAAGTCTGTCTTTCTTTGCATTTTTCCATCAGTCACAGCATTAGTCACCCTTGCTCATCTGGAGGGAAGTAACCGGCTTCGATACAGTTACAAAATCTTCTTCGAAATGTGGTTAAATTTTTTTTCCAGCATTCGTGTCAGCAAAAGATTTCCCACTTTTCTGTGGTTCTGCTCATTTTCACCTTCTTCTGCAATTGTGAAACTAAGCAACTTTTCCAGAGATGTGTCAGTCAGGTGGCTGACAGCCATAAGAAAACTAAAACTCAGTTCAACAGTGAAGAGTTTCCTTGTTTCCCGGAGTTGCTGATCCAGAGGCGGGTGGGCTTCAGGGTGAGCTGGGTCCAGGCGCAAGGGTCCATTCTCAGCAATTCCTCTGGCTGTGTTCTCCCCACACCTTGGCTTTGCGGACAAGCTGTTTCATCTCACAGAAGCAAAACGGCAACAGTGACGAGCCAAAAGGCGGAGCATCGCTGTGTCCACTAACGGATGAGTGGATAAACTACCTGTGGCGTGCGCATACAATGGAGTATCATTCGACTTCAGGAAAGAACATTCTGACACATGCTACAACATGGGCAAACCTTGAAAACATGTGAAGCGAAACAAGCCAGTCACAAAAAGGCAACTTCTCCATGATTCCACTTACCCACATGGTCGACTTCTTAGAAACAGAAAGTGGCGGTTACCAGGAGCTCGGGGGAGGGAGCACGGGGTTAGGGTTCACGGTACAGTTTCGGTTTCGGTTTCAGAGGACAAGGAACTGTTGTGGAGATGGGCGGCGCCCGTGCTCGCCCCACACTGTGAACGCAGTTCATGCCATTGCACTGTGCGCACACTTACACAACTGTTAAAACGGTAACTTTTGCTATGCATGTTGTACCGCACTTTTTTACAAAATGGCTACAGTGCCCTCAGGATTCCCACCACTCTGAAGAGGCCTCTTTTTAAAGGAAAGAATGTTTCTCTTCCACACACCCCTAACACATGAACCGCCTCATTTTGGGTCACATTCTCCCATTTTTAAACCATCCCCGCCGCCAGGAATGGTTGTTTTAGATTGTCTACAACCCCGACCCACTCTCACTGTGACAAGACGCTAGGGATTACGCCAACCTCACGACGTAAGGGTGGAGTCAGTCCCCGCCCCCAACCGTAGGGGGGAGAGGTCACCGGGGGAGAGTTCACCGGGGGAGAGAGGAGGAGGGTGGGGGAGGGGGGAGTGGACACAGGAGCAACATGGTGGAGGTATCTGAAACATACGGAAGGAAAATGGAGGCTAGTGGGTGTGGCGGAGACTGTGGGAGGATGTGGCCCACCCTCCCACATCCATTCTCCCTTGTTCCTGGACACACGACCGGACTACGTCTCCCAGCCTCCTTTGCAGTTACGTGAGGCCAGAGGAGCCTACGTGCCCTTGGAAAGTGGATAGTTCTGGTTTCACCTCTAGGCCTAAGCCTTAAGGCAGCGGGCCTGTCTTCTCCGTGCTCTCTTTGCCTCTTCCCACAGCTTCAACCACACAAAGGACAGCGTGGCCTCTGGGAGTAAACGGAAGGAACCCGGGTGCCTGAACAACTGCCCCCAGCACTAAGACCACTCACATCACCAGTTTTACACGCAAGAGAAAGACGCATCTATCATCTTTAAGCTGCAGCGGGGGTGGGCTAACTGCGGCCTGTTTTTCTAAATAAAGTTTTATTGTAAATAGCATCTGCCATATGGTACCACCCACTTCAGGTGACTGCCAGTCTCCGGGTTGGGTTGGTGGTCCAGGTGTGGATAACAAATCATCACTTCCTAGCTGTGCCCAGGTCTCTAACTTTCTGAGTGAAAGGTTTTAAGCAAGCCGTGTCCAGTGTCCTTGTGCATCACGGTTAACACGCCTTTGAAATGCTGGAAGTAATGCCCCTCAAGGGTGAACCACCCTGAACAGAGCACAGGATCTTGTTAACTACCCCGTAATCTAATCCCCACCTCGCTTTCTCCCACTTCCATGTAACTAAACTTCCTTAATCTCAATTGCATAAATGAAGTTGGAAAACTCTTATTCTCTGGAGCATTCGAGATCTCGTTTCCTGGAAATTGTCGACAGTTTTGGCTCCAATAAACTCTTATAAAATTTTTCTACAGGTTTAGATGTTTCTTATGTCAACACAGGCATGAGGCGGCCTGGGGGAAATTTTTCAACAGAAGTCAGTAGACCTGGGACAATATATATTTTATTCCTACTCTATAGCTTTGTTGTCTTTGGAGAAGCAGGACCAAGTTTCACATGATAATTATAAGAAGAAATGTGAGTGGACACCCTGGCTGGTGTGGCTCAGTGGATTGAGTGCTCACCTGCAATCCCACTGTTCGCTGGTTTGATTCCCAGTCAGGGCACGTGCCTGGGTTGTGGGCCAGGTCCCCCTGATGAGGGCGTGCAAGAGGCAACCGATTGATGTCTCTCTCGCACATCGATGTTTTTTCTACCTCTTTCTCCCTTTCTTATCCGCTCTCTAAAAATAAATAAATAAAATCTAAAAAAGAAAAAAGAAAAAGACATGAATGGAAATCTGAGTTAAGTGGCCCCACACTTATTTCAGGGAGGTTTTGAGCCCCTTGGAGATTTCACACACACACAATATGTCTCTGGACACAATTTGGGATGCGCTCTCAGCCGGTTTCTGCCTGCTCCACCCCTGGCTACTGCTGGCCAGGACCTGCAGCACCAGAGCAGAGACACCTGCTGGTCCTCGGGGGTTCCCACAAGCAAGGCTCTGCATTCTCTTCTGGGGAAAACTCTGACCCATCAGTACAGTGTGAGATGCCCTGAGTCGGAAGTGGTCTCTGAAGGGAACGTCCCATAGTGATGAAGACTTGAAGGGCTGGGTTGGGTACAGGCTCAGAGGTGACGGGGCAGGGGGTAGGATTCTTTGGGTCAGCTTTAGGTGACAGACCAGCCAGGAGTCAAATGTGTGGATCTGAATCTCAGCCTTACTGCTTGCTAACTATATGATTTTAGGCAAATTACTGAACTTTTCTGTGCTTCAAAATGTGCTGATAACTATAGTATATTTCTCTCAGAGTAGTTAGGAACTTTAGAGGAGATTTTGGTCAACAGATGTTAGCTCTTGTCTCCCAAGTTTTACACCTCCAATGGCTACTAGCTTTAAAGGTTCACATACAGTAATTTGGATGTGTAAGTGCCAAGAGGCCTTCAGAGGAAGCAAGCCTTCTGGGGGACAATGCCTGACTGTCCTGACTGTGTCAGGACTCTCGGTGTTGTGAGTGAGCGGGCCGAGGAGAGCGGTGGGAAGGGCACAGAAGACCGCCCTGCGGCTTCCTTCCACTGACAGTCACTGGTGAGAGAATGGAATTCACCAGACTGGGTGAACTGAAGTAATCTCTGGGCCTGATCTGCACTTGAACCCGTGAACTCTTAAAATGCTTTACTTGCCTAACCAAGAGTAAAGCTCTAGCCTGATGACGCTCCTAGAAAATACCCGTTCAGCGTCGCCTAGAAGGACCCAGCCAGATCTTTCTTATCCTTGAGACTCCACTTGACTATCACCTTCCCAGGGAGGCCTGGGCCGGGGCAGGCCCCGATCCTGCCCATTTGGCACCTTGCCCGCCTCCATCATAAACTCATCACGTGTCTGTTCGGAATTTGTTCAACAAATATGTATTGAGTGCCCTCCCTGAGCACTTCTTGTCACTACTGGCTCCCCTGTGCGGGCACCAGACCTGATCCATGGAGCTTCTGAACAACAGAATATTGGTCAATGAGCAAGTAGTGCCCCCCCCCCGCCCCAGCAGCTTTGTGATTCTAAAGTCTTATCATAGGCAACACAGATTCAGTGCTGTCTGCATTCCGGGAGCTGAGCCAGTGCTGCTTTTTTGTTCCCCCGACACCTCCGGGAAGGAGAGGTCCTCATCCCACCCCACTTCTGCAGATGAGGTGATGGAAGCCACCCTGCCTGACCTCGCCTGCTCGGGCGTGAGATCTGTGTGGTGTGGCATCTGTTCACCGGCCACCACACTGCTCCTCGCTGGGTAGGACCTATATATTATTCCAAAGCTTCGATTGAGCTTCGAAAATGAAAACAGTACAGTAAACGCCAATCTTCTGTTTTTAAGGTACGATCATGCAGGTGGATCCTGGGACAGCCCCCCTTCAGGGTAAAGCAAAATCAGGACATTGTTGACATGGAGATAAGAAAGACTACGGACCAGGGCAAACCCAGCCAACCTTGCTGCCTTAGGAAGACCACACGCATGGAGGGAATCTCCTTGGGGAGGATTGTATGGCTGGACTACGGGGACCCCATGACACCTGCTTCAGATGGCCACCTCCGTCTTTGGGATCCCACTAGATGGGCCTGTGGGGCTTCTCTCCCTCCCTTCTGAGAAGGCGGAGATGAGCTTAGCCTACAAACACCTGCAGCATTTGCCAGCCCACGTGCCTGAGGGTCAGCCGGCTGCAGCACCTCCTAGAAGCCCAGGGACTGTGATAAGGCATTTTGTCGTGACTGTCTGGGAAAAGAAATGCTAAAAACACCAAATTGATCTCCATTTTCTTCAAGTCAGAAGTGAACTGGAGAAGAAAATGCCCCAATTTTGGTCTCTGAGAAAGGGGGTGGGGAGCGGGAGGGAATGGAAAAATCCTAGAGAAGCAGCAAACAGCCTACCGGAGAAAAGGAGGCCCTCCTGCCTTCGCCAGCTCCGGTCCCTGGGGGACAGGGAAAAGGACAGGGCAGGAGCCGGGTGGGGGTCTCAATAAACTTAACTTTCAGAAATAAAAGCAGAGTTGAGGATCCACCTGGGTTTCTAATGACCTTCTCGAAGGGAGTCTGGGACCACCAGCCTGGGCGGGGGTATGAGAGTCTGGTTCTGCTCCAGAACCTGTGTAACCTCGTGCTCGCTCTTCTGATGGTTGCTCCCTTGATTCCCAAGGGGACACCAGCCCAAGGAAGGAGGGTCTGTGAGCCAGGGTTGGAGGCAGAAAGAGGGGAAGTCATCAGTCCACTCCCAGCCATGTCTGAGGCCAGAGAGGGGACAGCTTTCCTCAAGAGAGGGCACTCAGCAGGGTCCCTGGGACTTGACTGAGGAAGGAAGGCAGGGGTCACCAGGGGAGCCGGTGGGCCTGAGAAGAGGCCTGGAGGGTGGCAGGGGCTGGGCATGGGTTTCATAGTAACATAGAGCCGAGGACAGAGGAAACAGATATGTGAGTGAATCCCTTCATCTCCAGCTAGAGGTTCACTGGTTGTGCGACCTTCCTGTCTCCACTGATCACATCTGAGCCTCAGTTTCCTCATCTGTGAAATGGAGATCATCCAGTAATTGTGATGAGAAATGTGACGAAGTGTATACAGCTAATACAGGGGCTGATGGAGAGGACAGGCTCTATAAATAAATGCTAATTGTCCTGTGCCCCCTCCCCTTCCCCAGGGTTGAAGGCTGTCTTCACACTCCATAAGTCTCTCATAAACCAAATCAAGGTCAAGGCTGCAGCTCACAGTCAGAGCAGGGCTGGAACTGCAAGAAGTTCACTGTCCCACATGCGCCTGAGTGTCCAACGCATGGGCTGACGTCCATGGCCCAGAAAGTATGGGATATGCCAAGGCTTGACACCCGGGTGTCCACGCCCCAGCACCCTCAGGCAGCCTGAGAGCCAGGCTGCCCTGGTAAGATGGCCCCACAGTCACCGACCTCGGCCTTGGCGTTGTGCAGGCAGATGATGTGAGCCTGGCTTCTCCGTCCCCCACCCCCAATCCCAGCCAACCTTCACCTGGCCCGGCTGTGCTCCCATCTTCCGTGCCTCCTCCCGCCCACAGGGGACAGCTGCTGAGGGGAGAAAGGGACACTTGAGACAGAGCTGCCCCAACTGGCCCAGCGGTGGGAGCCCTCAGTCTCTCCAGAGCTGACCCCACCTGGGCCTGGCATTCAGCCCCAAGCTGCTGCCTGCCAGCTTCTGGGTCTCATTCGCTTATCGGTGTTTGTTTTGGTGGCTTCTGGGAAGTGAGAATCTCCACCTGAGGGAAATCTTTAACTCTGGGGACTTGTGACACCTGAGACTTTGAGCCCAGCACACAGCAGCTACGTCAGGCCTGGGGTGGGGACAAACTTCCCCTCAGCACCCTGGCCTCGCAGCAGGCTCCTCGCCCGTCCGGCCACAGCAGCCACCTCTTCCAAAGGAGACAAGCTCTCCCAAGACAGACCTGCCCAGGGCACGTGGGGCCAGGGCTGCTTGGGACTCCTGCTCAGTCTGAAATGAGAAGTGACAAGCACTTTCTATTTCCCCCATAATTTGTTTGGATTTGTTTTACTAGAAAAGGGAAGATTATTCAAGTGCATTGTGGATGTGGTCTTGTGACAACCTATTAGCAGAAATCCCAAATATCCCCAGTTTGAGAAGCAAGGTTGGAGAAGTATCTTTTGTAAAAATGTGTGCCCAATCCCCCTGGCTGGTGTGGCTCAGTGGATTGAGTGCCAGCCTGCAAACCAAAGGATCGCAGGTTCGATTCCTAGTCAGGACGCAAACGTGGGTTGTGGGCCAGGTCCCCAGTGAGGTGCATGCTAGAAGCAACCACACATTGATGTTTGTCTCCCTCTCTTTCTCCCTCCCTCCCCTCTCTCTAAAAATAAATAAACAAAATATTTTTTAAATGTCTGTTCAGTAAATAACTTTTAAAAGCACAAATGATCTGGAAAGGCCCAGTGTTTTCAAATTGTAAGGTAGATGTTAAAAACTCTTATTAAATCTGGTAGAAGCACAAAAGAAGCAGGTTTTAATATAGTGAATTTGGAAAGATTAAAGGAAAAACAAATCAAGTTGTTCCTACCACACAGAGATAGCCACTTAGCTGTATATCTTGATGAGTCCAAAACATTATACGGTATATGGCACTTTGGGTCATGGTTAGCATTCTAATCTTAGCATTTCCCCAGATCCATCAATTACCGTTCATTGAGATGCTTTTAATTTTTAATGTCTGCATAGTAATCCATCATGTGGTCAAACAGAAGGTTTTTTTAAAAAACTATTTCCCTTTTGGTATTTAGAGTGTTTCTACTTTTTGCTGTTATAAAAACTGTTTGAAAACCATCTTTGCACCTTTCTCCGAGAACATACATAGGACAGGCCCCCCAAAGTGGGATTGCTGGGTCTCAGGCTCCTGCACATTCTGCTAGGGCTGGCTTCTTCCTTTGTTTCCATGAAAACTGTGCCTACCTTGGCCAAAAATATTCCCTGAACTTTCCATAATGTTACAACTTTGTCATTATATGTTTGAATTGTAATACATCCGGACTAATCATAACACTAATAACAATACCAGCTAATATTAACCAGGTGAGTATTGTGAGCTGAACACGGGCTCAGAACTTCATACAAATGAGCTCACATAACCCCAACAATTATGCTATGAGGTGGGAACTATATCCCTTCTTACTACAAATAAATGGAGACTTTGAATTTAATCTGGCAGATGGGATGAGGTAGGGATCTAGCCCATATCATTCCAATACCATTGGCTAAGTAGCTAGTCCCTCCCCCGCTGATCTGAGCATCACGCTCACCATGTACCACTGGTTTCCTCTAATACACAGACTCTTCCCCGGGCTTCCTCTTCTTTCCCATCGAGTGGCCTGTCCTCCTTCCATCCCTCTCTGCTTCCTCACTGACGCTTTAATGTGCGTTACCATCTGGGAGTGCAGATCCACCCTGTTCTTTTCTTCCCTGAAATGGCGCATTTGGTTCTCCAGGTGAATTGTTCCATGTAAATTCATTGCATCAGATGAAAAAAAAAACCTTAGATATTTTTATTAAGACTGCATAAAACATGCATTTGGGCAAACGGCATTTTATAGTATTAAGTTTTCTCACTGTGGCATGTTTTCGCGTTTATTTAATGTCCCTCCATGTAGTTTGGCAGATTTTTACTATGAGTAGTGTGCATTTCCTGTAAGCTCTATTCCTTGGTGTTGCTATTGTAAGTGAGCTTTGTATTACAGGTCTCCCAGCCTGGTGTCTGTTGCCCGGACAGTCCAAGATTCAAGGGCAGCCAAACACCTGAGCTCAGCAAAGTCCGTGGCCAGCCCGGCTCCTGGCCATGCCTGAGCCCAGCAAACTCCAGAACCCAGCAAGGGAAGGCTCCATCCGTGGGGACATCTGCAGGCAGAACAGCAGAGAGGGGTCGGTCTACTGTTTTAAAGCAGTGGTTCTTATTGCTCCGGGTCAGAGAGAGGCTGGTGAAAACTATGGACTCTCAGAAAAACGCCCCAAACGTTGCCGATGCTTCTAGAGGATTCACAGGCAGCAGCAAAGCACAGCCAAGGACTGTAATTCATGTCCCTGAATTAAAAGAATGGTCCAGCTCCAGATCCCTCCAGGCGGGCAGGCTGAGGACAGAGTCCTTAGGTCTAGAGAAGCTTGGGTGAGTCACTTCCCTCTCTGAATCTTTGTGTTTCCTGGAGAACAGTTATCCACCCAGTCCAGTTATAGTATCGTTTGGAGATCCACTGAGATCATGTTGATGAAAGTGCTTGGAAGTGAAGTGACCCTAAGGTAAGGGAATATAAGGAGGCCCAACCCTGAGAGGTGGCGAAGGCATCTGAGTTTCTTAGAGAGCATCATCAGCTCCCATGCTAACACTGCCTGCTGTGAACTTGGCCTTCGCCCCCAGGAATGGCTGATAAAGGCCTTTATGGCCCTCCACTTCTGAGGCTACGAGACTGTGGTGCTGAGCCAGCTAAAACCGTGATTAAGAGGCCGGATGTCGGAAAAGAAGTGTCAGGGCTCGTGGTTCGCAGGTATCAGTTTCTGGGTTGTTATAAATATTAATAATTAACTCTTTCCTGCGTGCCAGAGAGAGCCAGGAGCCGAGACAGCTTCGGACAGAGTGATCTCGAGCAGGTCCGGCCATCAGCGACGCTGAGAGCTGGCTCTGTACGACTGCAGGCCCCGCTCCTGTCAGACGCCCAGCGTCTGTGCTGTACAGTGAGGGGCTCTGCTCCACGAAAGTGAATTTGTGGGTTGAAAATTCTGCAAAATAATAAATCGAATACATGCCTGATGAGAGAAGCTTGAAGGGCTTCCAAGTTGCCCTCCTGCTCCCAGCAGCTGATGTCACCCGAACTCACACTCCAGCTTGAACTTCAGGCTCTGGTACCAGGGGCGTCCAGGCCCGCGGGTCCCCTGCGGTCCAGGGTGGCTGTGAATGCGGCCCAGCACAAAGTCATCACTTTACTTAAAACATTACGAGAGGTTTTTTTGTTTTTGTTAGTGTTTGTGTGCCTAATGTGTGGCCCAAGACAGCTCTCCTTTTTCCGGTTTGGCTCCCAGACGCCCAAAGGTGGGACACTGGACACATCAGCCTGTGTGTGTTGGGGGCGGGGTGGAGCAGAGGGGCAACAGCGGTCGCTGGGAACCTCTTCCCAAGCACAAAGGCGGCTCCCTTCTCCCCAGGCTGAATCTGAGTGGGGACAGAGATGCACGGCATTGGTCTTCCTGGACAGGTGCAGTTCTAGGGCCCTGACTATAGTTCGCCCTACTTAATCTTCACCGGTGTTACTGTCCTTTCCTCCAGATGAGGAAATTGAAGCTCCGAGAGGGCAAACAAACAAGCCAAAGTCAGGGCAGCTGCTGAGCACGTAAGTCAGGCATCTCGGCTACCTGCGTTCGGAGTCCGGCCCCTGTACCAAGCACTTGGACACGGTCCTCGTGGCGGGTGGGCCAACACCGTGCTGAGAGGGAGCAGAGCGGAGACTCCTTATCTGACTGGTACGGAGCCCCGGCCTCTCCACCAGGCATCAGGCAGATTTGCCCAGCCTGCTCCAGGGCGGCCAAACCCTGGTTGGGAGGCTTCTGTATGCTCTGTCCACTGTCTCCTCAGTTAACTGACCGCGAAGGTTCTTGAGAGCAGAGCTGGGGCCAGGGACTCTGACAGGAGTGGGCAAACTGCTCTGAGGGAGTGTGTGGGTGTTTTAAAGGCATGTGCCGGCCTCGCCCGTGAGTCCCGAAGTTCCAAAGGCGGGGCTGTGGCCCCCACATTGGTTGGTGCTCCGGGCAAACTGGTTCCACTCCTAGAATAAGTGAGGGTGAATGCAAAAGGGGACACAGGCAGCTTTTTAAAAAGAATGAAGGGAATTTATATGTACCAATACGAGTAGTGTTAATTTTAAAAAGCAAATGAATAATAGTATATAGCCCTGGCCAGGTGGGTCAGTTGTTTGAGCATCACCAAAAAGTTGGGGATTCTGTCCCTGGTCAGGGCACATACCCGGGTTGCAGGTTCAATCCCCACGTGGGCAGCACACAGGAGGCAACCAATCAATGTTTCTCTCTCACATCAATGTTTCTCTCTGGCCCCCCTCAAATCAACAAATATATCCTAAGCTGAGGATTAAAAAAAAGGAACAGTATATGAATTAAGATCCTATTTGTGAGTGTGCTTCAAAATATACATAGTCAGACATATACGTAGACACACATAACACAAACCCCATATACAGAGATAAGACACACACACCCCGCCCCCCCGCCCCTCCCAGTCCCTAACTCGCCCCTCTGAATATGCTGTTGAACCCGACCTGGCAGGAAATGCCTCGCACCTGGTCGCTAACCACTACTTTGGGAGAGAGAGAGAAAGTGAGCTTATGGGTGAGGAAAATTTACTTTTCAATTTTTACTATACAGGGCTGGGCAAAAGTAGGTTTATAGATGTGAGTACATAAAGCACAGAGTTTATTCTTGTATTATTATTTATTAATTATTGTAGTATTTGTATTACAACTGTAAACCTACTTCTGCCCACCCCTGTATATATTTCCATATTATTAGAATTTTTTACATTGATGTTACTCTTTCATAGCCTAAGGAAAAACTGACTTTTTAAAACAGTGGATACGGCCCTGGCTGGCGTAGCTCAGTGGATTGAGTGCGGGGCTGCGAACCAAAGCATCGCAGGTTCGATTCCCAGTCAGGGCACGTGCCTGGGTTGCAGGCCAGGTCCCCAGTGGGGACCACATGAGAGGCAACCACACATTGATGTTTCTCTCTCTCTCCTCCTTCCCTTCCTCTCTCTAAAAATAAATCAATAAATTCTTAAAAAAAAAAAAATAAAAAATAAATAAAACAGTGGATACGATCAGACGCCGTGAACATCCCCCAGGAGTGTGCAGCTGAGACTGCAGAACGCCCCGAACGCCCCGCTGCGTCAGGAGGGCCAGGGTCTTGAAAGCCAGGCAGGAGGAGCTGGGACTCGCTTCCTGGCCGGGTGGTCCCGGGGAGTCACCGGTGCAGCAGTACATGTCTGTGGTCGTGGTGTCAGCAGTGTGGGAGCAGAGCCTTGGTGGGGGTAAGCCAGCGTGCCGCTGCCTACCCCAGAACGTGGTGTTGGACCCAAACTTTCCCCGTGCAGGAGGCTCTAAGGCAGCAGATTTCTGCTCTCCAGTGGGGGTGGGGGAGGGGCCAAGCAGGCCAGGTGATAGGGAGGGCGGGCCCTCACTCGCCCACGGACGCCAGCAGCTGGCTGTCCACTGCGCGTCCTGGAGCCTCAGGGAAGGCTGCTTGCCTCATCCTTCTTGCCCTGAAATCCATCCACCCAATGTGGATCCCTATGTCCCCAGCCCCCAGGTCACAGTGAACGATCACCCTTTATTGCTCGTACATGTGAATTCTCTCCATTTCTTTTAAAACGGCTGCCTTGTGCCACCTTTGCTCGCGCCCTCGGTTTACTGAGCGGGGGAGGGGGGGGCGGCGCAGCCTCGAGTGTCTGAGGGAGCCTGCTTTGCCCTGGACGGGGGAGGGTCGCCTGGAAGCACGCAGTACCTCCGGGGAGACCTGGCCTGAGTGAAGCGGTCCCTGGGGAGGAAGGTGGGTAGTCCAAGGGTGCTGGGCATCTGGGCGGGGCCTTTGAGGGAACGGAGAGCCACAGGTGGAAGGACGGAAGACTGAGGAAGGGGGGAAGGCCCGGGGTCACTTGGAGACGACCTCTCTCCGCCTGCCCCCCACTAACGCATCTCCCCTGGGCCGGCACCATGCTAGCTCTGCGTCCACCCTTCCTTAGTCAATCGAATGGATTATCATCGCCCGTAACCCATCGATCATTATGGGGCAGCAGATGGCTCGGGGACAAAGCTAACCTTTGCTGTCTTGTGGAGGGTTCTAGTTAAGAGCCCATGCTTTGGAGTCAAAAATGTCAGGTCAGAGACCAGCTGTCCCTTCAGTTTTCCTATGAACAATGTGGCACTAATGTTGCCTATTGATCAGGGGGTGTTGTGAGGACTGAATGAAATCACAGGAGTGAGGCTTTTAACCACTGCCTGCGGTGTAATCTCTCGGTTGCAACCAATCGCACCAGCTCCGCGCCGCGCGAGGTGCCAGACTTCTGGTCTAACAGAACCTTGGCGCCACCTTGTGGCTGCCGTCTCTCTGAACAGCCGGTTAATCCTACTCCAATCCAATGCCGCTTTTCCAAATGCCTAGGAGCAGGCGGCGCTTCGTAAAACTGTTGTGTAAAGTCTGTAATGGTAAATACGTGTTGGTGTCTAGCAGAGCATCTTCATAAACCTTAGAAAGAGCTGCTGGAGAAGCATCATTTGGGTGGACATTCCCAACAAAGAGATCCCCTTCTTTTTTTTTTTTTTTTTTTTTTGCTGAAACACTTTTTTCTCTTCATTAAATGTGACAAGTACAGGCTTTGACAAGTTCTAAAGCCCACAATTTCTGAAGCCGATGAGTACCAAGGTGTGACTGTATATTCAAGCTGTTTGTTTCTCTGTCTCTCTGTCCTGCCTCACCAATTGCCTCACTAGTTATCAACTCTTCCAGGGCAGAGATCTTGATTGAAGAGTCTTCACGTAGTTCCTGTATCGTATCTGAAATTATGAAATTGAATTTTTACTGAGCATTTACTACGATACAGGAACTACGAGATCCCCTTCTAATCTATCATCACTGCTCCCATACCCCAGAGCTTACCATCTTTAGCCAGGAACAGGAAACGAGGTTTTGTTGGCTTTAGAGCAGAGGGAGGGAAGCATAATCAGAAGAAAAACTTCTCAGTTTCGAAGCCTCCACCTCCTCAGTTTCCTGTTGCACCCCTAATCACCCCCTCTTCCACAATGGCACCCCCATGCCCTGTCCCCCTTTCCTTATTACCACAAATTCCTGTATGAACACTCATGTAAATTGTAAATCTCATTCTGCACCTCAGCACTACCATGCTCTGTATGTGAATCATTGACTACTTTTGTCTCATTTGAATGGAATCTCCATGAGGGCAGGGATTTCAGTGTTTTTTTACTGCTACACCTTCAGCACGTTAAACAGTGCCCAGCTCTTAGTACCTGCTCAGTTGTTTGTTGATTGAATGGAGGAAAGACTGAAAAATGAAGTCGAGTCTGAGAGGGGAACACTAGAGAAGCTCTCTCAGCATGCCCCAGGTTTAACCTGAAAACCCGTTTCATTGCTAAAGAAGGAGCTTCCTGCAAGACAGGGCTGGTGTCACAAGCAGGGCCCGTGCCGTCACACAGGCCCCACATGTAGAAGGACCTGGCATTCAGTGGGGCTGGGCCCTTGGAGGTGATTGCTCCTCATTTGCAGTCTGGAAATTCTAAATAATTGCACCTTTGAATTTGTGTTTTGTAAATCAAGTTCAATGGACAATAATGGTGCATGAGTGGGGACTTCGGACCTCAGTTCAGGGCCACCAGCACCTCCCCACCCCTAGGAGCACCTTCCTGTCTGTACCCTGTGACTGCTGCCACACTCGGCTCCCAGCGGAAGCCTGGGCAGGGGCAGTGCTCCCGGTTGAGCCTCTGTGCCTGGAAGCATCTCAGGGAAGGGCAGCGCACAACAGCAACAGCACTGTCCCCCCAACCCCCGCCATGCCTATGCCTTTCCCCACTCCTGGGGCTGCCAGCCCTGTGGCACGGCTGGTGGGTGGCTAGCTGGAGGCCCTACCCTGGCAGGGACAATCCAGTACTCTGATCCAAGAATAACTTGGAGGTGTAAAGATCCTCGTGGGCGACCTGTTTGCCTTGGGCGGCGACGGTGGATCAGAGGGAAGGGCAGATGCCTCGCTCAGCTGTTCCAGCCCGGCAGTGTGGAGGTGCGGTGGCCGGAGAGGGGGACCCGTGTAAGCACAAGTCAGGGTCCCAGGCGCCTCTCACAGGAATCTGGGGTGCCTGTCTCTTCCAGCCAGCTTGAGGCACCCTCCCCAATGAGCCACAGAATGCGAATTATATAATTCCAGTGATTATGCACATACGCTAAATGTGCTTTTTGCATTTAAAACTGGCATCGCACAACATAAAAGGTGAATAGTAAAATCCATGCTAATAATTCAGATTTTGTTTTCTGTTCACCCAGAGCATTAAATAGCAAACACCACCACAATAAACAGAGAGAACTTGGAAGAAAGGACACGGCTTTCTACCTGCCTTCAGTGCTACTTGTTCCCCACCTTTTGAACAAGGGACCCCTTATTTTTATTTTGCACTGGGTCCTGCAAACTATACTCAACATTTGTATCAAAGTGGTCAGACGGGTAATCTGTGGATATATCATAAAGGCAAGGTAATCAGCTTCTGACTGTGTTTGGATAATATCAGTTGTCTTTATGAAACTACATTACCAACTCAGTAGTAAATTGTAATAGCTAATAATGGAGCTATTTCTTCCCACAAATAACCCTTCATAACTTAGTCTTATTGAGTCAAAAGGATTAGCACTGCTAGGAAAGCATCCCATGAAATATATGACAGGCACGGAAGGACTGCTAATTCCTATGAAAAGTCAGCCTTCAAAAATAATCCATCAAACCCAAAGTGAGTTTCCTTCAAGTGTGGGAGTTCTATTCCACAAATTTTAGGTTAGATCGGGTTTCTCCGGTGTGGTGCTATCGACATTTTGTTGTGGGGACTGTCCTGTGTCTTGTATGATGCTCAGCAGCATCTCTGGCCTCTACCTACTACATTCTATAGTACCCTCCCCCAAACATTACCTAAAATGTCTGCAGACATAGCAAATGTCCCCTGGGGGACAAAATAGCCCCCAGTGAAGCACCACCGGTGTACCTGGGTTGATGAGACGGGGAGTAAAGCGCTACCACACGGCTCCTCCAGTGAGCACGGAGCCGGTTCTCCTCCCCACCCTTCAACACCTGGGAATCACACGCACAGACTCCCTCCAACTGAGAAGTCAAAGTGCAAGAGACACTAATATAGGAAAACTAAAGAGTTCTTTTATTTAGTGAGAAAGAGATGAGGAAATGACAGACAGCTCATACATAGAATAAAAAGGAAAAAAAAGAACACAGACATCACAGGGATGGATTTTCACAAAAGGTGACAGATTTGCACTCCAGAGCAATGAGACATCCATCAGCCATATCTATAAGCAGGATGTGATTGCGTTAGTGACCAGTTCGAATCCATTTAGGTTTTCTAAGCTCTACAATATTTAAGACCTCAGACTTTAAATTTTAAATCCAGACATGACCATTGCAAGCACACCACTCAGTCATTTAAAACTTCTCAGTGAGTGCTACTCCCGGGGAAAAGATTTTTTTCCTGGCATTATTTTCTCCAACATTTAGAATGTAGTATCTCATGTTCCAGTAGTAATCACACACAGGATTAAAAGCCCAACCAAGAAAGTGTCATTCTTTCTATAAAGTGTTCTTTTAAAAAAATAAAATAAAATAAAGGTATGAACATTTTGTACAATTACTGCTGAAGAACAGCAAAGGCAATTCCAAAATAGCATGCTTACTGTACAAAAAGGCATGGCTCACAGAACCCGGGTACATCAAGCTACAGCAGCTGAATATCAATCTTTAAGGGGTCGGCAATATTAAGCACCACACAAAGCTCAGTGTCTCTCGCTGAGCTAGCGCATGCCCAGAATCTGCCTGCTCTTCAGCTGGTAGTTTTTTTCGATGTCTGACAGGGCCTGCGCACGCAGCTGGGCAGCGTGAAGCCTTTTTCTCAGGTCTTTGCATTTGGCTTTGGAGGTGAGCTGACTCTCAGAACTCTCGTCCCTCAGGACATTCTCCTTACTCTCTCCACCGAAATGGACTTTCTTCTTAATTGTCGAGGATGGAAGATCGAAAAGTGCTTTGGGGAGAAAAAGAAAAGGGATTTGAATTATTTGAATAGTTCAACTCCTCCATGTTTATTATACTTATCAATAATATTCACTCTTTCAGCTCACAATCGAAATCTGGAACTATCTTTATCCCTAATGAGATAATTCTATAAGGACGGAAAGTGTTTAGGAAAAGAATCAGTATTTCATTAAGTAGAAGAAAAAAACTCACATTTCATGAAATAGACTAGCAAAAGCTGTAAAAGAGCAGATGCTGCTGCTTACTGTGCGACCTCGATACAGTTAGGATGCTTTCCTCTTGTCTGAATTTTACAGCCCAAGGAGGGGGAGATTGCCAGCTGTTGTGACTGCACAGTGGCGCCCGCTGCCTCTGCTCCGTTGCCTGTTTTAGGGCCCCAAACACTCAGTACTTTCTGTGCTCAGTGCGTCACAACGTCTCCAAGCCCCGGTGGATACTCCATCCCATTCCTGTGGCTCATTTTAAGTATCTGCCGTGATTTGCATACAGGTAGATCCTATACCCAACTATGTATAGGATCCCTCTCTAGTGTCTTCATCCTTTGCTTCTAGATTCTCAAAGCAAGGTGTAAACCAAGTCTTTCACTGGGAATAGCCACCCCCAGCGGGGCCTTCAGTAATTCCCAGCAATGGGTCTCATGCATGAAACTCATCCAGATAAAAATTTCTCCTTCCTCTATCGCTATAGTCATGATTTAAGTCTATTTTGTCTTTACAGATGGCAGTGTGGAATCTAAGAAAAACTGAAATAAATATTTTAAAAATACCGGAATGGTAGATAGCAATATTGAGAAAAAGAAAAGAAAATCTTTCAACAGAGATGAAGCCCACGTTTTATATAATCTTTGTTTCACTCACTTTTATTGCTAGTTTGATTCCCATCACTTATCACTGTGAAGCTACTGTAACCCTCCCTCACACTAACCTAAGTACTTTTTGTCTGTTGTACTATTTACAGAATGCTGTCGTCCCCACTGAAGTGCCCAGGTTCTGTCTCAGCTTACTCCAGATGGAAACAGGAGCCTGCATCCATGCTGCCCTGCATGGTGCCAGGGACGCGTCAGGGCTCGAATAAGTTTCATTGGAAAGTTCAGGCACTCAATTTTGAAAACAAAAAATTTTTCAAAATAATTTGTGTGATAAAGAAATAAAAAGGAAAGATGGAACACTTTCCACTCTTCATAAACAGTAGATCCGATGAGTTTCAGGGCCGCTGTGAAGTGGAGAACCCTGTCGAGTCAGTCACAACACGCACGCGCACCCGGCATCTCTAGGGCAGAGCGCGGGACAGCGCCGCCGAGACAGGGTCCCGGGGAGGGGCGGGCGAGACCCTGTCCACACACACACAGGGCACAGGGAGGTAGTAAACAATGGAATTTGGACAAATCATGTTTCAATTTGAACAGGTCTTAGTAAAGATCCAAAAGTGATGGCCAAGTCTGTAGTTGGCTTATCACGCCCTACAAGCCGTGCTTTCTAGGAAGGGTGTGGCACATAGTCTCTCCGCGTGCGGCAAGAGGAAAATGTTAGAATTTTCCTCGGAAATGGAGAGAATGTAGGTTTTTCATAATATATCCAGAGAAAAATCTAAAATGCACAACAGCATTTTTAAAAAATGTCCTAATTTTAAAAAGTAAACATCAAATACTAAACACATCGTTTGGTAAGGTAAATACGTTTGAAGATGAAATCATCGGGACTCATCGCTTCAGGCCTATGAGCCCAGTAAGTGAACCACTGCTGTAACTATGCTCTTTCCACTGCAGTGCATGCAGGGTCCGGCACAAATAACGCCCCTGTTTTATTACAAAGGTGTAAGCATGTAATTCTGTAACAAAACAATATCACACTCAAGCACACCATGGAACATTTTAGGTGAAATGTTCAAATTAAAACTATAAATTATTACACCCATATTATTGCCCTACCGACCACACTCAAGCAGGTGTTACTCCTGCTGGACCCTGTACCCTCAATTCACTCCATCTTAACACTCGACACTTGGTAAAGTAGAAGGGCTACCACAGCCCCCGAAGGCAACACTGGCGCCCCTTTCCTCTCGTGGCAGCAGACTCTGCCTGCGGAGCTGATCCTCATACCGGGCCCACTCGCCAGGGACAGGAGCTTCTGCTCCTTCAGCAGGCTGTAGTTCTTCAGCAGGCTTTCCGCTCTCGCCACTTTGTCCTCCGCCAGCCTCTCACGGACGCAGAGCTCGCGTTCCTTCTCTGTAGAAAAGGAACGGAACCAGAAGGAAAAAGTTAACAGCTGGCTTTGG
Organism: Trachops cirrhosus; assembly: GCA_028533065.1. Classification (NCBI taxonomy): domain Eukaryota; kingdom Metazoa; phylum Chordata; class Mammalia; order Chiroptera; family Phyllostomidae; genus Trachops; species Trachops cirrhosus. The sequence continues at coordinate 29,757,493 of CM052551.1, forward strand.
GTACAAAGCGGTTTCCATTTGGTGATCTTGCCATTTTTCCTGATCACTGAGCCCGCCTGGCCCGGGCGGGACGCTTTGTGAAGGGTTTCTCACTGCGCTCCCGGGGCGGTCTGGCTGCGCTGGCTTGTGGCGCAGCGCTCCAGTTCGCTGTTAGCTGTCCAAGGTGTTTTCGTGAGGACGGGGGTAAGCACACGCACAAAGTTAGCTTCAGCTTTGGTCAGGTTGTGCGGGAGGAGCTCCCTTGGGAGAACAAAACACGAACGCTCATCACTGAAAAGGAGCCACAGTTCGCTTTCCGGTTTTCGGGGCATTACCCGGCCTCCCAGCACAATCCCTCCTTCTTCTGGGTGAAGAACAGCAACCAGAGAGTGAGGCCAAAAGCACAGCTCACTTAGGAGGCGCTTCTCTGCATCAGTAACCCAGGCTGTTATTTATTCATGGCCCACAATTCAGAAAGTGCAGATTTCGGTTGCTAAACAAAATTACAAACATTACGGGAAATCTCAATAAAAAGTTTTCATCTCTATGTGCTTTTTTTTTAAAAGAATTCTTTTGACAGAAGAGCCCAGAAAGGTTTCTGGGTAAGCACCCGTGGTAACTCCACAGAGAGCATCTGTCACAGCACAGCACCATTATCAGAAGGACGTAAACCATCACTGAATGCATCGGACGCTTTGTAAATACATGTAAACAGAGAAAAAACCGTGAAGTCTGCATTGGGCTTAGAGCTTCGGAAGCGAAATCAGGTGAGCCCTGAGCAGAGCAGGGGACAGCCCCTCACTGCTGTGCTACCTCCCGAAATTCTAAAACCTGGTAGCAGCTGTCACCTTAGTAGAACAGACACATTTTCAACATCGAAAACTAGCTAGCACCTAATCAGTTAATAGCCATCAGAGTATTTATGAACCTAGACTATCTTCGTCCACATCAGTGAATTGCCTGAGCATATTTAGTCATATACTCTGTGGGATTTTAGAGCTGGACTGTGAGAGATCAGCCGTCTCGGAAGGTAGAAGTAATGGTTACTACGGAAGGTAGCAAATTCTAAGATCTACCCTCACAGTGAAAAAACTGTAGGGTATATACACTAAGAAACAGAAAGAAGAGTAGCAACAGTAAAGTATAATGGCTACATCAAAGTAGAATGTATACATTAGCGTACACAAAGTCTATAGTAAGGTACAACGACTACTATGTTAGGGCCCCACAGTGAAGAGCCCCCAGCAATGCAGTGATAGCGGCTGATCTCAGAGAAAGAGTCAGCGCAATGGGAAGATACCACCACATTCCATACAACGTATTTTTGCTTCTCAGGCATTTGTAAGAATGTTCCAACAGGGTCAGTCATTTAAACAGACTTCACACACATCGCAGTCACCCTCCGGCAGCTCCCCCTCGCTCCGTCCCGCAGTCAGACTCACGCTCCAGCCGCTCCTCTCTCGCTTTGAGGGCTCGCTCTCGCTCCTGCAGCTGTACTTCCTTCAGTTTCAGCTCACTGAACACAGGGCTGGACTCCTGCAGCTTTTCGGGTTCTCCTAGTCGTCGCCCCCTTCTCTCGGGATTTCTTCTCTGCTCTTCTGCAACCAAGTCTGCTATCAAAGGGCTCTCCAGAATCTCTTCAACAGAAGGTCGATGGTAATCCTGGGGAGAAGGTATTCAGTGTCACGGTCAGATTTCAAAACGGAATGCTCATCCTAAAACAGCAGTCACATTAAAAGGACATATATTTCCAAGGCAAAAGAAAGGACTCGTTTACACCCGGAAGAATAAGTTCACTGGTGGCTTTAACTATGAGGTTCTGGGTCCAAGTGGTAATGCAGATTTTTACTTACCTTTGTGCCCCCTTTAGCCTAGAGCAGGGGTGTCAAACTCATTTTCACCAGAGGCCACATCAGCCTCATGGTGGCCTTCAAAGGGCCGAATGTAATTTTAGGACTGTATAAATGAAACTAGTCCTTAACTAGGGGCAGGGAGCTCGGTGCTGCCACCAGGTAGAAACAAGGTGCCAGGCCGGATAAAACAAGGCGGAGGGCCAGATTCGGCCCGCGGGCCTTGTGCTTGCCACCCATGGCCCAGAAGTTTCCATCCCCATGTGGGTGCTCCGTAGCATTGCTGGGGTGTGTTTAGGGCCTCTCTAAACTGCAGTAAGCAGGGTACTCTCACAGACCCAATCCCATCACTTCGCCTGTGCCCTTCTCTTTGCAGTCCCGCAGCATTAACTTTCACATCAGCCCGATCACTTGGCCGTCTCCCTCGCCGCCCCACGGCCAGATTTTGCCTCCATAATCTCTCAGAGTTATCTCCCCTCTACTCTTTTTAGCCACCCCTACCCCCTCCCTCCACATACACCCCATCTCTGGTCTCTCATCTCTCAATTGGAGCTAGAGGCAGAATGATAAAGTCTCATTTGTGGCCCTTTCTGTACCACCTGCCGCGCTGAGGTGAGGACGGACAAGGGGAACCGAGGATCTGGGTGCTTTCTGCAGTATTCTCTTGCTCCCAACATCTGTTAGCATGGCAGCGAGTGGGAGAAGACAGAGACAGCACAGAGGGTAGGCCAGCAAGGACGTGTGGTTTACCAAATTTATATGTGTTTTTACTTGCGTTAACAGAGTAGATCTACCTAAGGAAATGTATTTAATGTTTCTTCAGTCTCATTGCTCTACGAGAGAGAACACATACTCCAAAACTTAACTGAGAGGTAGAAACGGACAAAATAATCTTATAATCCTTACCTTTAAATTTAACATCCTTGTAATAATGTCATTCAATTCATCAGAGTAACGATACGGAATTCGCCTGAATTTGCCTTCTCGGATCTTCCCAGCTAATTCTTTCTGGTTGAAAGCTGTAAATGGAGGCCTGGAAGAAAAAAAAAAATAATGTGAAAATGAAAATATTTTAGGAAACAAATCAAGAGCACAATTTAAGCTCCAGGCTGTATTTATGTTTCCACGTCAGGGGCATTTCTTCTACAGCTGTTTCCCAACCTCAGCGCTACCGACATCTGGGGGCACGTAATTCCTTGTTGAGGGGGCTGTGCTGTGCACCTTAGTATCGCTATGTTTTTCAGCATCGCTGGCCTCCCTCCGCCAGATGCCAGCAGCTCTCCCAGGTTGTAATACAAAAAAATGTCTTCAGACATTGTCAAATGCCCCATGCGGGGCAAAATTGCTTCACGCTCCCTGGTTGAGAATCACTGCTCTACAGAATAGCTTAGGAGGGAGAACATGAAAAGAAAAGAGAGAAAACTGGAGGCTCTCTTAGTCTCTAGGCCTCCCCGGGTCTTCGTTCCATCTCTCCCACGGGCCTGACCTATTGGCTCTCCCCTGGAGCTAAGTATCAGTCTGACAAGGAAGCGTCTAACCAGGTTAGAAACTTGAACAAGCCAAGATCCAGCTTCAGGAGTTACATTATTAATAATTTTTTAACCAGTCCACACACATTCACTGAAACCCAAGGTAGATTCTTTTGGACTTGAATATGCACGGATGGTCAAACGACTGAAGCCAGTGAAGGTCGACAAACCCGAGTCCACACCTCAACCGGAACCGCCTCCACTGTACTCACATGAGCGCACACAGTTCATACAGCAAACAACCTAGCGACCAGATGTCCGATTTCTCATTGTAGGACATGCGACTCATCTGTTCCTTCGGGGGGAGAAGGCAAGAAAGTAGGAGGAATCAAAAGGTTATTTTGTCTTAAAACATACGCTTTACACTTTATCTTCAAATTTACAGTGGAAAAAGACAATGACCTTATCCTTATATACTTTGTCACATATAATCTGCTCACTTATTCTTCCATCACAAACGTGCAACGTCACTGTGAGCGAGGCACTGACGACTCAAAGGTGAATGAGAGGCCTCTACCCTCCTGACATTTGTAATCTAGAAACCCCTTTTAAAAGGGCCAGGGAAAATTCCAGAATAACCAATACATACATCTAGCCCACATTTAAATGGATGTCGACATAAATGGCTAATTGAACTATTTGTTTATATTTTTCCCTTAGTCTACTGTATAAATATACTGTCTAATATTCTCATTTCCTATTTTAATAGTTTGCCTTTCTTCCACACTTGCGGTAACAACAGTCAGCCAAAGCTCTTATTCTCAACAGAGGGCAGAGAGGAAAGGACCAAAATCTTCAGGGGGCTCCTTTGTGTTTTAAAGTCCAACAGGTGAGTCTGACACCCTTTCCTGGCACCTTAGGGGAGGCTGAACAGATCTGATTACAAGGGCGGGAGGGAAGAGGAACAAAGCATTGTGCAGGTTTCACATTTTCCTTTATGCTACAGGTGTTCCCTTTGGAATTTGATCCAGGGAGAAAACGACACTGCTCTGGCCGTGTCCAGTGTGAGTGAAAAACAAAATCATTAACACAAAGTTGTATGCTGTGGTCAGATTGACTAACAGAACTAAAGGTGATTAGAAAAGCCTGGAAACGTTTGCGAACTGCCAAAAACCATCAACCCCTCTCCACCTTCATTTGCTCGGATTTCATATGCAACCCGCTGGCACTATCACTGATTGATTCAAACTCCTCAAAGCCATCCTCAGGCAATACCTAGAGAGCCATAAATGGTTCATGCCCTTTGACCCAGCAGTTTTGTTTTGAGATCTAGCTGCCAAGGAAATTACCAAAAAGAAAGGCAGAATAATTCATATGCATCGCAGTGCTCCTTAGAATTTTGGGAACAAAATATTATCCAGCAACAGAGGAAATAGACAAGTAGATCAACTCCGCAGCTCCCTTGTTGGAAAAGGCAACCACGAAGAAAGAATGCAAAAAGTTAACACAGTAAAAACATGTTATCTGAAGTGAGTGGCCTCCTGAGCCCTGAATCTCCATGCCTGAGAATCCTCTCTAGAGAGTCTGTTAAAACACAGCGTCCAAACTGGAAAGAAAGGAAAAGTAAGGAAAAAGGAAAACAGAGCGCAAGGACAGGCCCAGAGATCCGAATTCGCCAGACTGGGGCTTGGGGCCCAGCATTCTGCATTTTGAACAAACACTCCAAATGAGTCTAATCTGGTAGGCAGGACCTATGGCACCTTGGGGAACACAGCTCTTGAGGCCAGAGACAAAGCCTATTCCATCTCTGTCATCCCAGAATTTAGCACAGGGCAGTCATTCAACCAAAGCCTGACTCGAATTGCTGATCTAGAGTTTAATGGTCTGACGGTCCATTTGGATAAAAACATAAATTTAAAATGAAAGTGTTATTAATTCTTGGCTATTGGATATTACTGAACATAAAAATAAACAAAAACCTCACTTTCCCTGCATCTGAGTGCTTAGCATTCAAAGGCTTAGAGTATCTCAATTCTGAAATACTTACAGGAGACATGTAATAAGGTGTGCCAACAAATGTTTTCGCAAAACTCGTATCGTGGTTCAATATTCTAGCTAGCCCAAAGTCTCCAAGCTTCACGTTTTGCTTGCCATCCAGGAAGACATTGGCTGGTTTCAGATCCCGATGTAGCACGGTGTGACCGCCATCACTTCGTCTGTGACATTCCTTCAGGGCTAGAGTCAACTGAGTCATCACTCGAAGAACAAACTCCTCATCTAAGTACTGTCTGAAACCAAAGCAGTTACACAGCATGTGACTTCTGAACCAAACAGTTGCACAGTCAGGGCAATGAATTACCTAATTTTCAAAGTGTACAAATAGGGAGGTATCATATTTTGATGTGAAATGCAGGTGCTGATTCACAAGGCATTTCCTAAGTTCCGTGGATCCACCAAATACAAGAACACTCTTCCACATCGCTAAGTACTTTGACCCTGATGCCAAAACAGGATGCTTAACAAAAGCAAAACCAGGCCCATTTTCAGCTTACATTTAAAAGATTAACTTACCTGCCCTGCCTGGTGGAGCTCAGTGGGTTGGGTATCGACCCACAGACCGAAAAGGGGGCCGGGTTGATTCTTGGTTAGGGCACATGCCTGGGTTGAGGGCAGGTACCAGGTTGGGGGCATAAGAGAGGCAACTGACTGATGTTTCTCTCCCTCTCTTTCTCCCTCCCTTTCCCTCTCTCTAAAAATAAATAAATAAAATGTTTAAAAAATTTTTTAATTAACTTACCTCTCCTTGGTTCCCTTTGTAATTACACTAGCCAGGTCCCCTCCCTCACAATATTCCATCACAATGTACAGTGTTGTGTTGGTTCGGTCAATGATTCGGTCATAGTAACGGACGATGTTTGGATGTTTCAGTTCACGAAGCAAATTCACTTCGGAAACCAGCATTTGTTTCTCAGCTTCTGTCATGGAGCCATAGTCAAGTTCTTTCCAAACCAATATCTGAAATACGAATGTCCAAGGTATGGCCAGACTCATTACAGTCAAAAACAAAGAATGCGAGCCTCAAAGTGTAAAACTGTAGGAAATTACTTCTTTATTAAAGAGATGACGCTCATTCATTATCTAATTTAGTGCAGTGAACTTAAGGACCCCTAAGTTTATTTTCATAATCGTCCTCTAATTTTTAAGCAGGAAATAACGTGATGGGAGAGAGGAGATGAGGCACCTTAGGCCTCCCTCAGTGCTTTGGGGGAGGTTGGCAATGGTTCTTTGGTCAAAGGTGGGAGAGAGGCAGTCCGAGTCCCTGACCCCTGCAACCAGCCAAGCTCTTCCGGGTGAAAGACCTGAGCCAAGATTCCTCCACCATCCGAGGGGCAGTTTCCTCTCCATTGTTTCTTTCTGAATAAAGTCTACCGCCGCACGGGGGAAATATGAAGCCAATGATCAGAATAAAGGGTATCTTAAATGAGCACTGACTGCAAGACATAAAGTTCCAGGTGGTTCTTGTGGTCCTGCCCTTTCTCCTGTCCCAGAGTTCTATCTACTCTTTAAAAATAGCTCAGGAACCCTGGCGGGTCGCTCAGTTGGTTGATTGGAGCGTCCTTCCGGTACACCAAGGTTGCAGGTTTGATCTAGGTCAGGGCACGTACAAGAAGCAACCAATGACTGCATAAATAAGTGGAACAAATCGAGGTTTCTCTCTCTCTCTCCCATCAATAACTCAATTAAAATTTTTTAATTGCAAAAAATGAATACAAATAAAAATACCTTTGGAGTCACCTACCTGGCACCAACGGAAGGCCCTTAGTATGTCAAAGCAGGAAGAGGAAGGAAATGGAAGAGAAAGAGAAATGACAGAAACATACATATACCAGAGGACGCAGTCTCCCATCCCTGGAAAGACCCAGTACTGTGACACAGATCGCCGCCATCGGCTGGCGAAACCGCAGCAGAGGCGGGGACAGGGAAGGCGCCCGCGCTGACCTTGCTGTCGCTCTTCCTCCGGATCTTCTGGCAGCGGCCGTAGGAGCCCGTGCCGATGGTGTACAGCACCTCGTAATCTTCCACCCGGGTCGGCATGGCAGGGCCCGCCGCAGGACTCCTGCAGATTGCGCCGCAGCCGCGGAGCTGCACCCCGAGACCCGGAGACCCCTCTAAGTCACAGGGCCTGCAGCCCCACTGGTCAGCCCCGTTTAACCGTCGCGGGCCCTAGCCTCGCAGTCTATTGGCCCACAGTGAGGTGGCTTCGCCTCTCTGATTGGCTAAGAGGTACACAACATCCTAGGCCTCTTGGGAAGTCGTATCCATAGGAACCGCGTCAGCGTCTCTGTCGACGTCCGCTTTCTACCACTAGGGAGAGGGAAGTGGAGGTAAATTAAAGGGGGGGTGGGGAATAGAAAGCGGCCTCTGGCGGGTCTCAGCAAATCTTGGCCTTCTGGCTGAAGTCGACAAGGTAACCGAGGTCCAGCGACCTCTTCTCAGACTTTTTTGCACACCGGCTCAAACAACTGCCTTCTGACCTTTGCACTGTAACCCTTCTCTCAGGGTTCTGTACCTTGAGCGGGATCACGCCAAAGACTTAGTGAGAGCCCAGTACAGAGGTGAAAAGTACAGTCCCTGGCTGAAAAGTACAGGCACTTAAAGTTTACACAGGTCCCTTGACCGCGGTGGCTCAGTTGGTTAGGCGTCATCAGGAGAAGCAAAGGTTCACCAGTTCAATCGGGGCCCCGGTGTGGACGAGAGGCAAACGATTGATGTGTATCTCCCTCTCTCCCTCCCTTACCTTCTCTCTAAAAAAAATAAAGCCTTAAAAAAAATTAAGTTTACACATGACTTCGTGCAGGGTGCTACCATCATAGAGAAACTGTATTTGTGAACACCAGACTTAGAGACCTGGCCAACACGCAGAGGACGTGTTAAAACCCTCCGGAGAGGATATGGAAGTCTTCCTGTTTGCAGGTCCCAAGGGGAATGTGGTGGCTCTGAGGCAGAGATAATCAGGTTCTCCTTTTTTTTAAATATATTTTATTGATTATGCTATTATAATTGTCCCATTTCCCCCCTTCATTCCCCTCCACTTTGCACACCCTCTCCCACCCACATTCCCCCCCTTTAGTTCATGTCCATGGGTCATAAGTTCTTTAGCTTCTACATTTCCCCTACTATTCTTGCCCTCCCCGTCTATTTTCTCCCTACCATCTATACTACTTATTCTCTGTACCTTTTCCCCCTCTCTCCTCCTCCCACTCCCCTGTTGCTAACCCTCCATGTGATCTCCATTTCTGTGGTTCTGTTCCTGTTCTAGTTGTTTGCTTAGTTTGTTTTTGTTTTTGTTTTAGGTGTGGTTGTTAGTAATTGTGAGTTTGCTGTCATTTTACTGTACAAGTTTTTTTAATCTTCTTTTTCTTAGATAAATCCCTTTAACATTTCATAAAATAAGGGCTTGGTGATGATGAACTCCTTTAACTTGACCTTATCTGAGAAGCACTGTATCT
>CM052551.1:29766800-29838559 GCA_028533065.1 Trachops cirrhosus
TTTCTCTCTGTTCTGGTTGTTTTTTTTGTTTCTAAATTTTTGTTGTCCTTAGTTTTGGTTGTGCAAGGAGGCACAGTGTGTGTGTCTATCTATACCTCCATCTTGGCCGGAAGTTCTTAGGTTCACCTTTAAGACACCTAACAAACAAACAGACAAACAAAACCCTACTAAATAGATTATCTGGGGCGCTGCACACAGAACTGACAGTACTTCATTGAATGTCGCTCCTCCTGGGGACACACAGAATTTTCAGCTCACCCAGCCAGATGGAACGGTCCCATTTTTCCTGGGAGAGGGCACCTGGAGGCCTCCAACCAGGGTTAGACGGAGACATCCACACATTATCAGAAGGCTAGGAATTTGGTAATGCATAAATAGGTCAATTTTCTTTAAATACCTGTTCGACATGGGATTGAAAGGAACTTGATTTTCTATTAATAAGAATTACAAATCTCTTTATGTTAAAAATGAGACATTTATTACATGCATTGAATATAGCATAATTGGAATTGCTAGCCAGGAGAATTTTAGAAGTAGCATTCAAGGGCACTGTCTTAACCTCAAGGGAATAGGACCAATTTAGGTTTTAAAAGTTATGTAAGGAGCTACTACTGGCTGCATTAATTGGCATTATATTTTTTATTTTAGTAGCTTTTAGAAATTGATGTCCACAGAGCTCTTTGGCTGGCCTGCCCCAAATCCGGTCCTTCACCTTCTTTCTGGCCACCTTCTGCTCTTGTGTTTTGCCCCGATTCCCCAAACCTGGCACACTGTCTCAGCCCCCCTCCCCCTCCACCATGCACCTGTTATTCTATTCACCTGGAATACTGCCCAACCGACTCCCTTATTCGCTTCTCCACCCAGTTATCATGTGTGTCTAAAGGATGCCCCTTATCTTTCAGGTTCATTGCCAACTTCGACTCTGGGAAGCCTCTTCTAGTTAGCACACTACAACAAGCAACTTCTTCATCTACAGCGTTCACAGACCACTTTGTACCTAAGTCAGCCCTTGTTATTTATCATTATTTGTTTACATGGGTCTCACAGTAGCTCAACTCTAAGGTTCCTGTAGCCGGCATAAGTCCTATAATAAGTGAGGCATGCAATAAGTCTTTGTTAAATAAAAATATGAAAAAAACAGCTCATCAACCCTTCAGGACTTGGAGGAAGTCCTCAAGTACTTGCGTTTTCAATGTCCCCAGCCCAATGGCAGAGACTAAATATTGGGTAAAGGCCATCCCAGGAGTATGGAGAGTGGCTCCCAGGGTCACATGTTCATTTAAGAAGTGTTTATTGAGCACTTACTATATCCCAGGTGTCACCACAGGCATTCATGAACCCTGCACGGTGTTCATATATAAAGGGACAGTGGAGCCATGATGACAGTGATAAAGGAAAGAGTGATATAGGCATGGCATGGAAAACCCTAGCAAGGGTGTCCAACCTTTGGGCATGACTTTGGGCATGAGGCCCGCCAGCCACATGCAGCCCAGAGTGGCTGTGAATGCAGCCCAACACAAAATTGTAAATTTACTTTAAATATTGTGAGATTTTTTTTGTGTGTGTGGTTACATGTCACAAGGTATTTAACATGTGGCCCAAGACAACTCTTCTTCTTCCAGTGTGGCACAGAGACACCAAAAGGTTGGACACCCCTGGTCGAAGACTGGCCAAAGTTAGCCCATGCCATTGAGTGGGAGTGAGGGGCAGGACAACACAGCAGAGACCACTAGACATCAGAGTGGACAGAGATGTTGGTGGCCAAGGAGCATGGAGGGGTTCATCAGAAACACTCTGACAGGAAACACCCCTTCCCCCTCACTTACACCCTCTTTCTTCATATCCGTCCCATTCTTTAAAACTCTGCTCACTCCCAGTTTCTTCCCTAAAATATTTCCTGACTGCCTACAACCCTCTGGGATCGCCTAAGAGAGCAGTTACCTGTGTTCTTCGCTCATTTCGAATGTGCCATACCATATCCGAGTCTATACCAGCTTCTTCTGTGTATCTATCTTATTTGACCTAGTGAGTTGAAAACTCATCCTTCCCTGCCAGGTGCCCGGTGAGTAGGACTGATGTGCAGTCCTGGAGGTGGAGGAGGGAGATGCACATGAGGTCAGGGAGAAATCCAGCTGTTACGAACTACGGTGAAAATGAAAACAAACCAGGAACTGAGGCAGACACTGAGAAGTTTATATTTAAATAGAACTAAGGGATGATCGGCTCTGTGAAGGCAAGGCCAAGGCTAGGAGTTCTCACCCGGGGTCTAATTCCTGTCTTCACAACTGTCGCGCAAAATGTGCTCATGTTGTCAGTTTTATTCAAATTTGGTGAAATCTCAAAGAGATTATTTGCATGACAATGACATCTATGCTTTCTGCTCACGAGTGCTCTAAAGGTGTTCCTAGAGACACCAACTCATTTTTAAAAGAAGCTGCCTGAGCCATGGCTGGTGTGGCTCGGTTGATTGGAGTGTTGTTCTGTAAACTGAAAGGTCACAGGTTTGATTCCCCATCGGGGCACATGCCTAGGTTGTGGGTTCAGTCACTGGTTGGAGAGCATACAGGAGGCAACCAATTGATGTTTCCCTTTCTTTCTCCCTCTCTTTCCCTCTCTCTAAAATCAATAAGCATGTCCTCAGGTGAGGATAAAAAGAAAGAAAAAGAAGAGAGGAGCAGCAGCAGCTACCTGAAGGACAAGCAGGCATCTCTAAATTAGCATGTCCAAAACCAAACTCCTGATCTTTGCCCAAGATTTGTTCCACTGCCTTCTTCATCTTGAGTAACTAATGCATATGATTTTGTTGTTTGTTTTGCTCGCTGCTGTATTACCAGCACCTACAACATGCCTGGAACATAGCAGGCACTCAGTTAGCATCTGTCCATTGAACGAACAAACAAAGGAAGGAACAAACGAAGCCAAGCCTCCTGCCCACAGCTTCCCATCTCCTGTTGCATTACAGGCCCACCAGAGGGCTGTAAATAACTTCGCTACAAACAAGGAGTCAGTGCATCTGCACCAGCCCACCAGCAGAGGCCTCTCCTTACAGGAAACTTCGAGATGTTCACATCAAGCATTTCAAATCTCAGATAAGACATTTTGTGCATCTTGGAGCGATCTGAAGTCAGGCATTATGAAAATGCTTTAATGTGCTTAAAAAGCATTTCTAGAAAAAAAAGGAGAGATTCTTTGTTTACAGCAACCAGATAGTAAAAGATATTTTTAAAAGGTGTATGATATAGTATGTGCTTAACCAAATTCTAGAAGAAAACGTGCGGTGTTACGGAGACTGGCCCTAACAGGCACATACCACTTGATATAAACAAAAAGACAAGATGTAAACTAAGAGACAGCATTGGATTTCATGGCAGGCAGCTGGTGGGAGAACATATGAGAAGAAATTTATCTGTGAAACCAAATAGTATTTACTGCTGAGCTCCCCCACATTTTACAGAGGGACAGTGTCAAACCTGCACCCAAGGGTACCAGTCGGAAAGGCTGGCCCCTGTTCAACAGCAGGATAAACCTCCGGACAAAGAGAGCCATTCACAAACTGTGTGTGGTCTGTCCTGGTATTTGTAAATTCAGAGTATTTGTTATCTCTAAGCATATTGATAAAATAAATCAGTTTGGAAGACTGTTAAAAGTACTCATGGATGCTGAGTCCATATGTGTTTCTAAGGGACCATAGGAGCTTTAACAGAACAGTCCCAATTTTCCTTTGGGGGCAGCAAAACGAAATTGCAGGGACAGGGGTACGAGGTTTAGGAACCCAGCTTCATCTAGCTCTGTTCTGATGAGCTGTGTGACCTAGGGAATCCCCACAACCTCTCTGGGCCCTATAAAATGAGAATGTTAAATGACCTTAAAGGACCCTTCAAGCGTTACACGTTATGATTCTCTCCCCTCTTCCTGAAAATTCGCGGGAACTGCTGTCAGAGCCAGGGCGCTGCTCTGTTTGACCCTTCGTTTGACCCCAGGGGACAGTTTTTATTAGTAGTTGTGTCTGCATTAGCCCTCTCAACATCCCTTCTATTCATTCTCTACTTTCACCTGCAGCACTTATCGAGTGACCCACAGGCATAGCTGCTGGAGATAGAAGACCAAAGATTAGCCCTTGGCCCTGGAGGTCCCCCTGGAAAGGTGAGGTGGCAGAAACAGCTCTCCCTATGGGGTGAGAGAGCTTTGCCTGAAGGTCAACGGAACCTAGAGGGAGGAGCCAGGCTCTGCTGAAGATGGCAGGGAGTGTAGGTTGGGACAAGTGTCCCCAGGGGAGGTGACACTTGAACTACATGTAAAGGATGAGTTGGAGTTGAGAGCAAGAGAACGGTGGGTAAAAGCGTGGACACATTTAGGGGCCTGCAGGTTGGTGGACCAAAGGGATGCACTCCACCTTGGGAGACAGGTGAGCAGGACAACCCGAGAGTTGAGGCAATCTTCCGAGGGCAGTGGAGTCCCCGTGGAAGCTCTGAGCAGACAAACGCGTTCAGACTGTGCTGTAGAGGATGAATGTGGGGACAGGAACACAGTGTGGGAGGTTATGGCAGCAACTGGGGGTGGAGGGAATGAGACCAACCGAACAAAGGGAATGGCTGTGGGAATGAAGACGAGGGAGTGAGTCCAGCACAGCCTGGGAGGTCACTTAGCTGAAATGCAGCGCCCGTCAGTGTGCAGGGCAGCGGAAGAACAATGCCTGCCAAGTGACCAGGTGGACGGTGGTGTGCTTCGCCGAGTGGGGAAATGCTGGAGGAGGGGCAGGTTGGGGTCGGGGACACTGAACTCCTGTTGAGCTCGAGGGCCTGTGGGAGAGCTAGCCAATGAGCAGCTGGAAACAGGGTCTCAACAGAGCAGTCTGAGCTAGAGGCTGAGAGAGCCGGTGTGGGGGTGAAGGTGCCAGAGTGAGGAGAGGGTGGGGAGGGACCCTGGAGGTTAGGTTATCCCAGGCAGGAGGAGGAAGTCAGCAAGGACCAAGGAAAGTGACCAGTGAGGTAGCGGGCGATGTGGGAATCATCTGTAACCCAGGTTTCAGTAGAGGGAATGGTTTTAAGAACATGGTGTAGCTCAGCTGGTCGGGTGTCATTCTGCAGAGCAAAAGGTCACTGGTTCCATTCCTGGTCAGGGCATGTGCCTGGGTTGTGGGTTCGCTCCCCAGTCGGTGGGTGAGAAGTAACCGATCAATCTTTCTCTCCTTCTCTTCCTCGCTCCCTTGTGCTTCCTCTTAAAATTAATTTGAAAGAAGAGGAGGAAGAAGAAAATAACACGGGAGTAGTCCACAGGACCAGATGCTGAAGACAGAGCAAGTGACTTACTTGACTTGTAAGGACAGAAATGAGAACCCTGGATTTGGTCGCTCAGAGAGTCTAGGTGGCCTGCCTGCCTAACAGCATTTTCAAGACAAACGGGGCGAAGTCAGCTCACTGAGGCTGCCGCATGCGCAGCCGGGGGCGGGCAGAGAGTGTGTGTGTCACAGGAGGGCCATCAGGGCAGCCTTCTGTGGTGGCTGCAGGCACGCCTTTCTGCCTATTTGCACCTTTGTCCTTTGTCCCAGGAGGATGGGTGGCCTGTCCCAGAGGCTTTTCTACCCTCGTTGTCACCACTCTTGTGACATCAGCCTGCAGCTGACTTCACGTTACAAGCTTAAGACATGTCATCTCATAGAAATACAAAGGTCGTGACCCCAGTGACCTGGTGCAACCCACAGAGACCTGGGGAGAGGCTTCTTTGGCCGGCATTTGCTTAGTGTGGAGGGTTCAGAAGCAGTCAGAGGAGGAACTCGTTTTGACTTTCAGGACAGTGACTCGGATCCTGGCTCCTGGGGTCTGTGGCGTTATAGAAGAGACGAGAAATTCACAGGGACTACTGAGTCCTGTGGAGGAATAGGGATGGCACAGCTTCTCTCTCAAGGGGAGAGCACCTCAGAGCACCTCAGCCACTCTCTCAAGAGGAGAGTGCCTCGGCCCTTGCCTTGACAAGCTTTTATTGGGTTCCATTTGCACAGGAATACAGGGTGTATACATAAAACTCATCAATCATTGTCAGGCAGAAATGATTAAATGATAGATAACACTCAAAGAACTCTGAGGGCTTATTCTGAGTCAGGGTCAGATAGTTAAAGGGCCATAAAACTTTGGGGGAAAAATCACTTCCTGCTTGGACCCTTATCATTTAAATTGAGGGTATTAGCAAAGTAGGTCCCATAGGATTTTCTGCATTCTTTCTTAGGCCTGATCACCCTAAGGAACCCACCCTTTCCAGCACAGGGCCACACCCACCTCCAGTCTTGTTTCAGGCTTAAGTCAGGCAGGGGAAGTAAGGCAGCCAAGAGATTAGGAGAATTCTTGCAGACAGAATGAGGACTCAGGCTATGTCAAAACTGAGGGGCGAGGGTCCATCACCCCCTCTTTCTATAGCCCCCCAAGTCCTTCCCTGAGGCCCCTTCGTGACCATGCCTGTCTTAGGTTGTCCCTCTTTTGAGGAATCTTACCCATCATTGGCTAACCAGTCATCCGCCCGGGGCCAAACAGGGTGAAGAGAAATGGGACACAGGTGGTGTCCCTACAGGGAAGATAAGTTTTGTCTCCTAAGTGGTTTATGGTCCCAAGGTCCTTTACTCAGCCTTAGCCATGGGGGAGTCTAGCGTCTGAAACCAGGCAGGGCGGTTCCCAACAGGACAGAACGAAAAAGGCAGAGGCACCAGCGCAGGCTGTTCCATAGTCAAAGTGCATCACGAGCTCCCAGGTACCTCTGGTCGGCAACCCCCTTGAGCCTGGGTCTGGTTTAGAAGGAAGAGCCCTCACCCCCTTTGTTTTTCTCTGCACCAGTCCTTTCCCAAAGCCTGGCAGCAGGTGACCTCAGGGCCATTGCGGTGACAGGGAGGATGAACCAGGGCAGAGGCAAAAAGGAGAGCCTACAGCGGAGCCCACTCTTTCCAGTCAGGTGGATGCTGGGTAGGCGTCGTCTGCAAACCCCTCACTATGGCCCAAGGAGAATTTACAAGATGTTCAATGACTGGCTCAGGGTGGCAAGTGGCAGAGACCACGGGACCCAGGGCCTTGGCAGCTAGTGTGCGTGGCTGCCCTGGTTTCATTTAAGGTGGAGGGGATTTTAAAAATCAATAACCAAGACCCAGCGTCTAGTGGAGGTTCCGTTTTGACAGCCGCACCATGAGGCCTGGCATCTGCCCACCAGAATCACATGAACCTGGGGCTGACGCCCGGCCCTGCACATACAAGCTGGGTGAGACCACGAGCAGTTACCCCCCAAGTCCCAGGTGCTTGTCCTGCATAGTGGGGGGACCGTGCCTGTCCTGCATAGTGGGGGGACAGCGCCTGCCTCACAAGGCTTGGCTGCAGGTTGAATGAAATGTCGTAGGGTCTGACCCACCGTAGATGCCCAAGACACGATAGCTATTATGTTTTTTAGTATAATTCTCTCAACAGCAGCATTCAGTATAACTCTCATTAGTGTGATTCACATGGAATTAAGTACGACTCTCACTCGGGGAGCCGAGGAGGGAATCCCAGCACCCTGCTCTCTGCCGATTGCTGAGGGTCCCCGAGGGGCGCTTTACACAGCCCCCACCCCGGTCGCCCTGGCCAGTGTTTTCCAGGGCCAGCCCTTCCCCACTCACTCCGCTCCTCCAGCTGGCTTCTGCTTTGCCCGCCCCCACGTGGCACCCTGTCCTCAGCGGGTTTTCAAGCCTGCATTCAGGGTATGCTGGGTGCTGAGCTGTTCTCGGGTGGTTTCGGACCCACCTCCCCGTCGACAGCAGGTGCAAATCACTCTCGAGTACCTGCCTTCCTTTCCATGCTGCTCTGACCTTCTCTCTCTCCCTCCTGTGCAGGTAGGCAGCTGAGGGGAGCTGAGGAGAGGGAGGCCCTGGCCACGACTCTTCAGATCCAATTCTATCCTCACAGGCCTCAAGTTCCAGGACAGGCCTCACTCTGACCTGAGACGCAATGCAGAGACCTCACTCTCCTCTTTTCTTGTTCAGGAAACATCTGGAAACTCCTCTGGGGAGATCTGCCACAGGGCTTCTAATGAACGTCGACTCCTGTGTATTCTTCCAAAGGTTTTCGTTCATTGCATATTATGAGAAATAACGTATATATCTTCTCTCAAGCACAGAACTTGAACCCAAGGCACAGTGTTCTTAGTTCAATCCTGCTGTCAGAGAACCCAACACATGAAATCGGAATTCACCACACAGAGTAATTGGGGAAGAGGAGTACAGATGCTCCTTGACTTACGGCAGGGTAACGTCCCAATAAACGCATCATAAGTTGAAAGTATCGTAAGTCACAATGCATTTAACGCACGTAGCCTGCCGAACATCATGGCTTAGCCTCGCCTACCTTACACACGCTCAGAGCACTTACGTTAGCCTACAGTTGGGCAAAAGTATCTAATTGTATAATAAAGTGTCCAATATCTCATGTAATTTACTATGCATATCACTTTCACAACATTGTGAAGTCAAAAAATCATAAGTTGAACCATTGTAAGTCTGGGACTATCTGTGTTCTTTGACACAAACCAGTCATCATTTTATAACAACATTTGCTGCTCATTATTTTAAACACCAATCTTCCAGAGCACTCTTAAAGCATGGTTCACATTGAAAGCTATCCTTTGTCCTATTTTTTTCTGTCTCAGTTTCGTGGTGCATAGAGAGAAAACCTAATTTGAGGAGGTTGTGGTGACATTCAAACACTCGAGGGCCGGTACATCAGCACGTGCTGCCCTCACACTGCCCGCCACCCCGGGCAGCAGTGCAGGGCTGTCCTGTAGCACCGGTGACAGTTACACCTGGCATGATTGATGTGGCCCACAGAGCTGGGAATGATAGAAGCCATTCATCCACCCCCATCTCCATGCTACACACTCTTCTTCACCCTTCACCACATAATCATAGCATTGGTTTATTCCCATTTTCCAGGAAAGAAAACTAAGGCTCAGAAGGGTCAAGCCCAAGGTCTCAGACCGTCAGAGAGAAAGCAGAGATGTGCCCACCCACCCGACAGGTGCTTGAAGGTTGGCTCGCTGACCTCTGAGAAAGCTCCCTATGCCTCCCCATACCACCCAGAACCCAGGTGACTCCTTAAGGGCTCGGGCCAGAGCTGGGGCCTGCAGGGGAGACAAGTCAGGGGTCATGAGCCTGGTTCAGTGGGTGTGCCCATCACACTGGGTGGGTGCCCATCACACTGGGTGGGTGCCCACCACCGGTAGGCACATGTGTGCATGTGCACTGTGGACACAGAAGGAGGGAATGGGTGTCGTTTTGAAAAGAAAAGCTGCTGCTGTCCACAGGATAAAGGGAAGCCAGACAGAAACTGGACAGTGGACCACAGCAAGCTCTGCGCCAGTGGAGGGCTGGCACAGAGCTCCCTGTGAGAGCAGACGGCCCGCTCTGAGCACGCCAGGCTGGGGCAGAAGCGGGGCTGCTCAGCATCACCCTTTCGCCCAGGGTCCCAGGCTAGAGGCAACGCCCCATCCTGTTGTTTCTTCTCGGTGGCCTTTGGTCCCTACCGTCCTGAAGTGAGAGGCTGGGCAGTGTGCCTGGCGGGGCCCTGGCCTGGGCTGGGGACTGACAGGAGCAGGTAGGCAGGCAGGAAGGGCGGCACTGAGGAGCACGTCAGGGTGTCCACAGGCCGAGGAACCCAGGGCATCGGGCAAGACCCGGGAATCCCCGGCGTCACACACATTAATGCAGAACCTGGGCCATTTCCGGGCTGAGCAGAACTCTACCCCCAAGTAACGCTGAAAGAACAGTTTGCCGGGCCCATCACCAGAGCAGTGCGATTATGGGGAAGAGGCTCCGTAAGCCCCTCAGCTGCTCTGCGCTCTCCTAGGCCTGCGTCTCCTCATTTGTAAAAAGAGGGTTGCAGCACTCAAATGGGCAAAGGCACCAAAAGCAAGGCACGACTAAGAATCTGCCACCCTGGAGGACCCTAAGGGGTCGTGACAATGACGACCGAGTGTCCTGTGACACCATTCTGGAGCAGAAAAAGAACATTAGGTAAAACATCCAGGAAATTGGAATCAAGTGTAGACTTGAGTTAATAATGTAACAATACCGCCCGCCCGTCGGGACTGATGGAAGATGTCGACACTAGGGAAGCCTGGGTATGGGGTCCACGGGAACCCTCGTGTTGGCTTCCCAACTTTTCTACACGTTGAAAACTCTTCAAAGATAAGACAGTTGCCCTGGCTGCTGTGGCTCAGTGGATTGAGTGCTGGCCTGTGAACTAAAGGGTCGCTGGTTTGATCCCCAGTCAGGGCACATGACAAGTCCCCGGGGTGCGGGCCAAGTCCCCACTTGGGGACATGCGGGAGGCAACTGATTGATGTATCTCTTACACATCAATGTTTCTCTCCCTTTCTCCCTCCCTTCCCCTCTCTCTAAAAAAATAAATAAATAAAAATCTTTAAAAAAATAACAGTTATTTTTTGAGAAAGCCTGTTCTGTAAGTTTGGTGAGTTAAGAATTTTATTCTTCTCTACCTAATGTGGATTTCCACCACATCCTTTCAAGTCCTTCTGCAGAATCTTGAAGCCTTCAGTTACTGGCAGTGCGCTAATGAGCAGTTTCCTTAAAAGAGGTCCAGCAGGGAGGGTCCAGCTGGCAGGGGCCCGCCTGGAGCCTTCTCCAGCAGCCAGTGAAACCGGGACAGTAACCCAGTGACCCTAGTGTAGCTGCTCTTCTTGGGGCGTTGACCTTGTGCCAGCCTAGACACTGCAGCCCAGAAGACCAGGATCTGTTACTGCATCTGTCCCACATGTGAGGAAACCGAATCTTCAAAGGTTAAGTAGTTGGCCAAGGTCACACCACAAGATGTGCCAGAGCTGGCCTTGCCCTCCGACTCCAAAGGTCATATCCTCACCGCTGCTAAAGAAAGAAAACTGCACTTATTTTAATACATTTTATGCTTAGGAAGCCTTCTGGTGTTGCAGCCCAGAAGCTACTGCATTCCAAACCCACAGACTCTGAGTTCTAGGGATCAAAATCCATATGCCAGAGTATGGCCGCTCCCACAAATTCTGTGTTCAGTCTTTGTAGTGATGAGCCTCGAGGTTTTCCCCAGCTGTTAGATATTGGCAAGGTCCTCAGTCTCCAGGGGGCTTTCAGGGCCCACCTCCCTCAGTCATTCCTATGAGGGAAAGAAGAACAGCATGGACAGGTGGATGCTGACCCTTTTCTACCCAAATCCCAGGGCACACGGCAGGGTGGAGACAGACCAAGTCCAGATCCAAGCTGCCGGGGCAACTTATGCGCAGGCCCAGGTCAAGTGCCAGCGGCATGAGGGGGAAGTGGCTTCTGAGAACTGGAAATAGGCATTTAATACCAACACACTGGCTCACACTTGAACATGAATTTTTTTAAATCCTCATCTGAGGTCATGCTTATTGATTTTAGAAAGAGAGAAAGGGAGGGAGAAAGAGAGGGAAAGAAACAGTGATGTGAGAGAGAAACATCGATTGGTTGCCTTTTGCACACACCTGGGTCAGGGACTAAACCCGCAACCCGGGCATGTGCCAGGACCGGGAATCGAACCCGAGATCTTTCAGTTTATGGGACGATGCTCCAACCAACTTGAGCCACACGTGCCAGGGCTAAGCATGATTTTTAATGGTCTTGTAGCTTCTGACAACCAAGATGACACACACTCATGTGCAATCAAAGTCCACCAAAGCCGGCTTGTGTAGGATCGGGAGCGCTTCCCTCATCCTGGCCCTGGGTGGCTTTCTGATCCCTTGTCGGTGATTCCCACCTGACTGGAGCTCCGCCTTTCCTGACCAGCCCACCCCACATAACCATGACGATAAGTTGAATTCACCTTCCCTTGGTGATTTAAAAGTTCTTTTTGTTCTCTGATATCAATGTGTAACATCTTGTTTCTTGCTTTGTAAGCATCCTTGAGCCTTTCCCCAGATGTCTATTTCAAGACTTCCCCTACACTAATTGTACTGGGACTTAGGCTGTGGGTAGGGTGACTGAGCATGCGGTTTTCCTGGGACTGTCCCAGGTGCTAGCACTGAAGGTTTCACATCCTGGGAAACCCCCCAGTCCCAGGCAAACTGGGGTTGTTGGTCACTTTGCCTACAGAGCCTTCCCTTTGCAGGCACTCCATAGCTGGAGCAGTGTCATTTAGAAGAGGTGTGGACCCTTGACTGTGGTCCTCGGACAGCGGCAATGCCATGCCCTGGAAACTAGTTCGGAATGCAGACTCTCAGGCCGCACCCAGCCCTGCTGATTCGGAACCTGCTCTTTCACCTGGTCCCCAGGTGATTCTGGTGCAGGTTAGTCAAGAACAGCTGCTCTGCAGGGCTGGTGACATCAGCCCTTCTCTGGTGAGAAACGATGTGGACTCATCTGCCTCAGAGACACACTTCCACCAGAGCCCCAGCCTGGAGCTGAGCCCACAGCCTTGGGGAGGCCAGCAGCGCACTGGACCACACTGGAGCCACGCCGCCCGTGAGCGAGCCAACGGGCAGTCTCTCTGGCAGCCACGGCCGGCAGAGCCCGCCGCCAGCCTTTCCTTTCTGACAATAGAGAGAGGAGCGGCCTCAAGTCTGCTCGAACTCACATATTTAAAAAGATAAAGAGTCCTTCACAAGTGCTGGCAGCTTCGCTATGATTACAGGAAGTTGTTCTGTAACATCTCATATCTGATCTCACGCCCGTAGTTCTTAACTTCGGTGTTCATCAGGTGTCCTGAGGGGTTTGTTTTCTAAAAAACAAAATGCCAGGGCCACGCCTTGGACCTCCGGACTCCGGGTCTCCGGTGAGGGGCCAGGCTTCTGCGATTCGAGGAAGTCCCCCAAGTGGTTCTGAGGGGCAGCCAGGGACCAGAACCCCCAGGAGAAGAGCGTGCGCCCTGCTCAGCACTGCCCTCTCTCTGCCATCCTTCCTGTCATCAGATTAAGGGACTCTTCTCTCCTGGCACTAAAGGAGGACGACAGGGACAACCCCCCTCAACAACTGGGCATACTCTTTTTCGGGGGGGTGGGGTGAGTGGATCGTGAAAGACCGGGCCCCTAGAGAACTCAAAACCCTTGGGGTGCAGGCAGACTGCACAGGGTCCGATGGGAATGTTGACCCCGTTACTGAAACAGTAACAGCCAACTACTGCTCTTCGGGGGCAGGGTCCCTGAAGGTGCCTCAGGGCCCGGTTGCCCACGCCTGGGGGTGGTTTTCTCTGAGCCCTTCAGTCTTTTCACTTCCGATTTTCTTCCCATCTACCATGACTTGACTTTGAGAAGAACCGTCAGTCCATGGATGGGAGGCATTTTTTTTTCTGGAAGCACCATGAAATTTCCTCCCAGAAGCCTTTGCAGACAAGCCCCCCCCTGCACCTCCCCCCCACCCCCCCACCCTGCCCATTGCAGCCTCAGGGCTTTGGGGGCTGTGAGCCACAAACCTCCCCTTTTTAGGCCAGATCGTGACAGAGGGAGGGGCACCCGAGATGGCCTTGGGGACAAGGAGAGAGGATGCGGATGTGGGGAGGACCACTCAGGGGCAGTCAGATATGGGGAGGCCCCAGACAGTGGTGAGTGGCATGGCTGGGGCCGAGTCTTCTCTCTGGATCTCAGCTCCGCTCTCCACGTGACATGAGGGGGCCAGCAGGTCTCTGAGCTCTGCTCCAGCTTTATGGAGCCGTGATTGTGTGACTGCTTTTAGAGGCGAGGGTCCCTGCCCACCAAATGGATGGGGTGGGGGAGGGGAGCAGGGACACATCCACAGGACCCATTCAGCAGGTGTGCTCTTTTTTTTTTTTAAGATTATTCAGTACAGTTTCTATCCTTTATTCCCATTCCAGCCCACCCACCCATCCCTCCCATTTCCAACCCCCCTAGTTTTGTCCATGTGTCCTCTATATTTGTTCCTGTAAACCCTTTCCTTCTCCCCTGAAATTCCCTCCCCTCTCCCCTCTGGGTCCTGACAATCTCTCCTCTATTTCAGTGTCTTTTGTTATATTTTACTTGTTTCTTTGTTTTGTTGTTTAGATTCCTGTTAAAGGCGAGATCATATGATATTTGTCTTTCAATGCCTGGCTTATTTCACTTAGCATAATGCTTTCCAGCTCCATCCATGCTGTTGCAAAGGGTATGAGCTCCTTCTTTCTTTTGGCTGAGTAGTATTCCATTGTGTAAATGTACCATAGTTTTTTGATCCATTCATTTACTGATGGGCTCTTAGGACTTGAGTTCCGAGGGACGTGTTTGAAAGCGCTCGTTTTTGCCATCTTCCCTGCTGGAGTTGCAGGCTGCCACCTGCTCCAGTGAGGTCCCCGGGGAACCATGAGTCTCGCCACCAATGTCCTCGGTGTGCCTGCTTTGCACGTTGCTCCCCACAGCTCACAGAGGAAGCATTATTATCTCCATCTGGTTTTCGAAGATGACACTTTTATGTCAGTTTAAACTGTGTTGAATGTACCAGGTCTGCTGAACTGGTATCATTTTGGGTCTTTTCCCTGTTGAATTAGAAATAGGCCAATTGTGTCATCATTTGGTGATAAAGCACCAAGCATTTGTCCACTGAGAATCCAGGTGGCACAAAATTGAGACTGGCTTTTAAATCATCACAAGGTGTTTAATGCCTCTTTATCGCATAGCTGGTAACCTTGAGAGTGAGTGTGAACTCTTCTAGAACACCGGAACAGGCATGATTCAGTATGAGTTGGTGCATCCCCAAACGGTGATGGGCCTTTTTGTGTGTGAGGTAGGGGCAGGGTGGGGGTGGTGGTAGTTTTGTTTTCTCAAAAATTCTGGAGCATGATCAGCACAGGATTCTACCTAAAGCTGCCGGAGCACCACTGACCTACATTCCAAACCCCATCCCTACCCACCTACCCATTTACTCTCATTTCACCCATTAGGCAACTGTAACTCAGAGGAGTTCACACACTTGTCCAGGGTCACACCGCTGGTGCGCGGCAAAGTCAGAATCTGAACGAGTCTGGCTGATCTCAAAGCCCACGTTAGTGCGACCACGTGCCTCATCTTAGTGATGAGGTTGGTGTGGGAAGGCCTCTTCTCGCCCCGCTCGGGGCCAAGGGCTTGTTCTATACTGCAGAGCCCAACTAAGGGACCCACCAACGCCACCAGCCCATGATGTGCCAGACTGTGTTCTAGGTGCCAGGGGTCTCATGATGCCTAAAACACAGCCCTGCTCTCTAAGACTTAGAGTCTGGTTGGACTGAGAAAGGAAAAAAGTCCGTCATGGCCATACAGGGTGTTAAGTACGTTGAAAGAGTTCAGTGCGCGTGCTCAGGGAGCATGGAAGGGTATCACCTGCCTTCCACCTTGGGGTTCAGGGAAGACTCCCCAGGAGGTGACCTTTGAGATGGGTTTTGAAGGCTAAGGAGGAGTTAGCTGGGGAGATGAGGGCTGGGTGGGGGCAGTGGTCCAGGCAGAGAGAACAGGGGGCGGCCCTGTGTGTGCATTAAGATGCTACAAGAGCAAGAGGTGGAACCAAGCCTCAGACGTCTTTAAGTTTCACTGAGGAGGTTGTGCTTCATCCTGACAGTGACCGGGAGCCCCAGAGGGATCTCAGCAGAGGCTGGGGGCATAATCAGATACACTTTTACAAAGACCACTGCTGAGTCAGGGAGAAAGATGGATGTTATGCCTGGAGGCAGGGCAACCAGACAAGAGGTCCCAGTGAAATCCCTGAACCAAGGAGGCCTAATGGGCGTAGAGAGGAGAGGAACCCTCCAGTCACGTTTAGAAGGCAGACTGTCTAGGGAGCGGTGAGTGAATTAGGCAATCAACCCAGAGGGAGGAATTGAGGCCCACACCCAGGTTTCCTGGTATGCAACCTGCAGAAAGACGGTGCCACCCACAGAGATAAGGGGGAAGGAGCAGCAGGTCTGGGGAGGAGGATGCAGGTTCGCTCCCTGCTCGGAGCCTTTGAAGCCTGGGGCCCTCCCACGGGATTCCTCTGTGCAGTGGAGAGATAATCTCAGAAGGAGATACACAGAGATCTGAGGTTATCACCAGGTAGAAGACAATGGAAGCCCCAGACGTGGGTGTGGAGGAGGTGGCCCAGAGGGTGGGGTGGAGTGAGGGGAGTGTGCAGGGAAGAGTGGGGTGAGCAGAGGGTCAGAGGCCGGCAGACACCAGCGGCTCTCTGTCTTCATGACTTTGCCAAGCTCCCGCTCTGATGAATCTAAAACTAGGTAAATTCTGCCCACAATCACTAAATTACAAGTGGTACCTGGGATCAAATGTAGCTCTCCCATGAATTCATTGTTTTATATAATTATTGGCAGCTGCTTCATTAGGGGTTGTTGGTAAAAGTGTGAAAACTGAGTTTACCAGGCTAATTGAATGAAAAAAATTAACACATGGAAGGACTTAGAGGTGTCCCCTCCTCCCCCAGTAGAAACACCAAGCACAGTGCCCTGATGAACTTTAGGAAGAAGTGAAGCAAGAGGTTGCGGTGGAGGAAGGGGGGAGCTGGACTGCCACGCAAGAGAGGTGGCAGTGTTGTAATTTGCACCCAGAGCAGAAAGCCCCAGAAAGGGAAGTTTGCGATGTGAGCACAAACCACATTTTTCTCTGGCCACATTTATGGCAGCCAGGTCCACCGAGGCGGCCCCTGGAGAGGAGAGGTCTGTCTGGGACCCGCAGCGCCTGGGATGGGCCCGCACCTGGCAGCCTCAAGCCTCAGCCCTTATCGCCCAGTCCCAGGGAGTGGACACGGGAATCCCTGGGTGTGGTCCTCACTGCACCACCTGGGGGCACACACGGTGGACCGCCTTCTCAGCCGGTGTCGCATGCTGGAAACACATTTCCCCCCACAGACTTAAAAGTCTTGTCAACAGACTACCTCTGGAAATGAATGAAAAAGACCTACTTTTGGAAATTGTGTCTAGAAACACAGCTGCCAGCGACACATCTGTCCTGGGCAGAGTGGTGTTCCCAGGAAGACACGTTGGAGCCCTAACCCCCAGGACTCAGAATGGGACCTGATTTGGAAATAGGGTCGTTGCAGATTAAATTAGTAAGGTTGGGGTCATTTTGGTGGGCCCTAACCCGCTATGACTGGCGTCCTATAAAAGGGGAAATTTGGACGTTGAGACACACACCCAAGGAGAACGCCTTGTGAAGATGAAGGCAGAGGTCAGGGTTTTGCTTCCACAAGGTGCGAGGAGGAGAAGCGTGGGCAGATTCTCCTTCACAGAAGTCAACCTTGTTGACATCTGGATCTGGACTTCTGGCCTCCAGAACTATGGGCCAGTAAATTCCTGTTGTTTAAGCCACTCAGTTTGTGGCAATTTGTAACAGCAGCTGTAGCAAACCGATACCTGTCTCTCCAGATTACTGCGCAGGTGGGCCACACCCCCAAGCCACACCTTACACACCTGTGAAAAGCTGCACTCTTTCAAGGAGGGAAGAGGGGAAGCCAAGTGCCCTTGAATCGTCTTCTGGTTTCTCTATGCCACCAGGTTAATATTCCAGCTTCTCAACAAGTCCACCCATGGCCTGTCCATGACTATTCCTCACTTGTTTGTCCACTTACTAATTTGTTTGTCTACTGTCTCTTTGTCTATTTGTTCATTCAACTCATTATCTTACCCGCACCCGGTGCAGTAGATGCTGGGCAAACAGTGGGGAGCAGCGAGGCAGACAGGAGGCCTGTCCTCTCGGCACCGTCGCTACAGCCGGAGGACAGGGTACCCACCGAACAGTCCCCATGTCGGTGTCAGTTACGATGGCGGCAAGGGCTGCCCGTGATGAACACTGGGTGTCCAAGACCGAAGGGCTGGGGACCTGGACCTCCCAGTTAGCCCTGCCCTTGACCCCTGCCTGCTTCCATATGAGGACAAGGTCAGCTCCATTACAGACAGAACAGTCTTGGTGTGCTGCTGTGTTTTGCTGGTGATGAAAACGTGTATCTTTTCTTTTTAATAATTTTTTAATTTTCAATTACAATTGATATATACTATTATATTAGTTCAGGGGTACAACATAGCGATTAGACATTTCTATAACTTACAGTGATCACCCTGATACATCTAGTACCCTCCTGACCCCACACATAGTTATTACAATATTATTGACTATATTCCCTATGCTATACTTTACATGTCCACAACTACTTTGTAACTATTTTGTACTTCTTATTCCCTTCCCCTTTTTCACCCATTCCCTCACTCCCTTCACAGCTGGTAACCATCAAAATGTTGTCTGTGAGTTTTCTCCATTTTGTTTGTTCATTTATTTTGTTTTTTAGATTCCATATATAAGTGAAATATATGGCATTTGTCTTCCTCGGTCTGACTTATTTCACTGAGCACAGTACCTTCTAGATCCATCCATGGTGCTGCAGATGGCAAGAGTTTCCATTTTTATGGCTGAGTCATATTCTGTTGTATATATGCACCACTTCCTCTGTTGCGGAAAAATCACTCACACGCAGCTGGAATGGCGGAGCACAAACTTTAATACATGCGGGCTCAGAGGGGTTAAGGAAAACTCCCAAATTCTGAGTGATGAGCTGTGGATTATTTAGACTTTTATAGGCGAAGGACAAGTTACAGAGCAGAAGGTAGTAAATCTTATTTCAGGGTCAGGGACTGATAAATTTGGTTACAGAAACAGTGGTTAATTAGTCTAAGTTTTTAAGGACAATAAAAAACAACAAACCACAGACAGCTGGTTATTTTCTTATCTAAGACTCTGCTCCTACTGAAGCGTTACAAAATCCATGTCAACACGACACTTTTTTTTAATGATCTTTAGCCTGCTTCACCTCTTTATCCAATAATCTACTGGTGGACATTTAGGCTGCTTCCATGTCTTGTGTATTGGATCTAATGCTGCAACGAACGTAGAAATACATGTCTTTTTGAATTAGTGTTTTGGGTTTCTTCAGATAAATAACCAGAAGTGAAATTGCTGGGTCCTTTTTAGTCTCTTATTTTAGCCGTTGTGTTAAAGTTTTCTTTGACTAGTATAAGTGTTGCTACCCCAGCTTTTCTATTTTTTGTTTCTATTTTCATGAAATATCTTTCCCCACCCCTTTCCTTTCAGTTTGTGTGTGTCCTTTGACCTGAACTGAGTCTCTTGTAAACAGCATATTTGGGGTCTTATCCATTCAGCCACCCGGTGTACTTTTTATTTTTATTGGAGGATTTAATCCAATTACTTTACATTTAAAGTAATTGTTGATAGATATGTACTTATTGTCATTTTATTATTCATATTTCTTCTTCTTCTCCTCCTCCTTCTTTCTCCTCCTTCTCCTTCTTCTTTTTGTCCTTCTCTAAGAAGACCCTTTAACATTTCTTGTAATACTATTTGTTGGTGATGAGCTCCTTTAGCTTTTTCTTGTCCAGAAGCCCTTTATCTGTCCTTCAATTCTAAATGATAGCTTTGCTGGGGAGAGTAATCTTGGTTGTTGGTCATTGCTTTTCATCACTTAGAATATTTCATGCCAATCCATTCTGGCTTGCAAAGTTTCTTTTGAGAAATTACCTGACAGTCTTATGGGAGCTTCCTTGTAGGTTACTAACTGCTTTTCTCTTGCTGCTTTTAAGATTCTCTCTTTGTCTTAACCTTTGCCACTTTAATTATGAGGTGTCTTGGTGTGGGCCTGTTTGAATTCATTGTGTTTGGGACTTTCTGTGCTTCCTGGGCTTGTATGTCTATTTCCTTTTCCAGGTTAGGGAAGCTTTCCATCATTATTTTTCAGACAGATTTTCAATTCCTTTTTTCCTCTCTTCTCCTCTGGTACTCCTTATGATGTGAATTTTGGTATGCTTAACATACCAAAAGACCAGAGACCCTTTAACTGTCTTCATTAAAATAAATGGTTTTTTTTGCTGTTCTGATTGGGTGTTTCCTGCTACCTTTAATTCCAAGTCACTGATTTGATCCTCTGCTTCATCTAATCTCCTGTTGATTTCTTCTAATGTATTCTTCATTTCAATTAATGAAGTATTAATTTCTGACTGATTCTTTTTTATGTTTTCTATCTCCATTTTATGTTACTTATCTCTTTGTTGAAGTTCTCACTGAGATCGTTGAGCATCCTTATAACCACTATTTTGAACTCTGCATCTGGTGGATTGCTTGTCTCCATTTTGCTTAGTTCTTTTTCTGGGCTTTTGGTCTGTTCTCTCACTTGAGACATGTTCCTTTGTCTCCTCATTTTGGCAGCCTCCCTGTGTTTGTTTCTATGTATTAGGTAGAGCTGCTATGTCTTCTGGTCTTGGTAAGGTAGCCTCATGTAGTAGATGTCTGTGGGCCCAGTGATGCAGTTTCCCTGGTCACCTGAGTCAGATTCTCCAGGTGTGTCCCTTATGTGAATTTTGTGTGCCCACCTGTTGTAGTTGAGCATTGATTTCTGTTGTCATGTCAATGGGAGGGATTGACCCTCAGGTTGATTGGTTGTGAGGGCTGAGTATGACCACAGTAAAGAAGGTGTTGTGTAGAGGCTGATCCTACAGAGCAGAATTGCTTTAGTGGGACTCTGGGACCAGCTGAGTCTTCCCTTTGTGTGTCTTTTGTGTAGGTGGTTAGGTGGTGCTCTGGTGTAGCCTGAAGCTCACCGCTGGGTGTGTTGTTTCGGGAGCCTCTTGGGGGTGCAGGCCAAGGTCAGCCACTGTCTGTGCCCTAGCCAAGTCCACCTGGCATGAGCTACAAAATGATCTGCAGGTGGTTGCCCCTTGTGCTGAGCTTAGAGATGCCAGGCAGAAGCTAAGTAGTGAACTGAGACTGGCTGCTGCTAGTGCCAGGCTTGGGGCTGCTTAGCAAGAGGTACGGAGCATGCTGAGGCCAGATGTTGCTTGTTTCGGGTTTGTGAACCTTTGAGAGATTTTAGGAAAGTACGCACCATGAGCCAAAACAGGCTATTTGTATGGAAAAGCCGTTGGAAGTGGCTTGGATGGGCCTGGAATTTGGGTGGGAAAGGGTCTCAGGGAATCACCAGGGCAAGGTGAACAGCATTTGCCAGGTTAATGGAGACTCAGGTATGGTGCCCACCTGTGCCTGTGAGGGAAGGGCTCAGTAAAGGAACAACAGCTTCTGCCAGCACTTGTCTGGGAAAAACCTGTCCCTCCAGCCCTTGACCTGAAGCTAGACAATTCAGTTCCTCCTTGTATGTCTCAGGCATCCTTTCAGCTGCTGCCCCAGTGCTGAAGTTCAGAGTGAGTGAATCTGAGTGAGTCCCTGTGTGGGCCCTTTAAGAGGACTGTCATGGATTCCAGAAGCCCTCTGTCTCACTCAGCTACAATCTCTGCTGGTTTTCATAGCCAGAAATTATGGGGACTTCTCCTCCTGGCACAGAAACAGTGGGATGGGGATACTAGTGTGGGGCTGGGGCCCCTGGCTCCTCTGAAGCCAGAATATCCCTCCTGATTTTTAACCACCACTTGTGGGTGTGGGGCCAGTTTATCTCTCATCTTTGCTCCTCCTACTAGACTCGATGTGGCTTCTTCTGTATGTCCTTAGTTACAGGACTTCCGTTCAGCTAGGGTTAAGGTCATCCTCAGTGATGGTTGTTCTGTGGTTTAGTTGTAATTTAGATGCGGTTAGTGGGAGGAGACAAGCTACAGCATGTACCTACTCTACTATCTTGACCAGAAACCAAAGCATGCATCTTGAGCACAGGTGGGGATGTTAGTTTGTGTCTGTCCCCTCTGCAGCCCTGATTTTGGGAGAGAACAAAGAGGCTCTCAGGCTGAGGTTGGGGGGTGTGCAACACCCACAGTGGCTGGATTTCCTAGATGAAGACCTTGAGGTGACAACACCGGAGGGTTATGAGTGACTCAGGTGGTCTCTGCAGGAGTTTGGGGGCCACAGGTACAGTTCAGGGAAGTGCAACTGAAAGGGAGGGCTCCTGGGACCACCAGTGCCACCTGTGAGAGTTTGAGAAATGCAAATTCAGGCTTTACCCCAGATCTCCTGAATCGGGAACTCTGCAGTGGACCCCCCCCCACCCCAGGAGCTGCTGAAGCTCCTGGAAGTTGAGAAACACTGGTATTGGGTACTTGCACAAGTTTGGGGACAAACACAGTCCAGTCTGAGAGCTGGCCTTCTGCTTACTGAGACTTAGTTGTCTTATTTTTAAAAAGGGTTAAAAATATCACCTAACTTCTAGTGTCCCCTTCTAAAGTTGTGAAGACTATGTTGGATAATGCATGTAAGTGCCTGGGGCCTAGTACAAGTACAATAAACATTAGTTAGTTATTCTTTTATCAAGCACTGGAGCCTTAGAAGGTTGTTAAAAGCCTTTGTGTGACCAGGGCCCTTTCTCAGCCTGGCTGCCTGGCAGAACTGGTGAGGCCGCCTGGCTCAGGGCCTTGTGCCCTCAAGGGTTTATACACCAAGAGTTGTCAGGAATCTGGGCCACAGCTTGCTCCAGAAGTACAGCCTAAGATAAGGTTATACAAGCACACTGTCATCACGACACCAGGTAGTGCAAAATCAGTGTCTCCTGCAGGATCTAAACAAGGTTGTTGGCACTGGAGGGAGGAGAGGGGGACAGGAGGGCCAGGTGGTAAGTAGGGGTGTACGAAAGGGAGGGAGGGAGCCTTGACGATTTTTGAGGAGGAGCGGGCACTTGAGGGCTGCAGGTACCTGGGCGAGGAAAGTACGGGCATAGCATTTATGTTGACTCCTTAAGCATCTCTATTTGTCTCCCTGGGGAGTAGGAGGCTGTTCGAGGCTGTAATAAAGCTCTGTGCTGGAACCAGCTCTTCCACTGCCAGGGACGGCCTTCACACACACTGAGCTGATTCCCAGGATGTGCGCTTCCTGCCCCGCCCGCTCCCCTGCGGGAAGTTTGACCCGACTGCTGCAGGGCCCCCCCGTGGTGTTAAAACTCCCAGGCCTGGCTGCACAGGCTGGCCTCCTCTCCCACAGGGGCCAGGCGGGGCCCACACACCTCATCAGGGGGCAGAGGCAGAACCGAGCTTTTCCTCAGCTCCTTCCAGAATCCAGGGATTCTTGGGAGGTAATCCAGTTGCTGAGCCAACATGTCAGGGTGATCCTGTCCCAGAGAAAGGGGTACAGCCCAGTCCGAAGTCCCTGCTTATTAGGAAGTGGCCCAGAGAGCCTGGGGATATGGGGACCTCACCTGAGGCTGAAGGGTTCTGGCCATGGGGGCACCTTCCTCATGGGTTCCTGACTCAGATTTCCCTCTACAGTGGTCTCTGAGCCCCTCCCTGACCCCTCCCCACCTCACCCCTGCACAGATAACCAGCAAGCCTCCAGCATATTCTCTGCTGCGTTCTCCTGGCTTTCCCGCTGCTCACAAAATAGGGTGAGAGCGCTAACACCCCAGCAAGAGATAAGCTAGGCCAGGGGCCAACCAGAAAGAGAGTGAGAAAGGTTATATATTCCTGCTGACCTTACGTTCAGTTGTGCGTTTTCTCTCATCATCCCGATTTTTACTTTATAATCTAGATTTCTTTGTTATCTGGATATTTGAAAGCCACCTACAACTGTTTATAAAGAAGACATATTTTAGTGGTAACCTACTCCTTATCTCCAAGGGAGTTGAAAGAAAATTACCCCCCAGTCAGGGCACAGTCATGTCTAAGACACATGAAAGGGGATGGGGGAGGGTCCTGGTGAGTGGCCCACGTGGCCACCCAGCTTCTCATGCCTCCCCCTCTTCTGTCCCTACCACCCTCTCCCCCACTCCCTGCCCCAGAAGAGGGTCAGAAGCCACTCAGGGAGGGGCCATTCTCTCCCCCTGCTCCTCGGCTCCTCTAGGAGCCCCCACAGAGGTCAGAGAGGCAGGCGCCCTTCTTCCTGTTGGCCCCCCCCAGGCCTTTCATTAAATGTGGCTTCTTGGCACACCCACCCTCACACAACCTCTGTCACCCATTCTCCTGCTCACCCCAGGCTCATGGCCCCCAGGCCCTCAGGCTCTCACCCATCCCCCCCACACACCGGTGCTTTCATCTTCTGTTCGACCCAAGCGCCCCAGCATCCTACTGGATCTGACACTCTCCCATTGAGAGCCAGGGGTGGACTGCCCCTTCCTGCTGAATCCACAGCCGTGCACGCAGAGGGACTGGGGGCTTCAGGTTTTCCCTGCGTGACTTCTGTTCCGAGTGGCAGTACGGTGCAGCACTGAGGAGCCTGGACACAGGAGCCTGACCACTCGGGCTGGGATGGGCTACTTCCTGTGTGCGTGCCCTTGTGCAAATCTCCCCTGTTCCTGTGGTTGTTGTTTCAAGTGTGATAAGATACACATAACATAAATTTTACCATTTTTAAGTTTGGTGGCATGAAGCACAATACATTCCTATCGTTGTACAAGTCACAACCACTCATCTCCAGAATTCTTTTTTTTTAATGTTTTTTAAAAATTTATTTAGACAGAGGGGAAGGGTAGGAGAAAGAGAGGGAGAGAAACATCAGTGTGTGGTTATCTCTTGTGCGCCCCCTACTGGGGACCTGGCCTGCAACTTAGGCATGTGCCCTGACTGGGAATAGAACCAGCGACCCTTTGGTTTGCAGGTCTGTGCTCAATCCACTGAGCCACATCAGCCAGGGCTCCAGAATTCTTTTCATCTTGCAAAACCGAAACTCTAGGAAACTGTGACACATGTTACACATGGATGAACCTTGAGGACATTGTGCTGGGTGAAATCAGCCAGCCACACGAGGACAAATACTACGTGATCTCATGCACATGAAGTCCAGGAGTGGTCGAATTCAGGGAGACAGAAGTGGAACAGCGGCTGCCAGAGGCTGGGCAGAGATGGGTGGGGAGCTGTTGTGTGATGGGCACAGAGTCTCAGTTTTGCAAGATGAGAGGGTTTTCGAGACTGGGTGCACAACAGTGCAAACGTCCTTAACATTAGTGAACTGCACAGTTAAAATGGCTAGGATGCTAATTTTTATGTTACATGTAATTTATTACAGTTAAAAATTTAAAAACCTATGCCCCCCAAGAAAACTAGAAACTCTGTACCCTCAACACTTTTTGTGAAATAGTAATAATCATACTACCTGTCTCACTGAGTTGTTGGAAGGCTTTCCTGGGTAATACATAAAACAGAATAGAAAATGTTCACATTGCGGCTTAGCCATCTAAGTGCCCTCATGTCAGCTCCTATTACCATTTCATGGTGAGCAGGGCAGCGAGGGGGTGGGTTAGCAGATCTGCTCTTTGGAGAAAGGGGATAGGGCTACAGGATGACATGGGGGGTGTGCAGGGAGGGGAGTCCATTCTGGGACTTTGGGACGCAAACCCACACTATGGAGAAATTCCTCAAGGCTGTTGACCTAAACATCTGCATCCCAGCAGAACTTCAAGGCCACCCAATTATGTAGACTCTGATCATTTTTTATACACAGGAGGCTGGCTTTCTGAGTCTTCCACCTAGCAAAAGGGGTGAGCTGAACTCTGGTTTGGCACAAACCAGTTAGGTCAAGTGCAGGAGAGATTTCTGGATTTCCTTACAGAATAAGCTACCTCAGAGTCCTTCTGCAGGGGTTTCTGGGAATATGGTTATAAATCCTCTCCTCTTCCAGTCGAGTGAACCCTCATAGGAATTTTTTAAAATTGTCTTCACAAAAAAACCTTATGAAACTATAAAATGTAATTATATTTAATAAGGAATTTTATTAAAAGAAGAAAAGTCACACTCTTGAAAATCTGGGGAGTATATCCCCAGTTTATTGGGGTCTTACCACAGCAAAGCCTGGGCCCTGGACTCTTCCCCTCCTCCCAGTGATCCGTCCATGACTTCAGGGCAGCAACTGGGCAGAACCCCCAGTTCTGTGGAGAGAGCCATCTGCAAATGGTAGCAAAGACTAACGAAGCAAAGCAAGTGAATTCTCCTAGGGCTCACAGCATCTGCTGGACCAAATGACTCCTGACATGTGTACTGACTCTTGGGATCTTGCTCCAAGGATTCTAATGACCTCATTTCCCCAACTTTCCCCTCTGGGCAGCCGGCAGGCAAGCATGGGCGGTCTCCTGAAGGAGGGGCTGAGGGATGGGGACAGTGGTCCCCCATCATCACTTCCAATCCTCAGTGTGTGGATATGGGTGGGCTGGCGTGGCTGCCTGGGAGGAAGGGCTGTGGGACCCCGCTGTGCCTCACCCCTTCCCTCCACTCCGCATCGTTAGCCAGCAGCTGCAGCACTAGTGCTAAGGATGCTGATGGCTACCAATGGCCGTTTTTCTTCTTCTTTGTCTTACAGTTTTACTGAGGTTTAACTGACGTACAATAAACTGCACATATTTAAAGTAGGCACTTCGATAAGCTTTGACATGCCTACACCCCTGACACCATCGCCATGATACAGCGAACATCTCCATTCTCCCCGAGTTCTTGCTCTCCCCTCTGCACCCCATAGCCCACTCTGCCCCCGGCGCCTGCTGATCTGCTTTTCATCACTGCAGATTCATTTCATTTCATTTCACAACATTTTCCATAAATGGTACATACATTATGTACTTTTTTGTTCCAGAATGTTCCATTCAGCATAGATATTTATTCGTTGTTGCATATATAGCTAGTTTATTCTTTTTTGTAGTTGACTAGTATCTGCTGTATAAATACTGCAATTTGTTTGACTCATTTAACTGCTGATGGGCATTTGTGTCCCAGTCTTCGTGGAGACACGTGCTTTCATTTCTGTTGGGTACATACTGAGGAGTGAATAGCTGGACTGTAAGACAGGCACATGTTTATCTAAAAAACTACTTCATTGTCTTACAAAGTCGTTGTACCTCCTTATGTTCCCACCAGTAGTGCATGAAAATTCCAGTTCTCTATATTCTTATCATCATTTGCTACGGAAGGTCTTTAATTTTAGACATTCCAATAGGTGCATAGTAGTATCTGTGGTTTTGATGTGCATCTCCCTAACAAATGGTGGCGAGCATCTTTTCCTGTGCTTATTGGCCCACCTGTGTGTCTCCTTTGGGAGACTGTCTAGTTGAAGCTTTGTCTATTTTTTAAAATTGGGTTGTTCGTTTCTTTATTATTGAGTTTTAAGAGTTTTAAAAATAAAATCTAAACACGAGTCCTTTATTACACACATGCACCTCAGTCTGCGACTTGTCTTTTCCTTCTCTTACCAGTATCTGATAAAGACCACAAGATTTTGATTTTTAAAAAGTCTTATATATATTTTTAAAATTTTATGAAGCATGTTTTGGCATCCTGTCTAAGAAATCTTTGTTTAACAGACAGTCACAAAAGTTTTTTCTTCTGAGTTCCTCCAGACATTTTATAGATTTGGTTTTACATTTAGGTTTATGATCCATTTTGAGTTAATTTTTATATGCGCTAAAAGGTAGGAATGCAAGTTTATTTATTTCCATATGTACACCCAGTTGTTCCAGCACCGTTTGTGGAAAAGACTATTTTTGCTCCACTGAGTAGCCTTTGCGCCTTTGCTCCTTCGTAGAAAGTCAGTTTGCATGGGACTTGTTTGCCAGGACTGACTAACAAGCACCACAAACTCGGGGGCTTCACACAAGAGAAATGGATTCCCTCACAGCTCAGGAGGCAGAAGTCTGAAACCACAGCACGCGCACCACTGCTGCCTGCCCTGCCCCACGCTCTTTGCCCCCAGCTTTATTTTAGCTCGTTTGGTCCTACTTGCAAAGGGTTTAATGTAACATAAGAAAGACTGGGACACAGACTGATAAGAATACAGACGAAGAAAGGCAGGACCACAGCATCACACGACTCTAGGGGGCACGTTGCGTTCTATGTGACAGACACTAACTCCCCTGGAGTCAAGCAACACCCAGCCCCAAGGAAGGGTTTGAAAGTAGACCCTCCACGGGCTTTCTCGCTCCTACATCTCCAATTGCACTGCTGCTCTGGAATGCTGGTCTGCATATTCTGCTGTCAAAACTCGACTCAAGCACTAGCCAAATGTGATATCAATGAAACCACCCCGGGTCCCTCAGGGGCATTCGTGTCTCCTTCCTCTGTATTCCCATATGCTCCTCAGAGCTACCTCTGAATATGAGTAGTTCTGTCCAGGCCTTTCTCTCTGACTAGAGTGTGCATTTCAAGAAGACAGGGATTATTTCAGCTGCATCCCTGACTCTTAACAAAGGGCTGCTGGCCTGGCAGAAACTCAGTGATTGGGGAGCAAGTGAACAAATGAACTGAGAGCCAGTAGAAGCTCCAAAGGTCACACACCCTCAGCCCTTCTTGGAAAGTCTTGGGTGCAGAATACAAGAGTTCTTCAGGGACGCAGGGCAGGCTGAGAAGGAAGAAGGGGTGTTTGGGACATTAGGGTCCATGCATCAGCTCTGGGCAAAGCCAGGGAAGTGGTGAGACCCGGTTCGATGTTCAGCCTCCTGTGCTGATGTCGCTGTGTTGATATCATCGTGTTGGCGACCATTAAAACCTGGTGGATGAACTCTCCGTGTGTTTGCAGAAGAGGACCCCCAGCACACACTCGTGTGCACAGGGACAACTTAGGCAAACACAGGAATTACCATGCAGAGATCACAATATATGTAATATGCACTTGTGCCCATGGATGGCAGGGTATGTACACATACACTCACACTCACACAGGCTCAGCAATCTTAGAGAGCCCAAGACACACACAGTGAGTGTGATAATGCTTTCGAGGACAGGGAAGTTAGAGCCCTGAGCAAACCCAGGGGCTATCTCTCTTGATAATCAAAGCCAAAGGAAACTTGAAGAGGATGAACACTGAACTCCTCCCCGCCCTCCCTTCCTGTTTTCCAGAAAGTAGCCTGCAACTTAGTGCAATAGGCAAGTAAGATCCTTGCAGCTTTGTGCCTATAAGGAACCACAGTTCCTTACAGCCAGCAGCCGGAACCAGCAAGCATTTAACCAGCTCGGACCCTTCTCAGCACAGCTCTGCACTAGATGGGGGAGGCTCCTGGGAGAGGGGCAACTTCCTGCTAGTCCTCTGCTGTGGGCCTTGCCCCTACAGTGGCCTGGCTGGTTCTGGCCTCCTGCGTAGTGCTTATCCCTTGCCTGTGTCTGGTTCTAGTTGCATCAGTTACAGTCCCAGTGTATGTGTGTGTCCTCTGGCCAGGAGCTCCCCAAGGACAGGGCTCTTGCCTTCCATAATGAGGTCGAGCCTCTCTTCAGGGGAGGCCATGCCTCACCGGAACTCCTCCAGAGGAACAGGCGTTGATTTTGCTTCATCTTCTTCACACATGCCAGGGACCCTTGAAGAAGGAGTTTCTGAGTTGGGTTTCTATCAGTGGGCTAATCTTCTCTCCCCTGCAGATCTTTGGGTACAGAGGGCCTTTAATATGAGGTTCCGGTGAGACCCCAGACTTTAGGTTTCAATCACTGGCAGGCTCAATCCCAGCCGGTGCAGCCTAAGGGCTGACTCCTCTCAGGTTTCTTGGCATCTCTGAATCACCAGAGAGTTGTTGAGAACCTGAGGTTTCCTTAATAATTTACATCCAGGCTCCTCCCTTGACGGCATCACATGGCCCGGGACAGAGTAGTAAACACTACCCTGGGGTAACCGGATCTCCTGGGTCAGGTAACAACAAGGGGAACAATGCAGGACTGCCCTGAACTCCAGCCGGCGGAGTTACCTGGAGAGCTGGACACAGCTGGTGGCCAGTGACCTGACAGGGTGCCACTGAAGTTCAGCAATGGCCTTCCACTTGCTGGGAGGTGAAAGGGTAATTGAGAAAAAGGAATGCTCTGGGAACTAACTTGTGAAAAAGATGTGTTTTTTGTGTGCGTGGTGGGGGGGGCGCTATTTGTTTTTGTGTGTGTGTGTGTGAACTCATCAGCCTGTGGGGCAGCTGAGCGAGGTAACATTAGTTTGGATGCCCCATTCCCTGCCCGTCTCTGTCATCTGAACTGGAGTGCCTGCGATCGTCCTTGCTCCTTGACCTTGAGCCTGTACTCCAGGCTCATCCCCTCCGTTGTCCCGTGACTTGGTTCTCCTGACTCTCACCCGTCTCTCTCCACTTATCCATTCTTCAACACATAAACATACTGGGTCTTGGGATCATAAACCCACCTTTGTCCCTAGTCACCACCCTACTCCTCGCCTTCCCTCTTGAATAAGGCACTAGAAAGAAACTGAGGCAGTATGCCCTTCCTCCCACCCACTGTCCACAGCCCACCTGCCTCTTCCACCTGTGCCACTAGAACAGAGGGCCCCCCACGTCCAGCTCTTATACTCAATAAAAGTATAGTCCTATCTCATTAATTAAGGTAGTTATGTTCTAGAAAGTTCCTGTAAACATTGAATTAGCAAATATTGAGCCCCGGGGGAAACACAAGTGTAGATACCTGTGAGCCTCTGGTCACAGCATTTCACCAACCCATCAGTACCTAGCCTGGCTTTACGTGTGTTTGTTGAAAGACAACTCATTTAACATATTTTGTTGATTGATTAACGTTGACCCCATAGCCAGCAGCACTCATGCCTGAGTGGAGTTTATCTAACACTCATCTCCTGTCTGTGGGGCACTTCACAGCCTTCCTGCATCTACTGGAGAGACCGCACTTCAGAAAAGGTTTAAAAAGTGGCAGCAAACAGGCCACAGAAAGGAGGCTTGTTTATCGCATGCGAGCTGAGCAAGAAGGTTCCATCTTATCTGGGATGTGCACATCAGGGGACTTGAATTTTGCACAACTTGGCTGTGTTTCCACATGACTCTGAAAGTTCTAGCAAGTAGGCAAGTTTGCAATTCTGACATCTGAGAATAAGGAGGTCGGCTGTATTTAACTTAGCTGTTTTCCATTTCTCCTGGCTAGAATGCAAGGTCCAGGAGACCTTGTCTTTCATTGCTCTATCCCCAGTGCCTACCCCATGGTAAGTTCTTAGTACGTGTTTGGTGAGTTAAAGAAAAAGTGGAAGCAAGAAAGGGAGGGAGGGAGGACAAAAGAATTAAGTCCATGTTCCTCTTCACTGCATGACTGCAGGGACCTTGGGCTCCAGAGAGACCACAGGGCCACAACCCTCCTTGTCCCTTCCGGGTCCCCCCGAGGTTCTTTGGCTCCTTCCTCTGCTCAGACCTCAACTCTTCTGGAAGCTTCTCAGACAGAGCCTGCTCCTGACACTCGTCTCTCTAGCCCATCCATCCGCACAGCCTATCTCTCTGCTGACGGATCCACAGTGCCTGCCTTTCCAGAAGTCAGCTGGCCTCGTGCTTGGAAAGGCTGCAGTCCTTGTTTTATGCTTTCTCATTCTTCCCTCCTCCATCTAGGCACTTCCGGGGGGCAGTGGAGGAATATGCCACCTTTCTCATCTGTCCACCTCCCCACTCCCTCTCTGTCTGGTCCCCAGTTCCCCCACCTAATGGCTTACCAGTAGCTGGTGAGCAGATTCTCTCTAATTTTCCCCTGCGAGTCTCCTGGGAGCTGAGAGTAGGGAGCTGTCTGACCTTTCACTGTAGCCGTCTGGAGCGTTTGCAGCTCCTGTTCAGCTTGGATCTGGGTCTCACCCAGGTGGCGTAGGAAGTGTACTGGGCTGAGAGTCAGCAAGCCTGGCTTAGGGCATCAGACCCACCACCAATCAGCGAGTGTGTGACCTTGGGAGTCAGTGACCCTCCCTGGCCTCAGCTTCCTCATTTATTTTAGAAAGAAGTAAGACCAACCCTGACTGGTGTGGCTCAGTTGGTTGTGCTTCGTTCTGCAAAGCCAAAGGTCATGGGGTCAATTCCCAGTCAGGACACGCACCTGGGGTGCAGGTCCAGTCCCTGACCAGGGTGTGTGCAAGAGGCAACAGATTGGTGCTTCTCTCTCACGTCAGTGTTTGTCTCCCTCCCTCTCTCCCTCAATTACCTTCTCAATAAATAAATATTTTTTTAAAAAGGTCACTTATCCTCTTGTCTTTTGTAACAAATAAAATAAGTGTATATAAAAGTGCTGTGCAAACCCTTCGAAGACACCCACCACCGGTGTCATTTTATCTCTGGTTCTCCTGTCAGTGGAATACTAGGTTAAAGTGACTCACACCAGGAGAGCATTCCTTCTCTCACACCAAGAGGCCTGGAGGGAGTTCCATGATTCTGCAACTTAACAATGTCCAGGTGCGTGGTTAACCTCACAGCAACTCCTGGATTTCTTCTCCCTGGAAGGCTCCGAGCCTCGCTCACCCTCTCACATCAGGCAGTCAAAACAGGAAGGTGTGGGCAGTGGTAGGGGAGCTGATTAGAAACACAAACCAGCAATTATCCTGCTCAGGTGCTTAATGTCAGGTGGGAGGGGCGGGCACTGGAGGAAGGTGGATGCAGAGGAGGGGAGAGGCCTCCTATTCCTCTCATTTTCTCACCAAGGAGGAGGAAAATCCTTCCCAGAAGCCCCCAGTAGACCACCTCTCCTTTGGCCAGGACTGGGTCACACTGATAAGCTAATCCGTGGCAAGGAAGGAGTTGCTAAGGCAACCACAGCTCATCCACAGTTCGAGGGCAGGGAGAAGGCCCTCTGACCTGAGAAAATCCGGGTTCTGCCAGCAGGGTGGGCCGGGGGAGCCAACATCACCCACCACTGGCCTCGTTCCAGGCTCTGCCCTCAGGCCCAGCCTTGCTCCGTCCTCCTGGTTCCTGCTGTCCCTCCCAAGACATCTTGCCATTTTCTTCTTTCTGCGACTCAAATTCCACTCCTTTCCCTCTCCTTTCTTTTTTCTGACACACACTTCGTATAACCATCACCATCCTGATGACAATGACTACCTGTACCCCTGGCTCCTAGGGGAAGGAGCCATTCCCTTCATCCACTTTCTCGGAAGATCCAGAGAACTGTGCCTCCAAGCCCACACCAGGCCTGATGGGTGGATGCATGCTGTGGGGTCACGTCAGATATAATCCCTACGCTCATTCACTGCTTGCATACCTAGCGCACACTGCGTGACCCCCCCTCCCCCCCACAGTCTAGCTTGACCCTCAGGAGAACCCACAAGGCCACAGGCGGCCATAATAGCCCCTTTTGTCAGACGAGTCACACAGGGCTCTAGGAAATCAAGGGGTTTGCCAAAGGCCACACAGCCCCTCGCTACTGGGTCTGGAGGGGGAACCCTTGGCCCTGGCCCCAGACTGAGTGCCCCTTCCATTGAACCACAACCCAAGACAACCCACCAGTG
Organism: Trachops cirrhosus; assembly: GCA_028533065.1. Classification (NCBI taxonomy): domain Eukaryota; kingdom Metazoa; phylum Chordata; class Mammalia; order Chiroptera; family Phyllostomidae; genus Trachops; species Trachops cirrhosus. The sequence goes on from CM052551.1 coordinate 29,799,843, forward strand.
GCCTGTCTGAGCGTCCAGTTTAGATTCCAGACAAGCAGGCGTGTGCCAAGCTAACAAACTCCGAACAACGAAGTCTGCTGTGTGTGCCAGGAGGGCAGCAGAGGGACCCATGCCACGCCGGGCACACGGGCAGCAGACAATGGCTGTTGTGTTCCACCGACTTACGGCGCCATCGGGTTGAAAACTCCGCTCGCAGACGGTGTCTCACTTGAGCTCACACCAGTGCTGTGACCTGGACGTGGCGGGGCCGCCTGCCCTCTAGATGCAGAAACTGAGGAAGTCTGACCTAGCTGGCCAGAACGAGGCCCCAGCTAGAGATTGCCAGTTCCCAGGCCTCTCACAGTTCGATCACAGTCGTAAACTTCCAGAGGTCCCGGGGCTCGGGGCCAGTCACCTTGTCAGCCAGTTTCTCAGAACAGCAAGGGAGGCGACTCGGGCCTAGAGAATGGCTTTGAGGAAATGTGGCCAAGAAAGAGGGCATGGGGGAGGGGAGGACTTGGCTCAGAGGCTCCGAGCGGCTGCTGGGCCAGGAACCCCGCTGAGCACAGGCCAGACTCAGGCCAGCAGCCAGCTGGAAGCCGCAGCCCCGCGTGCAGGACGAGGAGGCTGAGCAGCAGGGGGGCGGGGTCTCTGTGTTCTCCTGCCAGCAGCCAAGCTTCACTCTGAAGCCACCCTTGGGCTTCTTGGCTCCTTCTCTAGGAAGACTCTGGGGATTAACCCCTCGCCCGAAGCTCTTCTGCACGGGCCCCAGCTAATCTCTGTGATGCCCTGTGGGGTGTGTCGATGTGTGGCTGTAAGGGGACAGAGCTTGTGTCCTCTCTCCCCTCCATCACCCCTTCCCAGTCCACTCAGAAAACAACTGACGGATGGATGGACGCCGGGCCTCTGCCCCACTCTCCTGTGCTTTGGTGTTCCGCCCACGGGCAGAGGGTAGGTAAGCGAGTCCCTCAAAGAATGGGCAACTGCAGTCAGTGTGAAGCAAAGAAATCGAGAGAACAACGCGAATGACGTTCTGTCCACAGATATCCTCACCACCCCTATATTCCCTCCCAAGGGAGGCTGGTTCCTGGAGAAATCTGGTGGCCTCTATACAGGTGGCTTCGGTGTCCCTCACTATATGCCCTTGGCCCACTGCCTGGAGCTGCCATTGTGGTGAACACCTCAGGTTCCCTGGGGACTCACACTCACCTTGGGCACATCCCACCTGAGTCTTTCTGCTTTTGGTCTTGGGGCTTCTCTAGTGCCGGGGAGCCCTTCTCACCACTGCAGGGGCAGCCCAGCAGTTTGGGGAAGTTAATGGCCTCAGGGGAAGCCCCTAACCAGGGGGCATGAGAGGTGGTAGGGGTGCACAGCCTGCAGAGCTGAGCTCCTGCCTACAGTGGAGGCCACAGCAATGCCTCCTAATACTGGCTTTTTCTCGTCCCCCTCCCCTCCCCTCTCCTCCCTTCCCCTTTCCTCTCTTTCTGTTCCTTACCTTACCTTACCTTTCCTTTCCACTCTCTCTTCTCTTTGACTCATTCCAGGGATCACTTCTCAAATAAACTAGCTGCACCCATAGCCTTACCTCAGGCTTTGCTGAGGGAACCCAAGCAAAGACACCCTCACCTGGATGAGCACATGGTCTTCTCTGTCTGTCTGGGCAGCTGTGGCTGCTGGCCACCTTGCCCACCTCCCTGGTGGGTTCGGTGTGGCTTTACTAAGGGCGGTAAAGGAGAAGAGGCTGAGGCCCGGCGAACCATTTACATTCCTGGAGCGGTTCCCCTGCAGCTGCCCCCGGTCTAAGCAACTGTGCAGAACCTCCTGGAAAAGAGTAAATCACGGCGGCTAAGAGGCCAGCCTGAGGCCAAACTGCCTGCATGTGAACCTGGCTCGGCCACCACTAGTGGGGAGACCTTGGGTGAGTCGCTTAACCCCTGGGTGCCATTCCATACATCTGTGCAGTGGTGGCACTAACAGTGCCTCCTTCATCGGTGCCGGTCGTGCCGATGTGGGAAGCACTGGGAGCACTGTGGGGCACACGGGACATGCCTGGTGTCTGCTCCTCTACCCCTCCTCCGCAAGAGCTCCTTGTGCAGCGCCTTGCAAGGAGGGACACTGGGGATCCCCAGTGTCCTTCCTAATCCTCATTTCCTCCTTGGTGGTCCTGGTGGCATGGCTGACTTCATAAACATGTCACCTGCACTTGTTTTAATGCTCTGCTGTCACCATCATGAAATTCTCAATTAATTAATTAATTAATTACTATTTATTTATTTAACCAGGCAGGAGATTTGCATGTTCATTTTCACTTGTTCCCACAACCTACATGGTGGGTCCTGCCTGGTGGCTTGATGCTCCGGGAGAGGCCTCTTACAAGAAACAGGAGCAAATGAGCCCTGTTCTCTGAGCTCATCGTTTCTTCCCTCAGAGAACAGCAGGACATGCAGGCAGAGTGGGAGCTTCCATCACAGCCCCAGTGACTGACAATGGCTCAAGAGGCGGGGCAAGCCTCAGGGGTCAGCAGGTCTAACCTCCACCAGAGTTGGGTTCTCCTACCTAGTACCCCTGGCACAGGCTTGCCCAGCTTCTTTGAGAAGTCTTCTGGTGACAAGAAAGGACCTGTCTCATTGTTGATTCCAATTGTAACTGCCCCTCACTTGTGTGGAGTGTTGTAAGGTTCTCCAAACTCTTCCACCAGGAATGCCTCACTGCACTCCCCCCAGCCTCGGTGTGGCGGGTGCTGCCTGAGGAGCAGAAGTTTCAGGACCTGGCATTGCGGAGTAGCTGTCCTCGCTGCCCCACTCGGCCTTCCCCTTTGCCTTTCGGCAACTGAAATCTCACTTTGCCTAGGAGGGCTTTCAGCCTATCAAAATAACTCCTTACTTCTTTATACGAAATCTTTCCCCCCTGAGCTGTAGTAATGTAATAACAGCCATGAAGATGGCATGAGCTGAGCCGCCCTTTAACGAACTGACTGTGTTAAATGTATTAGACTTCTGTTCAAGATGGTGGAATAAAGCAGGGTCACAGAATTCCCTCCCCACCGGCCAAAAAAATAACACAGAAATGTAAAAACAACAAAAACACAACAGCCTCAAACAACCAGAAAGACAGTCACACAAAGAAAGCAGGTAAACCACACACTTGTACAAGTGCCAGTCAAGGAAAGAAATGGAAGTTTCTGGAACCATGTGGTTCTTTTCCCATCCTAGACTAGGCAGAAATGTTCATCTGCAAAATCCTGAGCACTTCACAAGTCCCCTCCAAATTAGACCACAGCTGCCTGAGGGAATGGGTAGGGCAAGGAACTGTGAGTGGAGGTCCCTGAGACTTGGGACCTGAGCCGGCAGGAAGGGTTTCCTCGGCTTGCCGTCTTGCTGGTGGGGTGCAGGGTTGACGGGAAGAGCTGGAGCCCCCGGCAGGAGCGGCCAGGTGCTCATCGTGCAGACTCGCTGGGAAGCACACACCTGCACCACCAAAATGTCTGGGGCTGAGCATGTGGCCAGAGGGAGCTCCCTGCTTCCCACTGGCTGGGTAAGCTGACTGCTTGGTTGCTGCCGCAGCTTAAGGCAAGCCCTCAGTGGCTCCAGCCTTTACTTTCACTTCCTTCCTGCCTGCAGTTTTCAGATTCTCTGTGCTTATTTCTGTCCCCACCACCACTCCTCCCCACCCCACCCCCAGCAACAAATGCCTTCCAAATGAGAAACCCATGCGGTACTCCGCTTGGACTGGTCTCTCGTGCCAGAATCTACCCCTGTGCTTGGACAGGTTGTTGCCACTGGGGCTGGGGCGGCAGCCCTCCTGTCACTCCTTTCCTTTCTCTTTCAAAAAAACAGTAAGTAGTCCGAGTCAATGCCCCTCTGGGGACACCAGGCTTCCCCATTACTCATACACGCCTCCTGTTGATTCCAACGGCTACTCCTTACCTTCAGTGAGGCGGATTCTGAAGGGTGAGTAGTCAACGATTCCGTTTCTCTGTCTCCAAGGAGAAACTGCTTTATAAACTCCACGTTCACGAATTCACTCCGTCCCTTGCCTGTTGTAATCATCCTTTAGGAAAACAAAGCCAGGTGCTCTCCATTGTAAGCCAGCGCAGGACTGCTCAGAACACAGTCATGTCTGGGCAGGCACGAGAGTTGTTCATGCCAGGCTTCCCACCAGGCGATGGCTTCTAACTGTGTCCATATCTCCTCTAAGGGACCTGTTCCACAATCTCCCTTTGTCCCTCACCCTCTCTTATGGGATTTCCACCTTCTGGTGTCTGTAGTCTGAACAGGTTCTGTGAATGGTGGGCTGGGCAGCATGTTGGGTATCAGGCTGGAGAGTCAAGGCTCTTAGGGCCAGATCAGGCTTTGAAGCATCATCTTCTTATCACCTCCCTGCTCCACACCCCCTCACCCCGTAGATCTGAGCTCCCGATCCTGCCTGCTGTCCCAGCTCCACCTAAGGGTCCTCTGTACTCCACCTCAATAGCCATAAACAGTTTATCTATTTTAATTCTCACCCGAGGATAAGTTTTTAGTGATTTTAGGGAGGAATGGTGAGAGAAAGAGGGAGAGAGAAAAACATCAGTGTGAGAAATATTGATCTGTTGCCTCCCATATGCCCTCCAACTGGGGATCAAACCTGCAACCTAGTCATGTGCGCTGACTGGAATCGAACCTACAGCCTTTTGGTGTATAGGATGATGCTCCAACCAGCTAAGCCATCCAGCCAGGGCACAGTATTTGATTCTAATTTGCCCATTTCTTTCTGGCGCCTAAATTTCTAAGAATTGAGTACACTGCAGTTATGACTGAAAGACAAAATGTGAATCCTCAATATATAATAGAAACCTCAGAGTTTCCTGCAACTAGAAGGGAAAAGGTTTTAAAAGTCACTGCTTCCTGAATCTTTAGGATGCCATCAATGACATCAGGGCTTTTATATTTTGGATCATATGAATTATACATAGAGAATTAAGGGCTGGTGGAGAGCTTCCAACTACTAGAAATTATATTTCCCTCCCCTTTGATAATTATTTCAAGATCTTCGCCATAAGTGACATCATGTCTCAGAAGCAAAAATAGGTCCCTAATAAGACTATGTAATGTCTTCTGTCTAGTATATCCTATTTCCTCTTCATGCCTTCTTCTCCTCACCTTCCTAATTGGTTCTCCAACCTCAAAGCTTTTTCTTGCTGCTGTCTGGAGCCTTAGGTGACTAGACATAGTCTGATGAGGTGAGGTTAGAAGCGTGGCTATGCTGATTGCATTTCGGGTTACCTTAGAAACCCAAAGGACCCAGGGCCCTGGAAAACGCGATGGCAGGCATTATAGACTGAACCAAACAGGTCATCTGGACCTCACGCATAGCTAGGTGTGGGATGGTCTGCAACCTCTGTGAGACCCGGCTGGGGTGGGATAAAACAGCCTCCCTTACTGAGCATCGGTACGAAGTGCTTCACATGCACGATCTCAGTTAATACTGAAAGGAGCTCTGAAAACGTCCCGTTTAACACACGATCAGAGTGAGGGTGAGAGGTGAGAACTTGTCAGAGGGGCCAGCATTCGAGCCCTGGGGCTGGGTCCTGGGTTCTGCCGCCCTTCTGCTGGCTCCCATTTGGACAAGCCCTGGAACCCAGAGGCCACCACGACAGAGGGACTTTGGGCACTGGAGGCAGATGTGGCCCCAAACTCATTACCCGCTGCCAGTTTTGCACCTGGAATTCAGAAATGAAAACAACTAACGAGATTGAAATCACTATCCCTTCTGGTCTGAAACAAAGGCATTGTCTTTCTCTTCTACACAGGGCAAATAAAAACAAAATAGATTTCACTTTCACATCCAAAAAGATAAAAACAAGCATTTGGGATGTTTTTAGTGGCTCGTTGTATCTTTGCAGCAGTGGAGGGGAATGCATAAAAATAGTCTTAGAGCATTTGGGAACCATCGAGTTTTACTTTACAATCGGTAGACACTGTAGAAGCTTTTGGATCTGTCACCCCTTTAACAACTGTACTCCGTCCTCTGGATCTAACTCTTATTTACTGGCAACAGAAACCCAAGCAGAAGCAATCTTCTGTTTGGGGGAAAACATCTGAGTGTAAATAAAGAGACCTGGTTCTGGTCTTCGTAGTTTTGTTAAGGAGACATTTCACACTACCAGCCATGGACCAAAATTACACCAGAATGAAAGGCACCATCATAAAACAGGGTGATTTGTAAAGTCCCTGCTGGCACTGAAATTCTCAGGGCCGATGCATTCATCAGTGCCAAACTAACATAAAACCTCCATTCCTTCAGATAGGGGTTTCTTTGATTAATGGGATTTATATGAATGATGGATGGATCAACAGATCGAATCTTCTTTAAAATATTTAGAAACAAAAAGTTTCCAACTACTTTCCTGGCCAGGTGGCTCAGTTGGTTGGAGCATCATCCTGTATACCAAAAAGGTTACAGGTTTGATTCCCAGTCAGGGCACACACCTAAGGCCGAGGGTTCGATCCCCAACTGGGGCGTGTGCAGGAGGCAACCAATGTTTCTCCTCTCTCTCAAATCAATGAACATATCCTTGGGTGAAGATTTAAAACAAACTTTCAACTACTGACATTATAGGCAAACCATCCAAGTGCAAGAACTCTTCTGGACCCACCTAGCATTCTTTAATTATTCAAACAGCTGAGGGTTTTTGTTTTTGTTTTTTACCGTGATAGCTGGTCTTCACAGATGGCTCCCAGTGAGCCCTGCCTTGCAGTACTCACACCCTTTCGGAGACCCTCCCACATTGAGCCTGGACTGTCCCTGAGACTCACTGTAACCAACCGAAGTGACACCGTGCCAGGACTGGGTTTAAGCCAAGAGAAGTCTTGGTTGCCTCTACTTCTGTGCTTCCTGGGAGCCCTGAGCGGCCATCGCCTGCACTGTCCCCAACAGAGCACAGCAGAGTTCAGTATTTCCAATCGCAGCCCAGATGCCTCGTTTCCAATGCCGCCCTTTGCCCTTGTTGAAATGTGTACGTCAGGAAAAGATAAAAAGCTCTGTGGTGGGCTCCAGATGCCCTGATTAAGAGACTCCTTGTCACCAGTATTTTGAAGTGTCCCTTTGTTTGGCATCCTGAAGATACTTCATGGCTGAGGCATGCTCTTCTGCCAAGAGGGCAGAGGATCTGAAACGGCAGGTGGAAGCCCCCACAGGAGAGCCCCCAGGGATGGATGGCAGTCTCAGGACAGAGTTCCCACGGAAAGTGATTTCCTTAAGACTTTCGCATCTGAACACCTCCCCGCGCCTTCCTGTGTCAGGGCGTGTCTGCCTGTTTGCAGACAGCGGCCTTGGGAGTTCCCTGGCCTTCCAGCGCTCCTGGGCTCCGCTTCCTAGGACCCCAAGCTCCTCTGATTTCTCCACTGCTAGGTACCTCTTTTCCCACAACTGTCCATCAGCTGGTCCTGAGTCAGTGTAAGTTAACTGGTAAAAAACAGGGCACGCCCCTTTGCAGGCAGATTTTTCAACAAAAATAAACCAAGGAATGAAGGAAGATACAGCAATGAAGATGTGGTGGTCAAGTGGGCGACCCGTGTGCTCTCTTGCCTCAGGTAAGTAAAGAGAACTCTACACCACCTCTAGAGGCACACCTAAAGGCGGGTAGCATTCCAGGAAGAGGCAGTGGAAACTCTCCAGGGAAGAACTCAGGAATGAGCTCTGCGAGATGCTCCTGCTTTCTAGCAATGACAACAAAACAAATCAAAACCCATCATTCCAACTTCTTCCTGTAAAAATGGGTTTAATCATAGCTAATTCAGAGTATTTTCTGATTATGAAAAAAGCCTGCCTCATTTCCAGTGGTTGGCCAACCCTCCTCTCATGTTCCATTCGTTATCCGGGTTATTGATATTTAGTTCATGTTTCTCAAGCCTCTAAGAGTTAAGAACAAGCTTGTCCAAGTCCTGAGAGGTAAAAATTTATTGATTTATATCATATCAGCATGTTATGATATGGTCACACCTGCTCATACAGCTGACTTTTTCTTATAACCAAAAGAGAAATTTTTTCCCTTTTAAAAATACATTTTTTTCCAGCAGGAAGAAACATTTTGAAAACAGACACTTTCATATTAAGTGAAAATTAAAAACAATGGCTTTTCCCCCCCAACTCATGAGGAATAGGGCTGGTCAACAATAGATCTCTGATTCAAGCGAGCTTTCAGGCCTCTGCCCTGGTTATTCTTCGTCTTCCACAGAAACCACTTCCAGGGGAAAAAATTACAGCTTCGCCAGATCAGCGGCCTAAACCCAGATAGGAGAGAGGAGAGGTAGACTGAACTGTAACTACTGAACTTACTGTGTAGACTGTGTAAGATGTTTTAATACACTTAAAATTTTTCAGTGGGGTGGAATATATTCTACAAATATAGAAACAAAAAACATTTTAAATGCTCAAAACAAAATCTTAGAGACGCCTATATCACAGTTTACTTTGAAAAATGAAAGTACAGAACCAACTTTAAAAATATGCACACTTTACATGCAGTTCGGGAAAAGTTGCTTTTTGTCACATTCTTCAAAAATCCAAAGCCCGCTCTGTAGAACTGATGTTAATGCTTTCCTACCCTTAAAAGCCCCTTTGCCAGGTCACAGATAGGAATTTCCTAAGAGCAGTGAGTAAATTAACTGTGAGAAGTTTATTCAACACTGACAGCTTAAAAAACAAAAGAAACCAAAAATAATAGAACTGGGCAGTGGTGTGCTGAAGACATCTCCTACCAGCTCAAGCAAGAAAGCCAATTGTTTTAAGTTTTAGAATTTTGCCGGTAGTTGTTAAATGGCTGTTATTAAGATTAAATTATATACGCTTCCCATTGGTGCTAAAGCTAAAACTGGTTCACCTAAAAGAGTATAATTTGTACAAGGCCAAGAAATAGCTTAACAGTAGATCACATATTAGACTGTGATCTAATATGACAAATTTGAGAAATGAGTGGATTAGGATATAATTCCATTTTTCAAATCATGGTTGGATAACATTCATAAGTCGGCCAAAGAGTTCAGCAAAAATCAATTAGAGCACCCTGGGAGAATCAATTGGCTATATGGAATTTACAATAAAGTACATTTTATTATCTGTTAATTGTGATATAAAATCCTCGCTATCATCAAAATTTATGACATGTACACTTGTATACAAATTTCTTTCCCCCAGAAGAGCAGATTGTGAAACATTTACTGGTATACCACCAGATGGGAAGAACGGGGAAGGGGGAGGGGGGAAGAGTTTAAAACCAAAGGAAGAAGAACAATTTTCATTTGGCTTTCCAGTCTGCCCTCAGCATCCAACTGCCACAGCGTATTCTACATGCACATCTACAGGTGTTCATGTCAAACAGCTCCAACGAAACACAAACACCCACCCCCACTAAGAATTAAAAGCACTTTACTTGAAAAAAATCAACTTTATTTTTTCTAGGGTAAAAAAAATAGAACCAGCTATTCATTTTTTTTTTTGTTGAGAAAATGCTTCTTTTGGTGTTCACACCTCAATTTCTGAAAAGGTAATCTGGTTAATAAAATAATCCCGATGCATTCACAAACCAGATCCACGTGTAACCAGCCCTTTACAAAAGTTACGGTTGCCACAGCCCTTACACTCATTCTCATCATACGTCACAACATGCAGAGACACAGAGCGAGACAGGTCACCGAGCTGAAGTAAACATTATGGCATCAGGGAAACAGAAATCATCTGTATAAAATAAATACAACTTTGTGATAACTGTAAAGAAAAAGAGAGCACTTAACACAACCACAGCAGTCCGATGTGTAACTGTTTCATTACCCAGTCAGAACAGAAGTCCCTGTGAAATGCACAGACTCCTCACGTGTAAAGAATGTGTGCATCACAGACGTGTGTGTGTTCAACAGTTTTACACAATAAAAATAAAGCCATTCAAAATATGTGTGCATATTTTGCAACTAGAATACACTTAAATTTTTTTTGCTCTTTAAACTGTTTTAAAAAAATATTAAATGTAAAAATCCTCAAATGGAAATTTTGCAGAAAAACACATTTTATCTTCCATTGGCCACAGCCACGCTTCCCCAACAGGTCCTCACCCGCAGTTCACGCCCAGGGTCCAGTGCCTACGCGCTGGGGATCGATGCGAGATGAGCACAACAAAGCACCGTCCAGAGACTGCTCCAGAGAATGCCGGCCCCCCGTGATCCGGAAATGTCCGCCTCAGGTGGTTTTGGTCCCAAACATGTCAGTTTACTCCCCCTCACACAGTGAGCCAGGATCCTGCTGCCCCGTGCTGCTTCTGACTTTGCTTTTCATGTCACCAGAAGCACGGCTCACAGCCCTGCGTGGCAACAAATGAGACTAACCTTTCTCATGCGTCCTTTGTGGACCAGAGCTGCTACACCAGTGGTGGTAACTCTGGAGTGAGTCCTGTGTAATGGATAAAATAACCAACTCTTCTTCCCATGCAGTAGTGCAAATAAAATTTTCTTAAATACAAAAAGAATCCAATAAAACTATCCATGATAAAAGGCTATGTTCTATGATTATGACCAGGTCTCACTAGTTCAGAAGAGTCTTTAGGGAAGTGATTGTCACAGAACATCACTAAGACGAATTCCCTAGAAGTGAGAGGAACGTGAGCAAAGAATGAAGAGGCATTCTTAACACTGACCCGCACGGTATGAGCACGAGAGTGACGTTCTGAGGTTTACATTTGGTGATTTGATGCTTCGTTTTCGTAAAAACGCTTGAGAACTGCAATACTGCCAACTCTTGATTATTAGGAATTCCTTTTTAAGTCTATGCATTATTTAGGTTTTTGTGTTTCTTCTTCCTAAAGCTGTCTTTCCAAATCTTTCCACTATTCATTCATGGTCAAAAAACAAAACAAAACTAAGCAATAAAAACTAATAAACAACTCAAATCACTTTTTTAAATTAGTAAGCATCCAGGAAGAAAAAAAGTGTGATGAGAATAAATATTCAAACTCCTGAACACAATTAGATTTTTGGCTTCCTATGACTTATTACTGGAATAATTACTCAGTAATCTTTAGTTCCTTTACTGTAGAAAATTAAGGGTCAGTTGTAATTTTAAAATATGACAGATAACAAGACATATCTGAAATCACAGTTATCTTTAAAAAAAAAAGAAAACCCCTACGATTTAGATTTTCAACTAGTTGGCATGACTACCCAAGACATCATTTCCACTCTACAATTTCTATTTCCTTCCCGCTGGCCTACAGGCTTCTCTGCAATATCGTGTATTTGAACACCAATGATAGTTCCTGAAGTTAAGTGTGAACTTTGGGATGGTCACTTCTGTAGTCCCTGCACCCGCCTGCGGCCGGGCAGATGTTCAGCCACTGGACTCCAGGAGCCAGCAGGGAGTTTGCAAACCCGTCTGCTGTGGGGCTTTAGTCAGGACAGCAGGAGATTCTAAAAGCTACGGGTATAAAACTGGCACAGTGCTATTTTCTTTCCACTTGACAAAATGGATATTCACTAGACTCCTCCCATCTCATTTTGCAAAGGAAGGACAGGGCAGGAGTTTTTATTCAGCTCCGTACAGTGGCATCCTGCTGCTTCCCTGACCCCGCGTCAGAACACTGACTCTCTCTTCACATTCCCTAGTGCAAGCCAGAGGACCCCCGTTTCTGGTAAGGAAAACGCTGGCAATGCTCTCAAACAGAAGGGGGAACGTGTCGGTAAAGGATCAGAGCGGGTAGGGCACATCAAACACACCTCTATTTACAACTCACAGATCTATGTGCAAAAACTGACTCACGCATCTACTGGTATTTGTCACTCTAGAGGCTGCTGAAATGACCGCGCTTGAAGAGTAAAGCGTCTTAAAGAACAGCCTGTTTAATGTGTACAGTGTGTTAAAGGACATCACGTTCCTTTGGAGCACAGTGACGGCCGAGGGGCCCTAACCCTCCTGCGTGCACACGTGCACTTCTCGCCGCTTCTGACGGGAGGCCTGGCCGCTCTACCTGTGGCTGGCTTTAGCAACGAGGAGAAGGTCTGACAGCTGGGACTGTGTCTGCCGTGCTCGACAGCGAGCAACTATCCCCCAGATGGCTGACTAACCTCTCAAATGAACAGTTCCACTTCATCCTGTAATCCAGCAGCGTTTGCTGGACCTCAAACAGAAGCATGTTTAAGCTTCTATTTGGCTTCCTATCGTTATCTGTACTTCTAGGGTGAGGTTGGTTTCACCTACTCACCATCACTGCAAAACACATAATGAAATGCTCAGCTTGCACAGTGGCACCTGCGACACCCGTTCCCGAACCCACACAGGGACGCTGGCTCCCGCCTCCTGGCAGCAGTCCTGTGGTCAGTGAGGTATTTCCGTGGACGCGCCGCTCTCCGCACGCGTGCAGCGGATGAACCCGGGGCTGACGCTGCGCTGGGCCTGGATTTGGTGTGGCTCTGCCTTTCCCACATAACCGAGAAAAACCTTCTGTCTTCTCAGGGGTTTTTTTGGTTTATTTAAAAACAAAAAATGTCAGCCTTTACTTTTACTTTTCAGCCTCCTTCTCAGAACTGTCGTTTGCGTGATTAGCGACACAGGGGGAACCGACGCTGCTCACGTCACAGAAAACTGCCACCGACTCACTAGGATCTCCGAGTCTTACGACCCCAGACCAAGAACATGCTCCGCCCCCGCGCAGGGAGTGCGGGTGCCGCCCAGGGCGGTGCCAGCACTTTTTGAGAAGAGTTTGGTTCTACTGTGAGGTAAGTTGTATGAACATAGTGACAAATAAAAAAAAATGCCTTCTAGAAATAGATACTTGACTTTATCTTCTCCAAAAACGATTGGAAGAGACTGCGAAGCCTCGTGTGCTGGTCTCTCTCCTGGTCACACCACCCCGACATGGGCAGCTCCTTGATGTGACAGGCTCTGGGGTGCCATGTGACAACCTGTCACCATTTTAAGCCTGGCTGTAGCTCTTAGTTTTCTAATAAACTAGCCTTTTTCACCATATATTGATCATTTAAATATTTTGCATTAATTTGTTCCAACCATCCCCAAATGCAGTTGGTGCTAATATACCAAAATTAAAATAAAAGACAAAACCTCTGAGCCAGACAGAAGTCTCAGCTGGGCGCGGGCGAGCACAGGCGCATGGGTAAGACACGCGGACGAGACAGCCTCTCAAGAAGCCCCCTCCCTGATTACGCTTACATCTGTGTTCAGGCTGTACCCCAGTCCTTTGCTATAGATGCATCTGATAAAAGTGCATTTGTAGGAAACAATGGTCAATCTACAATACACCTTCTGTACAAAAGGAGAAACCGAGTGCCCACCCCGCCATTGGAAAGCACTAGCGCATGTAAACACGGACTGAGCGAGCCTTTTGAAAGAGCACATTCCAGTACAGGGATGTGTCCCCTGGGCTCCGCTCCCCGCCCCGCAGCATGCCTGACCCTGAACCTCACTGAGTTGGCGAGGGCTGGAGTGTCACGGCAAACGACAGGGCAGCAGGTCTTCAGAAGGTGCCAGCCAGCGCCCCTCGAGGTTGCTGGTAACTCAGCAGACGTTGGGGGAGTGAGGCGGCTCCACAGCACCGCCCTAATGGAGACTCGAGCTGGGAGGACGCCGGGCTCTCTGAGCTCGCACTGGGTGATCCAGTATTTGCTGGCGGCAGGATTCCTCTGTCTTCTAGGATGATCGGACGGTTTCCTCTTCTCCAAAGGTGATGTTCGCTTAAATGTGTGGCAGAGTGTATGTTTTTAAAACATGGAAAGTCCTTACAACATACTAGCAGGTCATTATATTACTGATCCTCCTTTTTGCAGAGTTTTAAAATATCCCAAAGGGGATAAATATTAATCCATCCATGGAATTTCCTTTGCTTTTGTTTAATATTCTGATTTGCACATGTAAAATAATACACACTCGTGGAAGTCTGAATTCCTATGGTGACTGTGACAAGTCCAAGTCCTAAAACAGGCAGTGGTACAAATACCGAAGGATGCTGTACCACATGTAGCCTGACAAAAACGCAAAAGACTGTATGAGAAAGATCCACACGTTGCTGAGTGTCATCTCCCTGGAGTTGGCTTCTTTGTGGCCCTCGAGAGGTGGAAAAGCCCCTAAAAAACAAGATGGAAATATTATTGTTTTACTGTAGTGGGAGGTCTCCTGAAATAAAAGGTGAATATTAGTTTAACTAGAATTTTTGTTTTTTAAAGCATCTTCTGTGACCTCCCGTTGCTCTTGAAGAGAGATCTCACTTGAAATAGAACGTTCAGCCTGCTGAGCCCTCTCCTGCCTCTGAGCCTTTGCTTCATTCTCTCGGCCTGGAAGGCTCCTCCTCGTCCCAGTGAATGGCTGTGGCACCTGCATTCTTCCAGTACCAGAGAAAATACCACCTGTTCCCCCCCACTGACCCCCACGTCATGCACTCTCATCTCCATGTTTACTTCCGTCTTGGCACTTTCCACAGTCTGTAATGATCTCGATCTCTCTCTTCTCTACAGCAGGGGTGTCAAACTCGTTTTCACCAGGGGCCACATCAGCCTTGCCATTGCCTTCAAAGGGCCAAATGTGATTTTAGGGCTGTATAAATGTAACTACTCCTTAACTAGAGGGGCAAGGAGCTCGGTGCTGCCGCCTGGTAGAAACAAGGTGCTGGGCCAGGTAAAACAAAGGTGGAGGGCCGGATTCGGCCCGCGGGCCTGGTGCGTGCCACTGTGCTCTACAGCCGGTCTGCTGCTGGAATGGAGACTGCAGGAGAGCAGGCACTCTGCTCCTTGTCTCCCGCTGTACCTACAGAGCTCCTCAGTGACCAGGACACAAGGTGTGTGAAATCGATACTGGATACTTTCCCAATAGCATTAAATTATACTGAGTCCTCTATTTGCAAGTTAAATGTCTCTGCCACAAAAAAGTGGTTGTGTCCTGGCTGCTGTGGCTCAGTGGACTGAGCGTTGGCCTGCGAAAATAAGGGTTGTGTTCGATTCCCAGTCAGGGCATGGGCTTGGGCTGTGGGCCAGGTCCCCAGCTGGGGGACCTGTGAGAGGCAACCAAACAGTGTTTCTCTTGCACATAGATGTTTCTCTCTCTTCCTCTCTTTCTAAAAATAAATAAAACTTCTTTAAAAATTAAAAAAAAGGTGGTTGTAAATCACTGATATTTTCAAATGGCAATATGATTTATGAACTGTATCTTAATAATAAGGAGGAGAAACACAAAGTAAACAGGTTTCTGCAAAGGAAAGCTGGGCCATTCCAGGGCAGTATTACCCAGGGTCATCTTGATAACACTCCAGCATTTCAAATAGTCTTTGTCCTTGCTGATAATCCCCCAGCCTAAGCTGATTCATGCATGAGGGGATTTGCTTCTCCCAAGCACTGTACAGAGAATACTTTCAAGTTTTAAGGTCTATTATGCAAATAGGTTTTTAAAAAAGAGGCTTCCATTTTTGTTGCTACAATTTAGGCCAAATATCATAAAGAGACAGACCCTGTTTGCCTCTTAATTGCCTCACGCCTTCTCACACATCCATCCGGTCTCACCTTTAAGGACAATCTGAGAGTAAGCCCAAGGATGGCAAACAGGGAGAGGGCCATCTTACTGGCCTTAGCAGGGATTCTAAAGACAGACACAGTGACCAGCTCCCGTCGTACTCACACGCACTGCTCCACAGCCCCAGAATCAGAAAGTTCAGATCAGGAAGGCAGAGGGGAACAGTCCTACACACGAAGTCAGAAGCACTACAGATAATGAATGGTATCAGCCTTAGCTCAACATCAGGCCTCTGACAGTCTGATTTAACAAGAACTTGAATTCTGTACCAAAAAACATCCAAGTGGGAAGAAAATAGTGCCTTCTGATCATCAAAAATCCCACGGCTGTCCTCAGACTTGGGACAACGTTCTCCTCACCTTGTTTCCAGAAAATCGGCCTATAGGTGGCCGTTTGTGAAAGCACTGTGGTGTGCCTGGGGCGCTCCCAAGGCTAATTTCCTTCTCTCATCACTTCCTTTCTTCCTCCCTCTCTCCTCCTTCCCCACTAGGTCTTTTTTATTGCGCTGTAGTTTTCATAGGACACGGAGACTAAAGTACAGAAAAGGGACATTAGGGTAAATAGACTTTCTCCTCCCACAGAGAAAACTGAACTTTATCCCTATAAAAAAGAATAAGCATATAAAAAAGCAGTTAAAAATGATCTCAAGTGACTGCTAGATGACGGTATTATTTAAACAGTCAAGTACAACGCCAAGAAACAAATGTCATTTACTACTGCATGAAACAGCTTGTATAACTATATACACACAACTAGTCTTCTGCAGACTGCACGCACTCTCTTGAATGAGATCCATCTGTGCAACATTTGACTTATCACCTGACCTTTGCGCACTGGCTGATGGAGCAAGTGCCTGAATACATTTAACATAAATTTGTCTTTTAAACTTTCTAAGCTGAATTCTGAAATATAAAAACATTTTGATTCCTTTAGGGAATCTGAAGAATCAAAAAAATGTTTTTCTCCCCTAACGGGCATCTTTGAAACTACTGGTAACTTCAGGAAGGTATGTAATAGGATGCTGTGTACCTGTTTTATAAAAATGCGATAAGAGGTCTTCTTTTTCAATAAAACGTTGGTAGAGCCAATCAGAAAGGTCATCAGTCTCCAGGGGTACATCTTTAATTGGAAAGATCCTAGTTAAGAAAATAAGGGCAAGAATTACTTTAGTTCAGAAGTCAAAATCATTCAGAGCCACAGTTGAGCTTTGGCGATGGAAAAGCTGAAGGAAGTTACAGAATCCTCTCTTGCAAGGGTGGGTTTCTTCAGCTTCTCGAGTTATCTTGATTAAAAAGAATGTTGATTACACAATAGCGTTCATTTATTTATTCATTCAAACATTTATTAGGCTATTATGTCAGGTCTAGTACTAGATGGTAAAAACACATTATTAGTTATCCTCTATCTACAAATAATCATGGAGCAACAACGGTCTTCCTATGCCTGTGTGTGAAGTAGAAGTGGTATTTAGAACAGATGAAATTTTAAAAGGCAAGTACTTTAGGACACTGGAACAGTGGAGTGCTAGGCCGAAAAATGCAGCTTAGCAAGGCTCTTCTGCTGGGAATGTCTGAGCCAGACAGAATGCCCTAACTTTGAGCCTTTTCACCACCTATATCAGAGATATCGGTTTCCAGAGCAACCTCAACTTGACTGACTGGGAGTGGCTGCTGGGGCACAGCTCTGAAGTAGACGGGATGGCTGGTGATAAGCATCCGTGGAGGTGAGAACAGAGGGGATAGCAAGAGTAATACTACGCATTTGCTGACCTTGAGAAGAGTTTCTTTTCTTGTTTGTTTTCCAAATTTTGGGGAAGAGCATTTAAATTTTTTCCCCTTTATCAAAGGTATAAAGGTACACAGTTAAAAAGTCTACAAAAGGTTTATTTGTGTGAAAAAACAGCAGACCCTGTCCCTCTGCCCTTCGTTTCTTCCTCCTTAGAGGAATTGATTTTTACTTCTTTCAGCTGATGATCTTGACATTTATCACCATGCTTCTTCTTCAGTTTTGGGGCTCATCTGCTGAGTTGCCACTATGGAATATGAGGATTAAGCTCCTTCTTCTTCCCATTCCCTCCACACAGGCACAGCCTTCCCAGCCTCCCATGCAACTGTATGGTAACGTTAATTAGCACAGTATGAGACATTTACATTATCATAATCATGTAAATATATTCGAAGCTAAGCCATGTAGGACATCATGGCTACTCTTCCATTCCTGACCAATATTTGTTCTCCCTGAATCGAGCAGTTGTAGTTTTCTGTGTACACATAACTAACTCAGCCACATGCTCTTGGCCAATTGTCCAGAATCCATTTTCCAAACCAAGTCTGCAAACTTTTTCTTAAAGGGCCAGATAAATGAATGATATTTAGACTTTGCAGGCCACATGATCTCTGTCGCAACAATTCAACTCTGCTTGTAGTGTGAAAACAGCCAGCGACAACGTGTAAATAAACATGCAGGTGTGTTCAAATAAAATTTTATTTAAAAAACAGGTAGAAGCCAGACTCACCTGTGGTCTAGCTCTCCCCACAAGGCATTCGTGCACATCAGACATTCCTTCAACTTCACCTTCCTGAAGGATTTCACCCACATTCCGGGTTTGCTGCCTGTAGTTTTTGTCTCGCTGAGGCCCTCACTATCGTCCTGGTGATTCTCTGCACTCCTAAAGTGGATTTCATGTTTCTCACATCTTACGCCTTCCTCTCTCTGTCTGTACTCCACATTCTCACGGAGCACATCCTTCAATGCTTTCTTGACAAAGGGTACCTGAAACCTTGCATTTCTGCCAATGTCTTCTTCTTGTCTGCACATCTGGCTGACAATTTGACTAGATAAAGAATTCAGGTTGGAATTAATTTTCTTCCATCTCTGTCTTTTTGTCCTCTTTCTGGGAAATTTATTATTTAACTTCTAAACTTCTTAGTTTTTACATCTTTTATCATATTTTTAATTTCTATGTGCTGAGTGTTATTCTTTATAGTATGCTATTATTGTTTTATTGTTGCAGTATCACATCTCTAGGAGAATCACAATGGGAAGTTTAAAACATGCACAAAGGTAGGGAAGAGGGTTAATGAACTCCCACGTACTGTTAGGACTTTTGGAAGCTGTTCTTTACCTGTTCTTCCAAGTCACCGTCTTATGTTCGCTTCAGTCTCTGCCATTCACAGTAGAGGCTGATCAGCTTCCCGGTTACTGGGTAATTCTCTGTTGCTCACTCACATTTACAGATGTGAACCTTACCAGCTGACCAAATACTCTCAGCATGTCAGTGAAGTTGGTTGACTGTGAACTTCACTGAGGGTTATCTGGCTGGGCTACTTAAGTTGATTTCACCATTTCCCCTGAGAAAGATCGGCTAGTGGACAGCCTGACTGCTAGCTTCCCGGCAGCAGAGGAAGGGACCGGGGCTGGGAGTCTCAGCACTCAGTGCACTTACATCACTTAACCATGCTGCTTCCATGACGGGACCCTGCCTCGTGTACGGGAGTCCAGAGAGCCGCATTCCCCTCTCCAGGGTAAACCTCCAGTGCTGGCCAGGGCAGGGAAAGCCCTGCGGCGTGCAGGGAAGAGGCTCTGGGGATCTGAGCTCTCCCCACACAGATTTAACCAGTTTCCCCAAGTTTAGCAGTCCTTTCAATGTCATGTCCACAGGCAAAGATGCTGCCAGTTTTTCAGCCTTGTGGAGGTTCTGTGGTATCAGTGAGGTTGGCTCTTGGCCTTCCCCTCAGCTGGCTTAGGGCTCTGTCTCCAACTGCCCAAGCTTTGTTGCTGTTGTCTTTCCTGCTGCTCTCCCCACCCTTGACGGTCTACACCTTTAAAGACCTCCTTCATGTTTGTTCACTGGGGTTTTGGAAGGGCATGAAAGTAGACATAAATCTTCCACATCTCTTCTGAGAAGCTGCCTTGTTATTTCTGAAAGGTCTAAGATGACTTCCGATCTTCGGCCAGTCCCTACCACCTGCCATTTTACCAAGGAGTGCACACTGCTCTTCCGAGCTTAGGCAAAGGGTGTGCAAGTTACTTAGTAGGGATTTAAAAAATATAATGATGGACAGTGCATGCCACCATAAAAACACCAAACAACTTCTACAGTTTATCGGTAGAACAGTTCCAGACCAGTCAAATATTATGAAGGACCAAATAGTCCAAAGGACCCAAGTGACATGCTCAGACTCCTTCAAAGGCTTTTCAAACAATTACTCATGTAACTCGATCATTTGCACACAATTTCAAAACAAGTCAGAAGGGAAGTTATTGATGAATCAGATTCCTTTCTTCTATTTAAGCATTTAAATATCAAACTGGAGGTATTTTAACAACCAAATTTAAGTATCAGTAGACAGTATGAAAAAAATATATTAAAAATTAATTTCAAAAAAAATCACACGGTTTTTTGTTTTGTTTTGTTTTGTTTTTAGAGAGGGGGAAGGGAGGGAGAAAGAAAGTGACAGAAACACTGACTGGTTGCCTCTCATATACACCCCAACCGGGGACCGAACTCACAACCGAGGCACGTGCCCTCACCAGGAATCCATCCAACAACCTTTTGCTTTGTGAGATGACACCCAACCAACAGAGCCACACCCGCACGGCAATCACATAATTTTGATTAAAAAAAAAGAAAGGTAACCAAAATATCATTTTATTTACACAGAAAAATAACTTTCCCATTCTTAGTCACCTTTCCATTCCCCCAAAATATAGTACTACATTCTTGTAAAGCAGGAATATAGGTGTTTTTGGCCTATCAGATATTTTAATGGGGAAGGAGATGCTAAAGTCCAGAAACTTAAAATTTCAGCTTGCTACTGTAAAGTCCCCTACCAGAATGAAAATTTCCCTCGCTAGGAAAGAGCTAACAAACAAAGAGATAAATTAAAGAAATGTCACTACTTTTTTAAAAAAAGATTTTATTTATTTTTAGACAGGGAAGGAGGGAGAAAGAGAGGGAGAGATACATTGATGGGTTGCCTCTCACATACCCCCTACTGGGGACCTGGCCCACAACCCAGGCATGTGCCCTGACTGGGAATCAAACCAGTGACCTTTCAGTTCATAGGCTGGCACTCAATCCACTGAGCCACGCCAGCCAGGGAACCCCTTTTAAAAAGAGAAAAAATACTGGAGATGTTTACACCTCATAAAATTATCCCATACGCAACTATTTCTTAGTCCTTTTAATGCCTATTCTCCTAAGTAATTGAAAGATCTCTTTCATGATAAAAATTTTACTTTTCTCCCAGTCAGGGTACATGCATGGGTTGTGGGCCAGGTCCCCAGTTGGAGATGCGTGAGAGGCAACAACACATTGATGTTTCTCTCCCTCTCTTTCTTCCTCCCTTTCCCTCTCTGTAAAAATAAATAAATAAAATCTTGTCAAAAAAATTTTTTTTAAATTTTACCTCTCCATGCACTCAACGTTCTCATATGCCTCACTAAGTGAGTGGGACTCCCTGGCTGAGAGTTTCTTTCACAAACATGGGGTTAAATGTGGGGTTTCTGTTTTTTGTTACACGTGGAGCCTGCTTGTTTTTTAGCCACAATTAAAACAATCCCGGAAGACAGGGTGGCACAGTATTTATGAGCGCGGACTCTGGAACGGACAGCCAGGGGATGAATTCTGGCTCTACCACTTCCAGCTGTGTGTCCTTGGAAAATTGTTTAACCTCTGTATGACTTAGTTCCCTCATCTGTAAAATGGGGCTAATCTTGTTGTCTATACAAAGTTGTTATATGTGCCAAGTATTTGGCACAGGGCAGTGGCATCCCTTGGCATCAGCGGAGGTGGTGCTGCTGGTTGTTGAATCCCCGACCGTTCACGATAAGCATTATTGTTCTTTCAGGTTCTCTGGGTACAGCGGCAGACACAGTGACTCGAGTAGACCAGAAGCCATTATGCGGTTTGGCATTCCACGATTATTTCCAGACAGTGCAATACTTTATACACTTAGTGTGTGTGTGAGTGTATGTATCTACACATGTGTATGTGCACTTTTTGTATACGTACACACTTTCTATACCACTGGCAATAATGAAGCCAGGCTTGAGCCAGTCATGGAAAAGTGAAAGGGTAAAGAGTTGTTATCAAGTATTCAAAAGATAAGTTACTGACAGAGATTCTGAAGACTCTTTTAATACTAATATTGATATAATAGGAGTACAGACAAGGAAATAAAATTTCAAAGGAGGAATTTTGGGCTATT
Organism: Trachops cirrhosus; assembly: GCA_028533065.1. NCBI lineage: Eukaryota > Metazoa > Chordata > Mammalia > Chiroptera > Phyllostomidae > Trachops > Trachops cirrhosus. The sequence goes on from CM052551.1 coordinate 29,821,571, forward strand.
TACACAGGTTTGTCTTTCCACCTCTTCTAAAGTAACTTTTATCCTTTGAATTATACAAAACTCTCAAATTAGAGATATTTCAAGAATTTTACAGCTCCCTCTTCCTCCTCTCCCTATTTTAAGTGAGAATGCAGATTCCTGTGGGGGAACATTGCCCAGGACACAGAAGACCCTATGACTGCTCCAGCAGACTGCTTCGCCCCAACGCCCGTGAAGCCCTGCAGGATCCGGCAGCCGGCCAGCATGCTGCTATGGAAAAGTGTTCCCGGTGTGCACCGTGCACGCCAGTTCACACTCCCTCACCCTGCTAGCTCACTCCTTGGCTGCAGAAAGCCAAACTCCTTGTCTCAAGCCATCTCCACTTAGAGTGGGTTTGAAAGGGAGTTGATTCAAAAAAAAAAAGTCAGCAGTGAGTAGTTTTTCCTAACATCTTTCCTTCTCTAAGAAATCTCTTTAGGCACCTGGTTTTCTGAAACAACCAGTTATATGTAAGGACTGAGTGTCCACATGCACCAAGCCGTCTCATAATGTTGGCTGCAGGCAGGAAGGGGAATCAAGGCAAACAATGACGATTTTGTTTTTACCTTTTCTACATTTACACTTTTGATTTCTTTTGCTGTATTGCCTGATTAGGAGCTCTAGTACAATATTGTAGAGAGGTGACTAAGAAAGGGGAAGTTATTTTCTGGGTAAATAAAACCCTTTCTCATTCCTGATCTTTCAGGGGGAAGCATTCAGTAGTTCACCATTCAGTATGATATTTGCTGTCATATTTTCTATAGATCCCATTAATCGGATTAAAGAAATCCCCTTCTATTCCCAGTTTGCTAAGAGTATTTTCCTTTCTATCATGAACAGGAGTTGCATTTTGTTGTGTATTGGTTTAATATGACTTCAAATCCACTGTTTATGACAAAAACGAAGTTGTTTACTTACTTACAAGTAAGGTTGTTTTGATATAAGGGTGAAGTGTCAGGATGCCGTCATGGGCATCTGTGGCTGGAGTAGCGCAGCCGCTGAGGGCTGATCAGTGAGAACAAGTGGAGAAGCAGCGAGGGCAGCTGTGGCTGGGGGACATTCAGACTGCAAATGGCCCGAGTTTACAAGGACCGTCAGAGAGTGCTCAGTGTGGGCGGGCAGCTCTGCTGATCTAAAGAGCTCTCCGAAGGCCGAGGGGTATTCTGCTGTAGTAAAGCAACTCTTTACCAGGAGGTACAGAAGCCCGTGAAGAGTATTATTTTGATCATCAAAAGACAAATACCGTATGATATGATCTCACCTATATGAGGAACCCAATGAACAAAACAAACAAACAAGCAAAAGAGAACCAGAGGCATGGAAACAAGGACCAGACGGACAGCGACCAGCGGGAGAGGGATAAGTGGGGAAAGAAAGGGAAGGGTCTAGTCAAGGAACATGTATGGATGACCCATGGACTGGACAACAGGGTGGGGTGGACCGTGGGAGGTGGGGGGTGAGGGCGCAGCAGGGAGGGCAACGGGGAAAAACTGGGACAACTGTAATAGAATAAAAAAAAAGAATATTATTTTCTTCATCTATACCAGCACCTTTGTTTCCTAGCAACATACTCTAGGAACAAAGAAATTTTGTTTTGTGCTAGCAGATGGATGTCAGCTATGGGTTAGCTGAGCCAAATCTTCCCAAGAACCAACTCATAGAAAGGTGTACCTCAGACTAGGTTTGAACATTATTTCTTTCATTTCCCCCTTGTCTGGAACAACAGTGTAATTAATAAACCGCTGGTTTGGAATATGTTATTTTTTATTGGCTTATTAAGAGACATTTTCCTGTGTGCGATTAACTTGTGAAATTATTATAATTTCCACAGTAAAGCTGAGTTAAATTATTGGCAAATAATTATGTTCAGTCTATGAGCCTATTTTGCCACTTAAAACAAAACATGTTTTATCAATTCTTTTTTATCTATTAAAACACAAAGAATTTTTCCCTTGATTCTGTTAATGTCATGAATTGAACTGACTGATTTTGAATGTTCAACCAAAGTCATTCCTGGAACATATGCTCTCAGGACATAATATAATGTACTTTTTTATATATTGCTGGATTAATCTTGTGCCTAAAATCATGTAAAAGATTTGCCTGTAAATTCTCCTTTCTTATAATATCCTTGGTTCACAATTTGATATCAAAGTTATGCTGATCTTAGAGAACAAGCTAGGAAGTATCCCCTCTTTTCTCTCTCTGAAAGAATTGCATTTAATATCCTTTTACTGTCTTTCTAATGACATGTGCTTTGCAGTGATGACCCCTTTTTATTCCTGGTACTGGTAATATGGGCCTTCTTTTTTTTCTTAGTCTTGCCAGGAGTTGATCTATTTTACAGTGTTAAAAAAACCTTTTTTTTTGGCATTGCTATTCTATCCTATTTTTTCTACGTCAGTAAATTCTCCTTTATTGTTCCTTGTCTTCTACTATCTTTGGATTTCATATGATTTTCTTTTTCTAAATTATTGAGACAGATATTCAGGTCACATATTTTTTTGGTTTTCTTCTTTTCTAAGGGAAGCTTTGAAAGGCTATAAATTTTCCTCTCAACTCAGATTAAGCTCTAGCCCATAATTTTATAGATCATATTTTCATTTTCATTCTGTTAAAAATATTTTCTAATGTAATTGTAATCTCTTAGCACATGGCAAACATTCAGCTCTTCTTCCTCCCTACTGATAGACAGTTCCTCGTCTTGTTTTACGAGCTGTGTAGCAACGGCTAACACGGCAAGTGTCCATTCACATGGGCACAAGCAGATGTATCTATAGGACAGAATTCCAGAAGTACAATTATGAAGTCAAAGGTTAAATGCATTAGCAATTTTGAGAGATGTTTCTATACTGTCTTCAGAAAGATTACACCAATTCATATTCCCACTAGCAATTTATGAGAATGCCTCTTGCAAAATGACATCTACATTGGAGAGGAGCAGTCAGTAGTCCCTGACTGGGGTGTAGCAGGGGACGGCTAGCAGTGTCTCCCGCCTGACATGTGCCAGGTTAGGCACATTTTCTTGGGGATCCATCCCGGACTCTGTAAGACTAGGTATCTCATGTTTTCATTTAACTAGTAATCTTAGTATAAATGTTCTGAATCATATGGATAACACGTTAGTAACCAAGTAGCACCATGTGATCTCAGTGCTTATGTCTGTAGTCCTTTGGGCACAATTCAGTAATACTTTAAAAGTACAAGGCCAGGAAAGTGAACAGGGCCTACTGAGCAGCGAAACCTATTCTTTCACCTCCTAAAATCTGAGATTTAACTATGGCTTCCCTTGTGACTTTTAATATCCATTAAAATAAAACAAGAGGAGTTCTGCTCCCTGTAACTGCAGAACAGTTAACAGGGAACAGTTATAAATTCTGGACAACACAGAAACAGTATTAGTGGAAGATGCTGGAGAGTGACTAATAGCAGGCAGATCCTAGAGGAGAGTCCACACCTGGAAGACGGAAATGGCACTGGGCAAGAGTGTCATTTTTTATAGCTGATTTACCTAAGAATTGTTCACAGTTAGTGCGATGCAAGGAAGCTGAAAGTTATACAGTAGAAACAAGCAGTCTCGCCGGCTGAAGAACCAGAGGACGGGCACAGGTGACCCTAACAGCCAGAAAGTGAGGAATCCCAGAGGGAAGAAAGCAGGGTGGGAGCCACGGCTTCTGAGCATAGAACCCACCCAAACCTCTGGATGACCCCGAATTATGCAGGTGTGGGGCAGAGTCCAAGCAGAACAAAGCCTCATGATCTTAGTCCCAGCACGAGGGAGGTGCCCCGAGTTACACGGGAAATTCTTTCATTTTCTCCATATTAAATGTCTTCAAACATTTAGATTTTTAGGTAAGTCGGTTAACTTTCATTTAGAAACATGTTTTAAAATTAAAAATATAAGAATCAGTTCATTTTTTAAAGTGAATGGAATTATACATTACCTTTTACTTTTAGATTATTTAATATGTTTTAACACAGTTTTGCAAGTAGCACTTTTTAAACTATTCATCTCTGTCCCAGACAAATGGTTTAAAGAATTATTAGTATTGTTTTTTTGACCTCTAAAAATATACTATTTCTGTAAATATAAAATCAGGCCTAATCAACCTAAGGATAACTTAGCAAGAGCCATAGGGCTAAAGAATATCTTGAAATAGTATTTAAAACATCTTTATAAGGAGAAAATGACATGAAAATAAGGCAGTAATAAACAGAAGAAGCTTATTTGAGTTTACCAAGTGAACTCTTGAAAGAATGTGGTGCGGCTGCTGAAGTATCTATGGCTTTAAATGGGGGAGAGTGTGGGAATGGGGCTGTGTTTTAATAGAAATCCTACCCCACCACCTGCCTAGAATAGCTTGCGCACTCTCCTGCCTTAGGAAACAGCCAGTAGGACAGACCAAATGCTCCCTCCAAAGCAATCTGATTGTTTGGTCACCATGGGATTAAAATATTAAAGTGAGTAATCATCCCGTAATATGGCAAAGTATCAAATACACTAAGTACCAGTCCTATTAGAAAATAAAAGGAGTTCTTCTAGGATATAGACAAACGATCAAACAAATAACAGAAATAAGCAAATCTTCCTGATACCAATAGCTATCCAAATGAAAAACTAGCCCCAAATTTTCAAGAAATAAAAATTCTTCTTATCCATAATCCAGAATGAATTCTTAAACAGCGGGTATTCTACCAAAATCCAGAGAATCAGATTTCAGAGCACTAGATAAATTATACTTTCACAAAAAAGGTACAGAATAATTGTAGCAGCTGGCACCTATAAATCTGAGTTAGAACATTTGAATTTTCATGCCACAAAGATTCCACAATGTGTGTTAACAAACAACAAGGCTAACGCCCACATTCTGCCGACTACATGAAGGGAGCTAACAAGCACCTAAGGTTTTAAGGTTAATTTCTTCCTACCTTCAAAACCATAATGACTTCACCACCCAACGAGTATTATAAAAAATGTTAAAGGGTCTTCTTTAAGAAGAAGATAAAAAAATGAACACTAAAATGGCAAAAATACATATCTATCGACAATTGTTTCTAAAAAACGAAATAAACGAACAAGCAGAACAGAAACAGAATCGTAAATACAGAGAACGTTTTGATGGCTGCCAGATGGGAAGGAGGGTGGGGGGGATGGGTGAAGAAGATGAAGGGATTAGGAAGTACAAATTCACTGTTACAGAACAATCGTGGGGATGTAAAGGGCAGCAGAGGTCACAGAGTAGCCAAAGACATTATGCATGACCCACGGACAGGGACGGCAGTGTGGGGACTGTCTGAGGGGGTGGCAGGGCTGGGTAGCGGGGGCAAAGGCGGGGAACTGGTACAACTGTAGTAGCGTAAACAAAACATAATTAAAAATAGTAATCCAGCAGAGGGATATGAACAGTAAGCCAATAATCTAAAACCAGAATATGATAAAGGCAGTATAAGCAGTTTAAAGAATCTCTGTGGAAGGTTAAATGAAGGGGCGTGCATGTCTGCTTGTGGCACAGGACACGTGGAAAAGGCATCACCTGAGATGGCCTAAAAGAGTAACCAGAGGTTAACACTAAATAAAGTTTTTTTAACCAAGTAACAATACACATGTAGTTTTTAAAAGTCAGAGTACTACAAGGTTCATAATGAAAAAAAAAACAGCCCTATTTTCTCCCTCTTCAGATGCCTGTTGCCCAGAAAACTTTTTTCTATTCACCTCCACATTCCTTATAAATAAATATGCTAATACCACTGTTCTGGATCAACCAATTTAAAATGCATTCATTAAAATGTCTTCCTTCTAAGGAAGACAAGGATGTGGCTCTTACTCCTTTGTCCTCTTCTCCTCTTCCTTCCTACATGGTTAATAATTTCTTCTCAGTGCCAACTTTGTCCTTAAAAATTTTTTTTTTACTTATTGATATTCAAAGAGAGAAAGGAAAGGAAGAAGGAAGGGAGGGAGAGAGAGAAATGTCAATTTGTTGTTTACTTATCTGTGCATTCATTGGTTGAGTCTTATATGTGCCCTGACCGGGGATCGAACCCACAATCTTGGTGTATCAGGACGATGCTCTAACCAACCGAGCAACCAGGACAGGGCCAATTCTGAACTTTGTAACTATGCTTACTCACACAGTGTTCTCTTTATTTTGTGTCTGTTTCCTTGATCAGACCCTGCTATACACATCTTTGCGTATCCACTGTGTGAATCAGTGCCTACTCCTTCGTGGGAACTCAAGTTTGATAAACTGAATTAAACTGAAAATAATCTGCCATTGTAAAACTTTATGAGGTGCCATCTGCAGACAGCCACCAATACCATGGGCATAGTTAACTGACACCACCGGGGTTAGTGTGACAAGAATAACTCAGAAACACAGAAACTACTTGCCACCAAAAATAGATTTATGGACAAGAACAGACACTGTCAAATTAACATGTGAAAATTTCTCCCAGCATTCAATTCCCAGAAATTTTGCTTTGGGCCACTGTCCCAAAATAAGGTGCTCAGGACTCATTCTCAACATACTGAAATATAATATTTATAGCTTCCCCCTGGATCCACTAGAAAGGTTTAAAAAAAATCTCCACTCAGGTATCTGAAAATAGAATTCGGCAACTCAGATACAAACCTTTAGCTGCTTTAATACAGGGATAAACCAAGGCTCTAAAGTAGCAACCACGGGGTCATCTAGGAGAGAATTCTGAGGGACTCACATTTGTGTAGAGAAGGAGATGGCAAACACTCAGCACCCAGGCCCCCGAATCCCTTCACAGTCAGGGGTGACTGAGCCTGGCACCCCATCTTCCTGAGCCCTGCTCCTTGCAATGGTCCAAAGCGAAGCAGACCAACATGCCCCAGGAGGGTATAAACAATACAATGGTATTGTCTAGACCTTAAATATTTTTATTATATTTTATTCCTGTTACATCCTTTGAGACAGAGTAAGAATCTTAACATATTCTTGCTGAATAAACTGAACTGTCCAGTAAGCAAGACATGACAATGACATATTTGCTTATGATAGTCCTATGACACTTTCCATGAGGCTAATGGATTTTTACTGACTTAATTTTTTTAGACCAGTTAAGGTTCATAGCAAAATTGTGGAAAAGGTATAGAGTCTTCCCTACATCTCCTTGATGACCCAAAACTCTTTATTTTGAAATAATTTCAGACTCAGAGAAAAGTTACAGATTCCCCAAATATCACTATTTCCCATATTTGCTTTATCTTATTCTTTCTCTATACACATACATATTTTTCTGATATATATATACATATATATGATTTTCCTCCATTTTTAAGAGTAAGTTACAGATATTGTATCCCTTAAATACTTCTGTGTTTATTTTCTAAATACAAGGACAGGCACTCAGGTCACCATAAGGGCAAGGAGCAAAATCAGGAAATTAACACTGATACAATACTGTTATCTGATCTACAATCTACCTACTTCGTTCAAATTTTGCCACTGGTCCTGCTAAAGTTTATAGCAAAAGAAAGCGAGAAAGGAAGAAAAGAAAATAGCCCAGGCCAGGCAGCTCAGTTGGTTAAAGCATCATCCCAATATACCAAGGTTGTGGGTTCGATCCTCGGTCAGGATACATAAAAGAATCAACCAATGAATGCATAAACAAGTGGAACAGCAAATCAATGTTTTTTCTTTCTTCCTTCCCTCTCTCTAAAATCAATAAGTAAAAATTTAAAAAATCAAAAAAGTTGAAGAGTCAAAGAAACTCTCAAACTTTCATTCTGGGTGTGGACAGAATGATGTCGACATAAACCCCAGTTGGAAAGCCAGGAGAAGCAAGTTTGGGTGAAGGAAAATGAGTTCAGTTTTAGAAGTAACAGGTTTGAAGAAGCAACAGGGTATCCACACAGAGGAAAAGAAGTTAAATGAGGGTGTGGAACTTAGGGGAAAGACTAAGAGCTGGAGGTCCATTTACAGAGAAGCCAGTTCTGTAAGCTTTGCTATGATGAACTCAATGGCCACAAGAAAAAAAGAGGACTGAACACAGGATCCTGGAGAAGGTCTGTGTTTATATGATCTGTCGGTCTCTCAGAGACTGTGTGTGTGCGCACACAGGCACACACACCTGTATGTGTGTGTATATGACCTTTATTCAATGAAGGATTAAACAGAAATCCAGTTCTTCCACTTCTCAGGTTCAATTCTATTCTTAATAGTGATCATCAGTGAGAATTATTTTTAACCCTTATTCAATTAAAATTTAAACTCTAAAAATTTGACATTTCCCACAAAATGAAATTAAATGAGAAGAAAGTGTATTTTGAACACCAATGGTAGTCATGATATTGCACTTGATCTTAAAGAGACTGATAAGTGAAAAAGACACGGTGAACCCCCAGAGGGCCAAGGAGGTGGGGAGAGAGGTCCTCACTTCCAAAGTTCATTATCGTCTGCAAAGCATATTATGTCCAGGTTCATATAGTGAAAATAACCTAGCAGATTAGGTTTATATGTTAGAGGCTTGGTTCTTTACTATGCTAACAGTAAAAAAATTCTTCCATGTTTAAATTCTGATAAATATTTGAGAAGAAATGAAGCATATTCTCTAACTAGAAGACAGATTTTTTTTTTATCTCATTGGAAACGATGATTCACCTCTTTTGAATCCTCAACTTCACGACAAAACTGCAGCACTCAGTCCACACAGAGTCACCCTCGACTGAGACCACTTACAGAATGTCTCCAGCACCCTGCACGGTGCCAAACTAAACCGTTATATTTTCTCAAAGGAACGGGGCAAAACCTGCTGGTGCAGAAAAAAGAGCTTGTGGGTGGTGAACATTAATAAAAACAGCCAAGCAGAACTAAAAACTTGAAGATTACATTTAATGTGTAACTTTGCCTTTTCCAACTGGAAGCTCTGAATAGTGACAGATGACTAAAATGTCCAGTGTTTTCCAGAAAAAAAAAAACAAACAAACAAACTAGGACACAGAGGCAAAGGAAGAGAAAACAAAAGATGATGAGAAAAGCAGACAGGAAGAAGCGAATTATTACACAGCAGGAGTAGGGGTGAAATGAGCAATAATTATAAGCAACAACAGAGCAAAGTCCTAGCATAAGAAAACCTAAAGAGAGGACACTGCTCCCTTATGCTGGGTGAGGGGGGCGGGGGGGAGAAAGCAAGCTGCGTTCAGTTCAAGGGGCAATCCTATGACCTCACTCCCAGATGAGTAATTTGGGGGCTGGGGCTGGGAGTGGTAACCTCTACACATGTGTCATTAGGTGCATGCTCTAAGTGTGTGGCACTTAGCTGGTAACAACTTGAGTTATAGCCACTGGGAAAAGGTGACCCGAAACCTGGTCCCCATTCTGTTGTACAACTGACTTTCACTATATTTATTTCCTTCTACATTATTCTAACTTTTACACCAAAAAAAGTATTATTATAGAAATTTAAGCCTGTTAAAGTTCACTTTTAAGTTATGGCTAAAACAGGATGGACCTAGAAGGTATTATGCTAAGTAGAAAAGTGACTTTACCTATAAAAACACAAAACAGAACAGAAACAGACTCACTGATACAGAGAACCAATTGATGGTTGCCAGACAGCCAGAGGATGGATGAAAAAGTGAAGGAGAATAAGAGGCATAACTTCCAGGTACCAAATAAATAAGTCATGGGAATATAAAGCACAGCGTAAGAAAAACAGTCCATAACATGTAATAACTTTGTATGGTGGCAGGTGGGTACTAGACTTACTGTGGCAATGACACTGTAAGGTATATAAATGCCAAATCGCTATGTTGTACACCTGAAACTAATATATTGTGTGCATACTTTAATAAAAAATAAATTATGGATAATACACTAGAATATGAAAATCTCTTAGGCTATATAATTTGAGTATTTCAATATCCTTGATTTAAAGGGGTAAAATCTACGTAGTGACTATTAAGTGGTGTGCATTTTAAGTGTGAACCGACTGAATTCTTACAACTATCTGATGAAAATGCTTTTGTTGTGATGAATCAAATGATTATTAAACCAAAATTCTAAATTCTGTGGGTATTTTCTTTTTTCAGTTAGTTTTTTTAAACTGAAGAATTAATACACTCACACATGATTAAAAAACCAAACAGCACAGGGAAAAGTGAGACGCCCTCCCCAGGGGCGCTCACAGTCCAGAGGTGAACACCGACTCCGCGGCCACCACTGTCCAGCCTTTTGGGAGGGGGCGGGACAGAGGCAGTGCTTACTTTTTGGACTTTGGCTTGTTTGAGGTGCTGCATGCCAAATATCCAATTAAACTGTAACTAATGCTGTATTATACTAATTTTAAGATGCCGTCTTATTTCAGAGATGTTAATATGTAAAAAATATGTATCTTAATATTCTCTCTCATTTATTGTGTTTTTCAGAACTTAATTCTGGTAGCTAAGAAATGACTCTACTTCTACAGGGTGAGCTTTGAATATCACCTTTATAACTACCAACTATAACATATATAATTAGAAATCATACTGAATCCACTGCCGCACACTGCAGTTTTCCAAGGGGAGACCCTCTGAGGAGGAAAAAGCCAACACAAAGACCCCGAGGTGGGAACATAACTGGCACATTCAAAGACAGTGCGAGAGTCAGGATAGCCAACGGGTCATGAGTAAAAGCAGCAGGAGATAAGGTCAGAGCCTTAGCTTGTAAGGTTCCTGGCTTTAACATGGGTAAAGACACGATGGGATTCTGAACCTAAGACTTACATGCTCTGACAGGTTTTAAAAAGGCCACTCTGGAAATAGACTCTAAGAGAGACAAAGGTAAAAGCAGGGTAAGCAACTAGGAGGGTATGCAGTGATCTCGGAGCTGGGTAGAGGTGGTGGTGGCCAGGACCAAGGTGAAAAGAACTAGTCAGATCCAGGAAGCATATCTGAAGACAGAACCGAAAGGACTTCCTGACTGAGATGTGAGAGAGAGAGACGCCAAGGACACCTCCGAGGTTCTTGACCTGAGTAACCAGAAGGATGGAAGCGCTGTCAATAATTAGACAGGGAAAGCTATGTGGAGCGTGTGTTTTTAGGAAAACCCAGTTAAATTTTAGAGAGGACTAAGAGACACCCCACTGAAGGTGTCGAGCAGTCAGACACGAAATTCTGTTTGGTGTATTCTTTTTTATTTAGCCATTCCTCTACTGGTAGATATTTAAGTTGTTTCCAATTTTTTACTCTTACAAAAATGCTGTACTAGTATCTGGAATGCATAGTCCCAAGGAGAACTGTTATGTCAGAGGAACTACTTAAGAAACTGCCAGATTTGTCTTCAAATTGGCTGTACCAAATTGTTTCATTTTTCCTACAACCTCGCCAATACTTGACATCAATAATTATTGGTCTGTAGAAACTCTTTACACATCTATTCGATGTGAATCCTTGCTATGTGCATTTCAAACACCCTAACTTTGTTTATAGTGTCTTTTGCATACCCCAGTTCTTAATTCTGATGCCATCAAATTTGTATTTTTCCTTCATGATTTATGACTTATGATTTTTGTATCTTATAAGGAAGGTCCACCCTACTGTGAGAACCTTAAGAGTTACCTATATTTTGTTCCAATAATTTAGAGTCTATTACTGATGTTGAGATAAAAATCTATCTGGAATTTATTTGGGGATACGGTAGGAGTAAAATTTCAACTTTATGTTCCGTCATATGTAGAAGCAATGGTCCCAAACCATTTTGTTTATTGAACAGTTCATTCTTTCTTTACTCATACTTGATACTTACTCAATCATACAAAAGTTCCCAAATAAATTTGGATTTTCTAATCTGTTCATTGGTCTGGCCCTGCCTTCATACTACACTGTTCTAACTACCTTAAGCCTTGGTATCTAGTAGGAAGAATTCCTCTGTTTCATTCGCCTTCCAAATTATCTCAGCTATTCATTTATAATTACTTTTCCAAATAAATTTTCAAACCGTTTTGTCAAGTTTCCAGAAAAACCCTCCCAGATTCTGATTCTCAGTCCTCCTGGGTGTAATATAATTGGAATTATGTTAATTTTCTAGATTAATTTGGGAGAACTGACATCTTTATAACTTTAAGTCTTCCTCTCTATGAACAAACACAGTATGTCTGTGTAGACTATTGTCATGGTTAATTTTGTGACAGTTTGACTGGGCTAGGGGACACCCCGCAGCTGGAACGTGTGATTTCTGGGTGTCTGTGAGGGTGTCTCTGGGAGAGTAGCATTCGCATCTGGGTGAAGAAGAGCACCCTTACCAACGCAGGTGGGCATCATCCAACCACTGAGGGCCCGAACTGAACGAAAAGATGGAGAAGGCAGAACCCACTCTCTCTTACGGGTGGGTTAAGCTCAGACATCCATCCTATGCCCCAGACACTGGCTTTCCTGGGGCTTTTTTTTTAAAGATTTTATTTATTTATTTTTAGAGAGAGGGGAAGGCAGGGAGAAAGAGAGGGAAAGAAACGTAAGCACCCTGCTGGGGGCCAAGTCTGCAACAAGGCGTGTGCTCTGACCCAGAATGGAACTGGTGACCTCTCGCTCTGCAGGACGAAGCCCGACCAACTGAGCCGCACCAGCCAGGGCAGCCTTCCTGGTTCTTGGGCTTTCAGACTCAGGTGGGGACTTAACACCATCACCATCTTCCCCACCCTCTTCTCAGACTTTGGGACTCAGACTAAATTACACCACTGGCTTTTCTGGTTCTCCGGCTCACAGACAGCAGATCATGGAACTGCTCGGCCTTCTGTTATTTCTCTAATAACATTAAAGATGTTTAATCCTTTAACCGCACTCCAAGTATCATTTCAACATGTCACCAACAAAAATTATTAATGGTTTATTTTACATTTCTGTTTCTTACTAGTCTCTGAAATACAGCGAATTTCACATGGCACATCTCCTATCAGACCAGCCACATTGTAAGCGCTCAAGAGCCGCATGTGACTAGTGGCTTTTACCACTGGGCAGTGAATGCCTAGACAGCAGGAACTTCAGCACTCAGAGGAACAGACAATCACATAATAGGAACAGAACAGGTAAACAGTGTTTATAGTTCAAATGAATGAAAGGGAGCCATACATGTGAAAATGAAAAGATCTAGAAAATAACAGAGTGGAAAACTGCTGCAAGATTATGTACCACGTACGGCTATATACATTTTTAAAAACTTACAAAGCAGGCCCTGGCCGGGTAGCTCAGCTGGTTAGTGTCGCCCTGATATGCCAAGGCTGCGGGCTCGTCTCCGGTCAGGGCACAAGGAACCAACCAGTGAATGCTTTACAAGTGGAACAGCAAATCGATGTTTCTTTCTCTCTCACTCTCGCAAATCAATAAATTTAAAAAATTTTTAAAAACATAAAAACAGTATTATAAATATATCGATATAATAAAAGTACAATTACAGAAAGAATACACACCAAATTTATGATGGTAGCAGTTTCAAGGGCAGAAGCAAAGGGGTAAGGGACTGGGAAGGGGAACAATGGGAACTTTACTAGAAATGTTTTATTTCTTTTATTAATAAAAAAAAGTCCAGAGGCAAATATATCAAAATATTAACATTTGCCCACTCTATTTTTTTTAATCCTCACAGAGGACATGATTATTGGCTTCAGGGGGGGAAGGGAGGGAGAGAGAGGGAACCGTGGATGTGAGAGAGAAACACAGACGGGTTGCCTTTCGTACTCGCCCCACCCGGGGACTGAACCTGCAACCCAGGGATGTGCCTGGCCGGGAATCTGACCCACAACTTTTGGGTTCACAGGATAATGCTCCAACCAACTGGGCCACAACGGCCAGAGCAACATTTGCCCGTTCCTGCTAATGGGCATACTTGCTTAAAAAAAGCATTAAATACTACTTTTCTGAATTAATTTCTCCTCAAAATTTAAAATAAATTCTTGCCCATAGTCTCTAGTCCAATGCCTTCTCCAAAGTAACCAAAGTCCCAGTCAAACCAGACATGAAAGCAACACCTCTGCTTTTGTAATCTGTCTATGCCCTGTACTCACGGTTACGTATTTCTTCAAGATTTTAAAAACGAAAATACAAGCTCCGTCTGCATAATATGATCAGCTTCTCTAATTCACTGTCCTAATGTGGAGCGAAGCAGACGTTTATACGAAGGACAGGGGTTAATTTGCTTTCATCTCTGTGAACACTGTATCCCTGTGATTAAAATCTTATCATGTTCAATTTTCCAGTTAACTCCTTAACAGCAGCAAGCCACGCCCACCACCTCTTCTACAGGGGGAAGCTGCCTTCCAGTGTGAGAAGGGCAGAGGGGCAGCAAAAAGCTGTTCCCTTCAAACACTTCTCAGAGTTAAACCTTTCGTTGCTCTTTTGAAACAAGCTTTACTTTGGAAAAAGAATAATGTAGTTATAAGCAAATTAATCAAAAATACCCCAGTTAAACAATACATAATATTGGCAAGTTAGGAATAAGAAAAGATATTTTTTCTCTTAAAGTAGTAAGTGGCTTACATCCACTCTATGGGGAGTGCTAACTCACTAATACTGGATTTAGTGATCGTCCACACACCTTTCTATGTCTGAATAATAATAGTCTGTTATACTTGTAGGATGCTCTGTATTAGTGTATCACCTAGTGCTCAGATGACACACTCACAGAAGCCTAGGCAGCCACGTATACATTCAGTTTAATTAGTAAAGTGTCCTGGGTACTTAATCACCATTTACTACAAATTTCCTAAAAAACAAGCTCCCAATACTTGACTAAAAATTTGACTTTTGAAAGATAACACTACTTATTTGTAAAATAGGATGTAGTATATAACCTTGTCACAAATTTTTGCTTTCTCAGTCATGTGGTATTTTAGGGCAGTATTTCACAGCATACAATAATATGTATGTATATTTAGGGTTCATCTCTTCCAAAAATCCTAAAAATCAACACAGACCTAAGAAGTAAGAAGTGAACTGACAATGTAGAAAACTGCTATTAGAAGAAAAAATAGTTTATTTAAAACACTTAAAATAAATTATTGCATTCTTAGGCTCTTTCCTAAGCATCAGTACAGAAATTTAAAAATCTAGAACATCCTGGTAATCTAGATGATTCTTTCCTATTTAAATAAAGGCCAGATGGTTCCTAAGCGTGTAACCTCACCACCGCAGTCTGACCCTCTGGGGAGAAGCCTTTCTCGTTCAGAGACCTCCCGACACTGTCACAGCCAGCGTGCTCGGCGAGGCACAGGTGAACTACTCGGTAGCCTTGACCATAGTTTCCAAGAATAAAAAAGACACGTATTAAGGAAACAAAAACCAGCCAAACCACTGACTAATGTTAAATAAATTAGGCCAACTTTACTGTTTCCCAAGTGGAGTCTAACGGTTAGGGGCATTACAGCATCGTAACACAGTGCCCCAGCCGTCTGGGGGCAGGTCCTTGGCTCTCAGCGGGTGTCAAGTTGTACCACACAGAAAGGACAGTCACTGCCTGCCACGAGATTTCCCTACAGTATGGTCAGGGTACTGCTATCCTTCCCACCTTTAAAGAGAAAGAGATCTAACCCCAGTTATTTATATTATTCATGTGTGTATATAAGATTTCTAATGTTGCATTTTAAAATCTATTATAATTGAAAAGATCTCACCCTTGTTTAAAATTTTAAAATATAACCAAACAACAAGAATCTGAACAAAAACCAATCTTTTGGAGAACAGAAAAAAAATGAGTAAGGAGTAACATGTTTGTTAAATTTATTTTAATTTTAATAGTTATTTCTGCCAGGAGAAATTCAGGATAAGCAATAAACTGATTATTCTGGAATTAAGAAAGCTAGGAAGTATTAAAAAAAAACAGCGAAAAATCCCCAAACAAAACCAATCTTCTTCCCTACCCCCCAGGGGGTCCTAGAACAGGAGACTACGACACCTAGGCAGGAGACTACGACACCTAGTCCTTTTCCAGCGGATAGAGACACTCCTGGGGGTTTCGGAGGGCATGGCCCCACCCCTCCTCGCAAGCTTTTCACAAATCCTCAGAACTCTCTCGACACCAGGCGCCTGTTCTCTCTCGCCCCTTCATCTGCCCTCCCTCTCCCACTTGAGCACAGGTCTTCCTCTGTCCCTAACGTTGGTCAAACAATGAACTCTACTACATTTCTGGGGGGGGAACCTACCTGTTCACTTCTCCCAAGACTCCTAGGATGTGTGTGTATGTGTATAAGTAAATAATTGAGCATAATTTGTACATTGTACTAACTAAATACTTTAAGATATGATTCTAAATAATAATTTAATCTCTGCTAATCTAACACATTAGAATTTATTTTATTTCTATGTCTGATAATAAAGTTTCTATAGGAAATATATTTCTGGACTTCCAGCCAAGATGGAGGCATCGCACAACCAAGATAGGGACAACAATGATACAGAAACAAAATAACAACCAGAACTGACAGAAAATTGAAGTGTATGGAAGTCGGACAACCAAGGATTTAAAAATAGACACTTTTGTCCAGACTGGTAGGAGGGGCAGAGTCAGGCCGGGCTAGGGACGCGGAGCGGAGAGCTGAGCACCCGGGGCGGCGCGCAAGTCTGCAGCAGGCAGACCCTGGGCGCACAAGCAGCAGTGGCTGGTGGGCCCCAGCCAGGGGGTGGCGACCGGCAGACCTAGCAGACCCTGGGCGAACAAGCAGCAGTGGCTGGTGGGCCCCGGCCAGGGGGTGGCGACTGGCAGACCCAGCGAGGCGGCCATTGTGAAGCAAGGCACTGCATGCAACTCAGGGTCCCAGCACCGGGAAATACAGCTTTCGGTCACTGACTGAAAAGGAAGGTCCCACGGGGTGCACAGGCCCACCCACACCGGAATTGGTGCCAGAGGGGCCCAGTTGGCTTGCGGAAAGAGGTGGAAGAGTCTGGGGTCCTACAGAAAGCAGAGCAAGCTCCATTGTTCCTTCTCGGACCCCGCCCCCACATACAACGTTACAACCCTGCGACTGGGGTGCCCTGCC
>CM052551.1:29839059-29927503 GCA_028533065.1 Trachops cirrhosus
AAAGAACTTATGACACATGGACATGAACTAAAGGGGCGGAATGTGGGTGGGAGAGGGTGTTCAGGGTGGAGGGGAATGAAGGGGGGATAATAGGACAACTGTAATAGCATAATCAATAAAATATATTTAAAAAAAAGAAATATATTTCTGAGAGGCTTCTATTTTATTAATAGGAGTATTTTTTGGTATCAAACTAACCATCCCTCATCTTCTATCTACTGCTTGGTACTGATCTCTAAATCAGGGGTCCTTAATCTTTTTTTTTAAATCCTACTCTATTTTGAGAAACTGCTCTGCAGAGAACTGCAAACACACAGAACATTTTGTATAGAGATTCAGCTAAAAATTTTTCTCAGGCCACCCATGGGACCCAGGGTTAAGAATCTGTTTCAAGTAAACTTAAGAGTCTTGTATTTGTTCCTGTTAAATAATTTTGCTTTAAAGAAAATGGACATTTCAATTTTTAAGAGCCCTTCTAAATATCTATAAGCTAAAATTCCTTGTATTTATGGATTAAAAAAGAAAAGTAAGGTCAACCATAATGAATGATTAGATGATTTAATGCTTTCTTCCTTGTTTCTTCTTTTTGGGTGTGACGTGCTAGGAAGATCTGCACAGACCCAGTGCGGGTATAATCTACATGCGTCTAAAACAAACATCCAATAGCCACATGCCCCTGGTTTGGGAACTAGAATTGAGCTTCTTTTATAGATTACAATGAAAAACTTACTGAAGGCTAAATATATTTCATATTGTGAAAATAAAACTGTTTCTGGATAAATGCTTCCAGGGGCTAGCACACTGCTTTGTACATAGTAAGTGCTAAATAATTTAAGTAAAATGGACAATATATTTGGAATGGAGTCAAAACAGACATTAAGAATTACTTTTGGGCTTCAGGTCAAGATAGCCACATGGGTTAATATGGTACTCACATCCTTCTACAACCACATCAGAATTACAGCTGAACTACAGAACAACCATCACTCAGAATCACCTGAAATCTAGCTAAATGGAAGTCCTACGGCTAAGGATTTAAAGAAGAAGCCACATCAAGACTGACAGGAGAGGCAGTGATGCGGAACAGGCTGGCCCCATACCCACAAGTGGTGGACAAAATTGGGAGGGATATCTCGACTGTAGAGGTCCCCCCTGAAGAGTCCCAGCCTCATACTAGGCCCCCCAGCCCACGGTCCCAGTGCCAGGAAGAGAAGTCCCACAATTTCTGTCTGTAAAAACCAGACATGATGGAGGCTGAGGGAGACAGAAGGCTTCTGGAATCCCATGCAGTTCCTCTTAAAGGGCTCCCACACGAACTTACTTGGCTTTACTCACTCTAAGCTCCAGAGCTGGGGCAGCGGTTCGAAAGGCAACAGGGACATATGGGGAGGAGCTGAACTGTCTGCGTCAGGGAGAGAGCTGGGAGGCGGCTTTCTCCCAGACAGAAGCGCTGGTAGAGGCCATTGTTTGTTTTCTGACCCTCCTCCCACCGAGCTGGCAGGCGCACCCCATAGTATGAGTCTCCAACAACCTGGTGAAGACTGTTTGCCCTGCCCTGCTGATTCCCTGAGACCCTGCCCCGCCCAGCTTGCAGGGCTAACCCAACCTGTTTCCAGTGGGTTTTCCATACAAATGACCTGTCTTGATTCATGCTTTGGCCTTTTCTAAAATCTCTCGAACAGGCACCATCTGGCCTCATTGTGCTCTGCACCTTTTGCTAAATGGCCCCAGCCCTGACACTAGTAGCAGCTGGCCTTGGTTCACAGGTTGGCCTCTCCCGGGCACCTCCACATCCAACACAAGTAGAAGCCATCTGCAGATCATTTTGTAGTCCATGCCGGATAGCCCTGGACAGAACACAGGTAGTGGGAGACCTTGGCCTGCACCTCCTTGGAGGCCCCAGAGCCAGTGCACCTGGTGGACAGCTGTGGACCACATCGAAGCACCACCCAACCACCTCCACAAGTGACACACAAGGGGCAAACTCAGCAGGCACCAGGGCCCTGCTGAAGTGCGTCCTACTCTGTGAGGTGGGCACCAGCACAGTCGATTTTCCACAGTGGTCCCAGCCAGTCCCTGCAGCTGATATGCCTGGGGATGCATCCCCCCACTGATGTGCCAACAGCAATCAAGGCTCAACTACAACAGGAGGGTGGACACAGCCCACCCAAGGGTCTGACTGCACAAGGCCACTCTACCAGCCCTGGGAGATGTAGCGGCTCTGCATAATACATAGAAACAAGCAGAGAGAGGCTGCCAAATCCAGGAGAAAAAGAAATGTGTCCCAAATGAAAGTGAGGCAAGTTAGTAAGAAGCTAGGAAAATTCCACGGCAAGTGGAGTGGGGAAACTGAGACAGGAAGCTGAACAAACAGGTCGAACAATTTACAGCCAGACAATAAGCCCAAGGTCTTATCTCTCCCAAACAAAGGCACTTAGGAGCAAATGGATTACACATTCCAGACCCTGTTGGGTGTCCCTTTTCAGTGACATTCTCTGAAGGTGAAACTGACCAGAAATGACCCTAGCCCCACTATGTGCTGATTTTGGTATGCCAACACATTAAAGAACTCCCTGGAAAGCTGATGAGACCCTCCCCCAAGACCTGCTCTAGGATTCCCACGTGCAGAAGACAGATAAAAGCCCTCAAAACAAAAGACATGGGCATGCGTTCCTTGGAGTGCTCCCATACTCTTCTCTTGGGCACACACTTTTTTTTTTTAAACTCTGGGGACACCCATGGGACTTGCAACTAGGGGAAGAGTGGGCATCAAAACCCCTGAACTTGTCTCAAGCACCTTTTCTCTGACTTTTCAGAGAGCCAAAGCAGCCCCCCTGTAGGCTCTCTCCAGTTGCTTCTTCTAGCCTAAGTCCTTCCTTGTTTTGCTGACCCTAGCTTTAATTAATGTGCTCTCAAAACCACCTGGACTCATGTTGCGAACTCTTTCCTGCACAAAGTCAGAACCAATACACCAACAGCCAGCCTGAGGCAGGCCCACTCCAGCCTGGTCCCTGTGAGGTAACACAACAAGAGAGCAAAACTCCAGAAAAAAAACTAAACAAAATGAAGACAAGAAATCTACTAGATGCAGAGTTCAAAACACTGGCTATAAGGATGCTCAATGAACTTAGGAAAAGAGTAGATGAATTTAGTGAGAACTTCAACAAAGAGATAGGAAACATAAAAATGGAACTAGAAAACATAAAAAATAACCAATCAGAAAAGAAGAATATATTAACTGAAATGAATAGCAGGGAATCAGTGCAATAGATGAAGCAGAGGATCAAACAGAGATTTGAAAGATAAGGAAGCAGAAAATACCCAATCAGAACAGCAAAAGGAAAAATGAATTAAAAAATGATTGAGAGTATAAGGAGCCTCTGGGATAATTTCATGTGTACCAACATTCGCATCATGAGGGTGCCAAAAGGAGAAGAGAGCAAGGAATTGAAAACCTATGTAAAAAATAATGACACAGGCAAGGGAAACAAAAGAAAAAATAAACAAATGGGACTACATCAAACTAAAAAGTTCTTGCATAGCAAAAGAAACATCAATAAAATAAAAAGACAATCCATGGAATGAGAGAACATATTCACTAATACATCTGATAAAGGGTTAATATCCAAAATTTATAAAGACCTTGGCAAAGCTCAACACCAAAAAACCAAACCAATTAAAAAATGGGCAAAGGACCTGAACAGACACTTCTCCAAAGAGGACATACAGATGGCCAGTAGGATATGAAAAGATGATGCTCAATGTCACTAATCATCAGAGAAATGCAAATTAAAACCACAATGAGTTATCACCTCACACCTGTCAGAATGGCCATCATCAATAAGTCAACAAACAAGTGCTGGCAAGGATGTGGAAAAAGGGGAACCCTTTTACACTGTTAGTGTGAATGCAGACTGGTGCAGCCACTGTGGAAAGCAGTATGGAGATACCTCAAAAAATTAAAAATGGATCTGCCTTTTGACCCAGCAATCCCACTTCTTGGAATATACCTGAAGAAACCCAAAGCACTAATTTGAAAAAACATAAGCACCGCTATGCTCATTGCAGTGTTATTTACAATTGCCAAGATATGGAAGCAGCCCAACTGTCCATCAACAGGTAAGTGGATAAAACAACTATGGGACATTTACACAATGGAATACAACACAGCAGTAACAAAGAAAATTTAACCTTTGTGACAGCATGGATGGAGCTGGAGAACATTATGCTAAGTGAAATAAGCCAGTCAGAGAAAGACAAATACCATATGATTTCACTCATATGTGGAATCTAATGAACAAATTGAACTAATATGCAAAATAGAGACAGACTCATAGATAGAGAGCAGGGTGCAAATTGGGAGAGGGGTTAGCGGGTAGAGGGAATGAACAAAAAGGAAATAGTACTCAGACATGGAGTCCTTTTGGGGGTGGTAAATGGTAATGGGGAAAAAACATAATAAAAAATATACATATAATGACAGAAAATAACCCTAACATGGTGAAGGAAATAGACATACAAGTCCAGGAAGTGCAGAGAGTCCCAAACAAGAGGAATGCAAAGAAACCCACATCAAGACATAGCATAATTACAATATCAAAGGTTAAAAACAAAGAATCTTAAAAGCAGCAAGGGAAAAGCAATTGGTTACCTATAAGGGAGCTCCCATAAGACTGTAAGCTGATTTCTCAATAGAAACTTTGCAGGCCAGATGGGATTGGCAAGAAATATTCAAAATGACGAAAAGCAACCATCACTCTGCTCAGCAAAGCTATCATTTATAATCAAAGGACAGATAAAGTGCTTCCCAGATAAGAAAAAGCTAAAGGAGTTCATGACCAACAAACCAGTATTACAAAAAATGTTAAAGGGTCTGCTTTAAGAAGAAAAAAATTATGAATAATATAATGGCAATAAATATATGTCTATCAACAACTGAATCTAAAAAACAAAATAAACAGCAGAACAGAAACAGACTCATAGATAAAAAAAAAACATTTTGATGGGGACAGATGGGAGGGATTTGGGAGGGATTGGTGAAAAAGATGAAGGGACTGAGAAGTACATATTGGTAACTACCTTATAGTCATGGGGATGTAAAGTACAGTATAGGGAATATAGTCAATAATATTGTAGTAACTATGTGTGGTGTCAGATGGGTGAAATCCCATGAGATATTGGGATGTTCACTTAGAAGTTGATGTCTAATCATTGGGTTGTACATTTGAAATTAATATAATACTGTATGCTAACTATAAATGAAAAATAAAAAATTGTTTAAAATAAAAAATAATTACTTTCTTCCTTTATACATGAGTTTCATAATTCAGCAATGGCAGTCACTCAGCAGAATCAATTATAATTTTATAGTCATCCCTCACATGTCAAAAGCCAGAGTGCAATATCTAATTTTAAGTTTTAAAATTCATGTTTCAAATTATTCCAATTCTGTCTTATATTTGTAAAATTATGATGGTTTTACACATATGATGGCTTACAAACATGCTACCTATCTACTCTCTAAGGGTATGTAATTTGAGTAGCTTTCTTCTTGAATTGAGGGCTTTTGTGGCAGTTCTGATTTTCCTTGGGACTAATTGCTCATTTTGTAACTTAGTTGCCATAGGTTGAGATCTCTGACCAGGAAATAAAAATAAATGGATTATAAAGTGATCATATTCAGAACTCATCAGCATCATGCTTTCATATAAGTACCTACAAACATTTACATGAAACTCTTTTCTTAAAAAAATTCTTTTTTTAAAAATTCTATTTATTTATTTTTAGAGAAAAGGGAAGGTAAGTAGAAAGAGAGGGAGAGAAACATCAATGTGTGGTTGTCTCTTGCATGCCCCCAACTGGGGACCTGGCCTGCAACCCAGGCATATGTCCTGACTGGGAATTGAACCAATGACCCGTTGGTTCTCAGGCTGGTGCTCAATCCACTGAGCCACACCAGCTAGGGACACATGAAACTCTTTTAAAAAAGAAACCTACATTTACAAAAATCTCAAAAAGCCAGTGCAGAATATCCAATAAATGTTTTGCTGTTGTTCATGCAAATGACATAGTATTAAAATATTAAATATTTTAAAATGGAAATCATAGTTGTTATCCATTTAATCATTTAGGAAATCTTATAAGATTTAATGATTTAAAAGCAAATTCTATTTCTATTAATACAAATCTACTTAACCCAAATTAGTATATATTTATCCTTGACATATGCCCTTTAATTATTTTCACAGAGGTGTTTCAGACAATCAAGTAATCATATTGCTACTAGAATGTCATTTTTAAAGACTTTTATCACTCAGTGAAAAGAACTACTTCAAATGATGTTTTCATAATAAAAATATAATAATTTTGAACCAACCATTTTCACTTTCGATTAAAAATTTAATATTGAAACATTCACACTGTCCTAGGACGGCACTTTAGGTTGGATATATGTCGAGTACTAAGGTAGAATTCTTACCTGTAATGTACATGTGTGACTGTCGGCTTCCTGTATCCAAGGATCCAGGTTTGAATATCTATGGGTTTAGCTTCGGGATAAGCTATGGTTGTATCTATTATCCACTGGAGGCCTTTTGATTTGCTGTCTGAGGACAAAGAAAAAAACGACTTAAAATGGATCGATTTTAATATTGTTTACAACAAATTACATAGTACAGGTTATTTGAGTATAAAGCATATTCATATACCTTTTGCTTTAAGAAAACAGGATGAACTTGGTGTTACTGTTCTGTGACACACTTAGGATGAAATTAAGCATTTTCTATTATATTATAAACTATGAATTTCACACAAATGAACAAACAACAGCACTATAATTTACTGGACATGTATCATTCGAGTATTCGGTATAATTATGCACTGTCAAGGTCTAATTTATATTCTATCGCTCAAAAACTGGCAAAGGTCAGAAGCTAAAGTATCACATCACAAAAATTAAAAGCAGACCTCAAAACCAAACAAAACCATTCGCAAAATATAACAACATACCATGAGCACCCAGGTAATGTGATGCCTGGGAGACATTAATAAATACTGGAATGAGGCAATGAAGCAAGCGCTCTACTGACACACAGGATCATCAGTGGCTGATCTTGTTTAAAACAAAACAAAAAACTCCTCTCCTTGTCACAAGGGTTATACACAAATAAGGGAATAAGCCGACCGTCTGCCCTTGGTCGGGACAGCAGGTAACTGCAGTGGGGAGAGGAGGCGGGGAGGCACTGTTTTACTGTCAGCGTGGAGCACAAAGTTGAGCAAGGCTTGAGACGGGAATCTGCATACCGAATGCTGACAGCCAGACTTTAACATGTAATGGCCTATCCTTCACCTGAGGTGTTTGAGATCCCTAAAAAATAAAACTTATTTTAAAACATAAGTTTGAATGTGCATTAGGAATCAATGATATATTACTTTGGTATGTCAAATAATTACAAACTGGCCTTAAATGCTTAAAAAATTTTAGGCGACATCCTGAAGGGGTAAAAATGCCCATAAAAAAAATAAGTTAAAAAATGGTTTAAAATAACATACTGCTAAAGGAACAGAGTTTATGTAACAAAAACACATTTTGACAAGCTACCCATGATGTACATGCCAAAATGTTGAGGGGTAAAGTATACTGATGTCTGTAACTTACTGTGAGAGGCATTAAAAAAAGATAAACTAATGAATAGATAGAAGAATGGAGAGACATATGATAAAGCAAGTTATAGTAAAATGGTCATTCCAGATCTGCTTGGTGAGCTCATGGATATTAACCATAAAATTTCTTCAACTTTCATGTTTGAAAATTTTGATAATAAAACCATGGGGGGAAATTCACCAGAGGAGTTTAATATCTATTAAATTACACAATAATCAAAAGACCTAATCACTTTAAGTTAATTCTGATATATGTATGGATTACATCTTAAAACAGACACAAAGACATGGAATGTTTGTTTGGAATAAAATACTACATAATGAATATGAACAGTAAATAAAATAAAATACATAATACCAAAACAAAGAAAAAATGGCAAAATGCAAGTAAAACTAGCTTTCAGGTATACAACTTTCTATAATTTCTTATATTTTTTCCTAAACTGTTAGAATAAAAATTTTAACTAAGGTAAGATAAATAATAAACTACTTTGCCTTGGTTATAAGCAGAAATTGTCTCATTCCAAAGAAAAAAAAAGTTTCTCTTCACCACCGGGTAATCAATATGACAACTGCCCTGCATTTGAGGTCTAGAACATCACAGGAGATGGACTGGGTACAGCCATTTAAAAACAGCAGTCTTAATTAGTGCAGCAAATCCTATTTGGAAGTCCTCTGCCTTCAAGCTTTGGCTTGGCTGACATTGCACTGTATCTCTCGAGTGGCAAAGCTATTCTGAACTTTCCTTTTCTATTAAAAGACTTTTCCAATTTGTCTTTGCATAGATGGTGAAAGATTAAGAGAGCTGACTGCCAAGCAGCTGCTTAGAAAAAAACAAATGAAAGGAAAACTCGGTATAATCTCACCAGCATTATCTTTCTGTCTGGTTCTTACTGTCATTTGAAAATACGTATTTCTGAGGGCCTATCATCTTTATTTTTACTTTGTCTAAAGAATATTTTTTAAAAAATAGCAAAATGCTGCTAAGGAAACAGGCCTGGTGAGGTTCTCTCAGCTTCTATCACCAAATTTTTAGTGTCTTAAACTCGCTCATAAGTCTTCACGCTGTTGGCAAAATATTGTCTGCAAATCTTCCCAATTCATCACGATATCTCCAAGATATGCAGTCCTATCTCTGGGTGTGGTTTACTTTTTCCTGGCCATAAAAGTAATACATACTCAGCATTTTAAAAACATACAGAAAAGCATTAAGACATGAGAAAAAATCATTCCTAATGCTACAACTCAGAGAAGCAGTCATGGGTAACTAGCGTTTTGGTATCTTTCCTTTCACTCGGCTCCACTGCTTTGTTGTTTATACCTTTGGGCTCAGATTCTTTTCTCCAGAGTTGTTTGCTCCTCCCACTCCATTATCATTAGAGAGCGGGAGTATTTTTCCAAGCCATTAAAATCCTCTATAAACATCATTCGTAATGGCTGTGTTGTATTCTGTTGTATGGATATTTTATTAATTATCTATCCTGTCTCCCAGCTATTTCCATTTTTTTACTATTATTAATAATGCTATGATAAAGTTCTTTGCCAGTATTTCAGATTATTTCCTTTTGATAAGTATTTTTTTTGCAGTAGAATAACTCATTTATCAACATTTTAAGGCCCTTAAATATAGCCAAACTGTATTAAATTCATTCTCTGTATTAAGAAAAAGCTTTCTAAATTTGATAAATAAAAACATTTTTTCATTACCACTTTCATTTGCATATCTATGATTAGTTTCACAAATTAGTCACTTCTTTCTCTATGTCTTTTACTCTAGCTATTCCACTTCTAGGAATCTACACCATATAAACACTCTCACAAAAATGTAAATATATTACAGGAATGTTTACTATATCAGTGAGAATCGCCATGAGTGAAAATAGATAAGGTAGAGGAGAGATTTGACTTCATGCATTTTTCTATTATTTGAATGAATTATAGTAAGCATTAACTATTTTTTTAAATAGATACATTTAAAATTGTATTTTATCTCCTCCCTGAGTATTAGTTCTATTTGACAAAAATTATAAATATATAAAATAACAATGTTATCTTCTGGTACTCCAGAAAATCCTTTAATTCCAACAAAGGAAAAAGAATGCTAAAAACCATCACACCTAATTTCCTAGCATCTCCTCCTGCTGGACTTCCATTTTCCTGTTGTGCCACAAGTGCGTTCAAAATAATTTTTGTTGCTCCAATCCTTGGCAGAGTGACATGTTGAAGAAAAGGTAAGTTATTTTTCTTGGCAAATGCCTGACTTGTTTCTCTTCTCTTCCTGAGGAAGCCCCCTTCTGGAAATAAAACAATCCATTTTCGATCTCTGCTCCTGTAATTGTTTTCTAGGTGCTTCTTGAGAAGAAGAAGTTGTTGGTCACGGTGAGATTTTCCCTAGAAGGTAGACACACATATAATAAGTACAGGTACACTTGAAATTAAACTGCTATGAAATAAAACAGTAGCAACAGCTTCTAAAGTAAAATCCAATCATAAACTAGAATGGTGATTTCCCCCCACTTACTGCCCATCTTGACTAGTGGTAAAAATATAAATAAACCCTGCTTTCTAAAGAAAAAATTGCTCTAATTGCCCTTTGAAGTTCATTCAATCATCAATTCCGTGACTAAGTACCTCCTACCTGCCAGGCCCTGTCCTACACACTAGACATAAAGAAGAAAGTAAGAGACCCTCACTGAGCTTACTAGAGTGGGGAAGACAGTAAGTAAGGAGTGAAAATTCAACTGGTCAAAAGTGTTAGAAAAAAAAAAGAGCTAAGAGGACAGAGAGGGTCAAGAGGGTCAGGGACAGCAGCTGCGAGGAGGTGCAACTGGAGCACAGAGCTGATAATGTGAGGACACAAGCCATGTGAAGACTCCAGGCATAGAATTCCAGGGGATGAGAACAAAAACCACAACGGCCCTGAGCTTGAGCTGTGGCAATTCAAAGAACCACACCAAGGCCAGCATGGCTGAAGCGTGATGAATGAGGCAGACAGCTCAGGAGAGGAAACTGCAGAGGTGGAGAACAGATAAGGGCCCTGAACTTGGAGAGTGGTTTGGGGTAGAAAGTCACTGGATAGTTTTGACAAGGGAGTGTCATGATCTTATTTATCTACATAAAAAAAATCTGCTGGCTCCAGTGACAAAAAGATTACAAGAGATAAGTTAGGAGACTATTGCAGTTGTCCAGACAAAGGGGTCTGATGAGAATTGACTACGGTATACTGATGAGAAGTGAATACTGGTACATTCAGGAAAAACCTGAAAGTCAAGCTAACGGGGAACTAGGGGGCACCGGATCTTAGCTGTGAGGGAAGGAGAGGAAAGGATGACTTGGAAACTGAAAAGAGGAATCCAGAAAACATTGTAGAAAGGGCCCAAACCCATAACTAAACAGTACAAAGAAAGGTTCTTCCAGTACGATCAATTCACTAATAATTTTTCAGCTAATGCAATTGAGATGCTCCTAAAATAAATAGCCTGCATGCTTTCAGGCTTTAAGTTATTCCAAACGGAAAACAGGTAAGATGTTGTCTTAGCTAATTTACTGAACTGAATTATGATTAAACTCTGTGTATGTAAGTTCCCAACCCTACACGCAAAATATTTTTAATATTCTCAGAAATAACTTCTCAAAATTGTCTAGCAACGAAGTCCCAAGAGATTTTCTTTACCCATTAATACTTTTTTCTCTCCTCTCCTTCCATATTATAAATTTTTGTTACTATTAGGGGTGAAATGTTGCTCTTTAGAAAAGAATTTGCAAATCTGATATTTGAAATAGTCTTTAAATATGTAAAACCTTACATTGTAATAAAAAGGAAATTGTTTTAGAGTGCATTTTCTACTTTTCTACCCTCACAGTACATGGTAAGTTAGTATAATTTGCCTCTTCTTAATAACCAAGAATCACATCGGGGTCACTTGTTATACTACACCACACTATAAATTCAGTAATTTTCTTAGACCCCATGATGCAAAGGACTCACCTGATTTTTCCCATGGATTCCCCTACTGCTAAGCTTCAACTGTGAGGCTACTCTGAGATACTAGGCTAGTTTCTCTGTTGTTCTGAACACTGTTTATTTTGTGTTAACCTTGTGGCCAGTCCCCACTTCCACTTCTTCCTGAGGTTCCAGACATGCATCTGTTCATCTCTCTGCTCAGAAGAACCAAGGGTGTTTCCGGAAGAAACTAGGTGATTGCACGGCATGTGAAAAACGAGATGTGTTCTGTACATAAAACCGTCTGGAGTAAAGAACGTGTGTTTTGTGACTCCTATTTTCAGAGAGCTTAGAATTTTTTCTACACACTTCCAGCTTATTTCTGAATGTATTGTCCTCAGAAGGGGCTTAATTAGATGCACTAGTTATTCATTAAGTACTTATTATGTGTAAGGTACTACACAATCCAGATTTAAGTGGCCAAATACAGAAACACCATTACCATACACAAAATGCCTGCATATCATATTTCAGTTGTCCATTTCTGAGCAAACAAAGTTTGTGATACTAGCAGCATATCAGGGGAATACTACGTAATGTAGAGCTGACTTGGTAAGAGGCTATGATCCTTTTCCTACACACTAAATTATTCCTAATGCTTGGGACCCATTCCCAATCCGCCTTCTTCTATCGAACCCACATTCATTCTTTATATTTATGCCAAATATCAGCTTCTCCTCTCAAAAGCATTTTTCTGAATCCACAGAAATCTGATGTATTCACTGTTCCTACTACCGACTCTCAAAATAATTCCTCTTTTTTATTTAATGATCCCCCTACTGCTAATTTACACACTTCACTTAACAGTGACCTGTAAATAAACATCACAGTGATAATGTGGATGGTGACAGTGGTAAGCATGACAACAATGACGACCGAGGCGGCAGGGCTGTCCTGAGTGCTTCGCAGGTACCAGTGCCTCCGACCCCCCACTGACCTGTGAGAGGAGCACCCGTGTTCACCTCGCAGAGCGCGAGGAGAGCAAACCTTCAGAATTAAATGACTCGCCCAGTTCACACAGGTACAAAGTGGAGGAGCTGAGAACGTGGCAGGTGCTTGGTAGAGGTTTACTGAACACGGTACCGTTTAGATGGGAGTAGACATTAGGATATTCACATTGTCAGCATATTAATGCTGGTGCATACTCAAGTTCAGACCGCAGTCAGTGATTTAGGGAATGCGGAGTCAGAGGAAGAGCTCCCTCATGTTACCCGTTATAACTGGTTTTGTTATGCCTCTTTATACAAGAAAGAATCAGTTTGATCGGGTTATCACTGAGGAAAAAAAATGCTCATTACTTACCTGTCTTATAAAGAAGTCTCCGTGAATTAGAGAAACAATTCCAAAGTTTGTGTACTTAAAAATATGATCCATCAACCACATCATCTGAGCAACAACCTAAAGTGTTTAAGAACCAAGAAATAATTAAGTGTTGGGTAGAAGAAACCTGACTGTAGTCTAGCACTCTCTAAGTGTTGAGAGTACCTTCTTTGAATGTAGCATGGAGCACACAAAAAAATCAAGTAAGCATTCCTACTTGTAAATATAAATCAATACTGCCCTAACTTTTCAGGTAAAGATTTCAATATTTTGAGTTTTGTATTTCTCAATTACTCCTTTATGAAGAAGATTTTAAAATTCAAGATTTCAAATCATTCAGCAGTATCGGATCATAAAAATGTTTAGTATAACTAACCTGAAAACAAAATTACTCTGAACGAAAAAAAATGTACCTAAGACAAACTAACTGAAATCTTTTTACAAAAGCAAATAAAACAAACTTTCTTTTGTCCGAGTGACTGGCAAATTTCAGGTTAACTATATTCTGGTTAATACAGTTATCATCTTTGAGTTAGAGTAATAATGTTAGGCGTATTTATATTGACTGTTTTAATCATTCTTTGAGATTCAAAACTAATTAAGTACACTGTATAATCACTAATTATGATAATATAATTATCATATCAGTAAGAATAAAAATGTTAATTGGGGTTCTCTTGATACAAAGCCAAATAAGCTAGTTTTTACAAAATTTTAACATCATGAATTTAGGGTATAGGTGATAAATACCACTAGAAGTATAAATACATCTACATAGCGATAGTCTTAGTTAACTCAAGATTCTTAATAGAAGAAAGGTGAATTTATTCCACATTCCAGCAAGATTATGCCTCTGCTTTCCAGATAAACAAGCAAAACAAAAAGCATAATAATCAAACATATTTTCCTCGACTCTCACCTCATTTTCTGA
This sequence comes from Trachops cirrhosus, assembly GCA_028533065.1. Taxonomy (NCBI): domain Eukaryota; kingdom Metazoa; phylum Chordata; class Mammalia; order Chiroptera; family Phyllostomidae; genus Trachops; species Trachops cirrhosus. Next base: position 29,852,976 of record CM052551.1, read on the forward strand.
CCCTGAGCTACAGAATCAAAATCTCCAGGCCCTAAGCACACCAGGTTTCTTCTTGCCTTGGTCACCCTGGCCGTGACTGTCTCACCAGAGAACAGGCCCTTCACTACTCTGCCTTACTCAATTCTACTTCTTCGAGGCGAAGTTTATGTCCTCTTCCCTCCACCACGTTTTCTATACCCATCAAGTACATTGTGAGCTCACCGGCCACCAAATACTTCTCACTGTGCAATGATGTATCGTTTGCTATATCCTCCCTCCACCTCCCATTGGCTTGTTGGCTCCTCTGAGAGGAGAAAAGTGTGTCATAGGGTGGCGATCTGTTTACAGTCACTGACCATGTATATGAAGCACTTAATAAACATGTGCTAATTTGTTTACTTACTCTTAGGCCAAGTATTTGCTGCATTAATTTTATATACTATTTATTTAGTTTTCTATTGATAGAACCTGTTTACTTCTCCTAAGGTGATACGTCCTTTAATGCTAAAGATAATTTCTTTTAAACCCACCCAATATATAGACGTGCCTTATTAATATAAGCCGTGTAAATCACCAGTTCAACCAGAGCGTTAATAACACTAACTAAAATGGGCCTGATATTTTTCCTTCCAATATGCTTAGCAAATGAAATCCAAAATAACATTTACCTTATTTTCCTTTGGCGAAAGATCCCCCAGATCACCAAATTCACGGGCCGACTTCTGTCTCCTATCTTAAACAATACTGTTCTTTGTCTCTGTATTTCTCAAACTGGCAATCTACCACTTCACCTTAAGATAGCCCCCAATTTAACCATATTAACTTGGCTTTCGTCCCAGTTATTATTTTTAAAACAGCTTTAGAGAGATACAATTCACATGATCCCAGTTATTAATTCTTTTTAAGTCTCTAAATTTCTCTCCTGGAGTGACTTAGAAATATGCATTTTTGAAGTTTTTCTAAAGTCTCAGGAAAAGCACTCCAGTACATATGAAAGTCTGCGTTCCAACCGTAGGAAGACGCTCAGGTGGATCCCGTGCCGCCCGCCCCGTCCCGCTGTCAGGCAAAGGCTTACCGGTCCTTTGTCCTGGAGGCACATCATCAGCGTGCACACGTCTCCGGTTGCCTGATGGTTCACCAACATTACCGCTTCATCTTTTGAAATGGCTTTAATATCGTCACCCCACTCCATCACTGTAAGAATAAACAAGCTGTCATTTTAAAGATTTTTATGTCACTAGAAACCTTGCATGAGAAATGCATTACTGGTATACATTAATGATGATACATCACTTAGCTAAAACTTCTGCACGTTTAGAACTTTATTTCTTATAAAAATAAGAACATTGATATAACATTTTACAAAGCCCAAAAACATCCATTAAAATAAAAAATGGTCATACCCTTTGATCTACAGGTTCTACCTTTTAAAATTTATCCTACAGAAACATTCATCCAAAGAGGCAAAGACACATGCATAAAGGATGTTTACTGCAACTTACATGTCCATCAACAGGGGAATGGATAAGAAAATTATGACGTAAGAGTATGAATCCATTAAAAGAATGGAGGGCATCTCTATACCCAAATCCCCAAAAGGACTTGTTACCTAAACAGAGCAAGTCATAAACAGTGTATACAGCATGATAACATATTTTTAAAGAAGTCAAATTTATGTTATTTAATACATTAGAAAAAGTTTGAGGGAATGAATTCCAAACTATTAATACTGATCATCACTAGGAAGTGATTCCCAGAATGCTTCAAATTCTGCTTTGTAATAAAATAGGCAAGTATTATAAAAATGTTAAGTATCTTCATTTTAAAATAAGAAAATAAAGATGTTACGTTTACTACAAGTCTCCAGATGAAGAGTCACTGCATCAGAGTCCATGTGAACACTCTAAGGGAAACAGTGGCGTCTCCATGAGGTCAGGCTTCATTTTATAGTAATTCACTTCACAGAAAAAAATGAAATTCAGCACCGGTTCCACACATTAGTATTCTACAAAGAAGCTTCTAGGGTTCCTCAAATGCCCGACGCGAACTACCAGGGCTGACTACACATTAGTATTCACTTGTCTCGGGCCACACGGAATTCCCCAGTCCTGCTCCACTTCCCTAGTTCCCTTTAAAAAATTACTCTGATGTAGCAATAAAGTCATGTTGAATTTTGTAGAAATCTGTATTTTATTCAACAATACATTTAATCTCCAATATCTCTGGTACTCTTTTCCTACCATACCTGTACCATATCATTATATACTGCAAAGACCACTGTTAGACTAACAAAGTTTAGATAAATCATGCTTGAAGAGAAAACGCACTTATTTCACATACGGAGCAGCAGTATGTGATTATACCCTGCTATCCCAGAACCAGTCAAGTATAATGATGGAGCCAGTATCTTGACCAAGGAATAGAATTGTTGGCATGTTAAAGAAGAGAAGCTATGGATGCATGCCAGGTTTTACATCAAACTTGATTAGAAGAACAAAAATATTCTAACATACTGTTCTGTGAAATGAATTCTCAAAAAATAATTGGGTCAGGTCCACTATTTCCAAAGGGAATACAGGAAACTGAATAAAAACTGGAAAAGGAGTTTTCTAGTTGTAACAGAATTTTTAAAATTCTTGTTAGAAACCAAAGCCAAAGATGATCACTTACCACACACACCCACACGCACACACACGCACCAACACACCTCTTCCCAAAGTTACAGACTCGAACTGATTGGGACATTTTCCAGCTCAAAAAGAAAATTTAAAAAGAATAATTTATCATGAATTCCTTAAAAACGGTGATGCTAAAGCCATTATACTGACCGACGAGACAATGAACGTGGAGAAGAAAGGCTGCTTAATTCATGACCTCACCAACTTATCTTCCAAAGCCAAAAACACTGTGCCTGCAAGCTGACGCCCCAAACTGCTTCACTGTCTCGTGTCTTGGTTTTCTCCTTTATAAAACAGTAGTATCGTTAATGCTACTCAAAACATATTGTAAAAATAAATGAGACATAACTGACAGACTCACAGAGATCTTGGGTAATTGGATTACATGAGAGTTGAAGTTACTTTTGAAATCAATATTAAGAGTCATATGCCCACTGTGTTGTGTAAGGTCAGCTGTTCTAATATGAATAGTAAAGACTGAAGAGCAAAATACCACATGAAAGAATCTCATGTTGCTCAAAAACTGTGGCTTTCAGTAGCCCACATTGGAGGCAGATTGGATTAGATGCATCCCTGGTTAGAGGTTAGCCGAGCAAATGGGGCAAGATGAAAAGAGAATGAGAACATAATTAAGGGCGGCCATGAGAAAGTAGCTTAAGGTACTAATTAATGGAGGGGAGACTGGTGAGGAAAGGAACCAAGCAAGGGGGTTATTAACTGAAAGAAAACGGAGGGAGGAGAGGTATTTGAGGCTATCGCTCATCTGCACGCTTACCCATCCTATTCAAACTCCCAGAAGGCCGGATATTTTGAAAAAGCCTCTGGGTAAATCTGATGTACACCTGTAAACAAGAACTGCCGGAACTGAAGCACTGGTGAGCTTTGTTTTACTTTTTAACCAAGTATACTGAACATATTAGGCAATTGTGGTCAGTGCCTCTTTTTTTGACACTTAAAATTTAAGAGGTTTAACTTGAGGAGGCAAGGCTGAAGGTGTAGCTTTTGAACTGGTTGCTTAACTAAAAGAATAACAGCAGCATATATGATTAGATAGATACATAATAATTAAATACTAATAATCTTAATAGATAACATTTACAGAATGCTTACTATGTGCCAGGCATTTATAATTAGTAACAAAATCCCACATGTCCAGATACCATGATCCCTGATTTACAATTAAGGGAAACGAGACACAAAAGGCTAAGCAGAATTTTCCAAGCTGCGCGGTCAGGAAGTAGGGGAACTTGGATTCAAACCCACGGCTCACGCTGTCACTGCCGGCCCGCTACAGGTCAGAGAACCCTGAGACAGTACTTGGGTGAGTTGCTCACAGATCCCCTGAAGTTGCCCGTTACTGTGCCAGAAAGTGGGGTGGACAGGCTAAGTCCCAAAGTCCTCAACAAATAAGGCTGGTAGACAGCAGCAATAAGGAGGGGTACGGAAGCACACAGACAAAGAATTAAGTGGGGCTTTTGTTTTGTTTTGTTTTGTTTTGTTTTGTTTTGCATGACAGTTGAATAATAACCAAGTCTAAAGAGGCAGTGGATATCAAAGAAAAAAAATCAACACTGTCTTTGGGCCCAGGATGCAGCCATCGTGGATATCATACACTCATCACAGAACCAGCTCTTCCCCATCCCTGTCTCAACAAAGGACACCATCATTCACCCAGTCCACTCGAGACGGAACCTCCGACCACCTTTGACTCCTCCCTTTCCTTAGTTCTCCACACTCAGTCCATCTCTGAATCACGGGGTCTCTACCTCCAGAACACACCCTGCATCCTCTGTGTCTGTCCGTCTTTGCTCTCGAGCAACCACTAACTCTTCCCTGGGCTGCTCAGCATCCTCCTAACTAGCCTTCTTGCTGCCGCTCCAGCCACCTGCTTAAAAGAAAGCTTCAGAATAGAGCCCAATTCCAAATACCAATCAAATCAAAATCATCACTGGTAAGCATGAACTTGAAAAGAGCAAGAAAGTTAAAGGTAATAATTGGTAAGTAACTAACTGGTATTTTTTTTTAAAGAACAAATGTATTAGAGCAAACTCACAGACACAGAGAACAGACTGGTGGGCATCAGAGGGGGCGGGGGTTTGGGTTGAACAAAGGTTGGTAAGGGGGTCAGCTGTATGGTGATGGATAGTAACTAGATTTTTGGGGGTGATCAGTTTGTGATATATACAGATATTAAATTATAATGTGCACCTGGACAATGTATATAATTAATTAATTAGCTAATTAATTAAATAAACTTACACTGTTTTGAAAAAGGGAAGCATTGATAGCTTGGGAAAAGCAGTTGTTCCTGCAGCCATTAGAACTGCAAAGCTCCTAGCATCCCAGCCAGCAGCCTCTATTACAACCCCCAAATCCTACACGTTTCCAAACATCCGACCCCACCCCCACCCCATTTAAGAGCCACTAAGGTAGAAAGTTCAAAATGAGTTAGGTCAGTATGGGCCTGTGGTCAAGTCGGAGTGAGGTTAAATAACAAACGAGAGTAGTGGAGCCAACAGGAGGCCTAAGTGCAGTGTGCTCTCCGGGAGCAGATCCAGCCCTCTGACGCTCACCCTTCACCCACTCAGCCCAGCATGTGGCAGCCAAGAGTTTGGAAGCCTCCTCTAGAAAACTCGACCCAGCTCTAGAGAAAAGATCTACAAATACTCACATCTACGGTTCTCCAACGAAATATTCCAATCAGATTACCCTACAACTAGGTACCAGAATTCTGCACATCACCGTACAAACCACAAAAGCCAGCAGGTGAGAGGAAATGTGTTATGTGGTGTGGGCAGGTGGGACGGGCTGTGGGAATGAGGGAGAGTAGTTTTTGTAAAAGGTGGGGGGCTATTTTTGTAGAAGATAAGAATGTCTTTGCATCCTTACATTCTGGAAGCCAAGAGCAGAGATAAAAGGAGACAGTAATTAGTGATGTGAGACTGGGGGTGGGGAAGAGAAAAGGGAAGGTCTCCAGACCACAGCCCCGTGCCACCAGCCAAACCCGAGGCACAGCAGGCAATGAGAGGAGTTAAAAACTGACCTAGGAGAGAGAAATGTTCAGAAAACAACCATGAACATAGATATCCCAGGTGGAGCTGAGCTAGGCAAAGTTGGGGATGTCCGTAAAATGAAAGGGCAGAGAGCAGGCTTAAGTATTCACACCAGCCAAATGCCCAAGAGGTCTTATGCCAAGAAATTCATAGGTGGAGCTAATATATAGCCTTTGGTTGAAGCTTGACCATATTCCCAAACTTTGGAATCTAGGCTAGTGAAGGAAAAAAGTACTAAGAATATAATCAAATAAGAAACTAATTAATTGTATTACATAGTGGTACACTTTCCTATTTTGAAGAGCTTTCATTCCAATTCTCTCCATTGCTACAGTAGAGCTGTAAGGCACAGAAGCCAGGTATCAGTCTTACCTAAAGCTGAGGATCAGAGGATACAGTATTACTAGGTAATACTGTAAGTAAGCACTGTAAGTCTAGCTGAAATCCTGGTCTGTTGACCCCTGACGCCAAAGCATACACAGCCCTTGTGTAAGATTACTAACCACTCACTAAAAGGGAAGTGTGCTATGTTTTCAAGGCATCATGAAAATAAGAAGGGCTTTAGAGTAGGAGACTTTCACTCAAAGGCCAGCTCTGTCCCTGACTAGCTCTGTCACCCACCAAAGCTCTATCCCCCAAAATAACTTCCACCAGGCTTCACTGTCTCACTTACATAATGGGGTGGATGTTCCCTGCCTCTGAGGACTGTTTATACTTTATAGTATTTAATAAGAACCCACGTGCAAGCACTTGCCAAAAGGCCTGGCACATCAGGCACTAGGGGTAAGTTGCTCTTCTCCTGGGAGGCGTCGTCAGTTACCTGTGGTTTGCCCGGAACAGTGAAAGGCATGGGGCAGGCTTTTCTTTTCTTTTAAAGCCTTACCAAAGAAAAATAGCTTCTAAAGTCATTAGAAAAACTAACTCAGAAAGCAAACTATAAAGTGAAGAATCTAAGGTCACAAGAAGGAAACAACATTTCGAGATTATTATTAACAGGATGATGAATGTAAGAACTTGACACAGGGCAGAGAATAAAGAGGCTACATAATTAGAATCCACTATAGGGATAAGGTTCAAACTCAGAGTCCATGGGGTCCATGTATGAACTTCAGAGCTATAAGCCCCTTGGAATTGTTTGTAAAACTGTCAGCATGTGCAAAGGTGCTGGGGTAGGCCAAAAAATGTACCCCCACCTCCAATTCATAAGATATCCATGTCAAATCCCCGGAACCTGTGAATGTTACTTTATAATAAAAGATATGATTAAATTAAGGGTCTTGAAAGAAGGAGCTTATTCTGGACTATCTGGATGGGCCCCAAACCAAGGAGACATGTCCTTGTAAGAGACACACAGAACAGACACAGAGAAGAGGAGGAGGCAGATGGAGCGGTGCAGCCACAAGACCAGGAGAGCTGCGGCTACGGGAAGCTGAAGAGGCGAGGGATCTCCCCAGAGAGCCTCTGGCAGGACTGCTGACACCCTGAATTGAACTTTTGGCCTCTAGAAATGTGAGAGAATAAATTTCTGTTGTTTTAAGTGCTTCTGTAGTAATTTGTTATGGCAGTCATAAGAAATTAATACAGGTGCATTTTCGGGGGAGGAATACAGGTGCACTTTTCGGGGGGGGAATACAGGTGTGTGAGGGGAAGGCCCATTACTTTCATCAGATTCTGAAAAGAGGTTTTTATGAATTCCAGAAGGTAAAACTACCATTGTAGAGTATAAAACAAAACTGTCTATAAACAAAGGAACTAGAAAAGTTTTTGAAAACCTGCAGAACAAGTCATTACTTTGATAAGATCCCATGATTCATAAATGTTGAAATAAAAAAACTAGTAAGCTGTCCTCTGGCATCTAATCCAAAATTCACTGTACTGTCTCCTGGAGTTCAACTTTATGAATGCATTAAAAGGCAATGATTCCCAAACAACTAAACAGCTTGTTTAAAATATAGGTTCTCAGACTCCATCCCCATACACTGATTCAGAATCTCCAGGGCAGAGGGTGCGTGACCTCTGATAATCCAGGTGTGCAGGCAGAAGTGGAAATCACTACTGCGAGGCAGGGGTCAGTAAACTGGATTTTCTGCACAGCGTCGGATTGTCAAGGATGTTAGGCCATGCAGGTTAAGCGGCAAAAAGGAGGATATTATATAGGTGTATATTTACATAATAAATCTATTTTCCAATAAATTCCCAAAAATTTTATTGACAAAATTCAAAATATAAAAATAACTGAATATAGTAGTCTCCCCCTTATCCATGGGGGATACACTCTAAGACCCCTGTGGACGCCTGAAACCACAGATAGTACTGAACCATATATATATATATATATTTGTTGTTTTCCACACATACATAGTTATGATACAGCTTAATTTATAAATTAGGCACATTAAGTGGTTAACAACAATAGCTAATAATAAAATAGAACAGTTATAACAATATACTGTTATAAAAGGGATGTGAATGTCTTTGGGATCATTATTGAGTAAAATAAGGGGACCTGAAAACAAGCACTGGGACAGGTCCACGGCCAATCTGCCATCTGAGATGGCTACTAAGTGACGAACTGGCAGGTGGCTTATTTACGGTATGGATACTAGACAAAGGGATGATTCACATCCGCTGGGGATGGAGCAGGACGGTGCAAGATCTCACCATTCTACTCAGAATACGGTGCAATATAAAACTTAAGATTATTTCTGTAGCTTTCCATTTAATATTTGCAGACTGTGGCTGACAGCGGGTAACTGAAACCATGGAAAGCGAAACCGCAGAACATGAAACAGCAGAGAAGGGTGGACTACTGTACAACTCTCTGCATACGGGTCTGCTAATGAGAAGTATGGACGTCCTGTGGGGAGGGTTAACATTTCACTTAATTGGGGTTCAAAGTCAGTGTTTCCTATCATCAGATGGATGGCGAATGGCAATCTGTGAAAACCTCCAGAGCTGGGAAGGATTTGCAAAACAAACAGGCAGTGGGCTGGATTTGGCTGCTTACCAACCACTGCAGAAAGGTATTAAATAAAAAAAGGAGGAAGAATAAAGAACCACAACTCCTGCTGTAAGCAATTGAAAAGTTAAAGAGACAAGAACAGCAACAGTAAAAACAAGAGTGAAAAACAGGAAGCAATTTTGAATATTTTATGTCGTAAAGCAGTGAGTCCTAACCATTTCAAGTATGAACAGCCTTTTTAATGTCCAAATATGTAGCAGATATCTATAGTTCTTTTAGCACTGAGTGAAAATATCCATAACAAAAAGCAACTATAAAGTCTATAATGTTTTTAAGGGACTTCTGATTAATCAAAACAGCAGCTACATATATTTGAAAAATATTAACATATATTTACAAGACATTATTTATCCCCAGATGATACTTAATATGTACATAGATTCTTGACCCTGAGAGAACCCTACAGGAAATCTCGGCCCAAAGATTAGGAACCACAACTACAGAGCAGATGACAGAGAGGTTCAGAAGGAAGGAGAGAGCAGACACTGAAGGAGGGGGAGCCATGTCATGGGGTTAGATAAGTTGGCAGAACTTTTCAGAGAAACTGAAGAAACGATCTCAGGGAGAGGAAGAATAGTGAGAAAATGTAGACAGAATGAGAGGAGCAGTCTTACTAAATACCAGTTCCGAACAGGAGCGAATTACGGAGGCGCTGCCTGCCCGCCCGCCACCAGAGCCGCCATCCAAGGGCTTTCCACCTGTCATCCCCATAAGTGTCCTTCCATCTTCTCTAAGGACAGTTTCCTAGCACATTAGCCACACAAGTAAGTGACCCTGGTTTCATCAGGTACAGCTCTAAGTAGGTCAGCATCTTGACTTTTTCATCTTAAAAATTAAAAGACGGCCCTGGTCAGGTGGCTCAGTTGGTTGGAACGTCATCCTGTACACCAAAAAGGTTGCAGGCTGGACCCCTGATCGGGGCACACACCTAGGTCGCAGGTGCGAGGCCGATGGAGAGCATGCAGGAGGCAACCAATCAATGTTTCTCTCTCACATCAACGTTTCTTCAATCTCTCTCTCTTTCTCTCTCCACCCACCCCCTCTTTCCTCTCTCAAATCGATAAATATATCCTCGGGTGAGAATTTTTTTAAATAATTATAAATAAATTGATTAATTAATAAATATTAAAAGCCCTCTCTTGACCCAATTTCTCTCCTGCAACTATCACCCTCTGCTCCTTCAGAGCCAAGCTTCTGGAAAGTCCTATGTTCATGTTTGCATTTTACCTTCTCCCATTCCTCATTCATCTCCAACCTGCTCCAGTCCAGTTTCCACTTCTACCGCCTCGGTGAAGCTGCTCTCGCCAAATGCAACACACAGGCACAACAGCTCTCGTCTTCCAAAACAAACTCCCAGCAGCACCATCAGACCCCCACCCCGCCCCACCACACACACACATACTGCTGAACCCTGACCTCCCACGCCTAGGAAGGCATTCCTGCCGCTTCTCTGCTGCTCCGCCTTAGACTCCACCATTCCCCTCTCCCCAGCCTCCCACTGTTGGAAGCCTGAGCCTGACCCCGGACTTCTCATCACTCAGTATTTATGATCTCCCTAGGTGATCTCCTCCATGTCCATGGCTTTAAACACCTTTAGTCGTTTCCCAACCTGCCTTTCTAGCTCAAGTTTCTCTTCTGAGTTCCAGACTTCACATCCCCATGTCTACTTCAGAGCTCCACTTGGATGCTTCTCACCTACCCTATGCTAAATTTCTCTCTCTCCTCTCCATGTTACTCCTTCTCAGGCTCCCCTAACCACCCCGCAGCTCACACCAGAACCCTCATGGTTGTCCCTGGCACCTGTCCTGTAACAGTGAAACGTCAGGCCTCTGACGCCACCCTCTTCTCGCCTGCTTTGTTCCCATGGCCTTCGGGTCAATGGCTTCTTGCCGACGGACATGCTAATCGTCAGAGCAATTCTGCTTGCAGCTTGAGTTTTCCAACAGCAGCCCCTCACCACAAGGGGCCTCTCCCGAGGAGATGAGGGAAGTATGCACGAAAACAATGACTGTTTACCAAAGATTTGCAGGACCCTTGTGACCAGACTCACATCAACTAGGGCCTCTACACTGGGAACAAACACATTCCACTGTTTCCTCTGAGCCCTGCTGGTGCCCAGCTGTTCGCAGCAGCGGCTAGCACCCCTTGCCCCTCCCATTCCCCTCCCTTGACATAAAAGAAGCCTGAACTCTGCACTTCTTAAGATGGGTTTGCGGCACCACTTGGTCTCCCATCTTCTCAGCTGGTGCCTTCTGGGTCAATAAACCTTTCCCTACTCCAACTCGGACGGACGTTTCAAGTTTCGACTTTGGTCTTGTAATACTTCCATTGCATCCTATATGTTCAGTCCCTCCGCTAACCCTGACAATTTCCCTACAAAACTCTCCAGTGAGTGAGTTCTCCTCTTTGCATCCCCACGGCCATCACGCCGACACCAAGCAACTCTCGCCTCACCTGACCATCTTCCCAAGGTATCCCTTGCACACTCTCCACTCCCTCTAATCCATTTCTGCAAAGCTGGCAGAGTATAGAATTACAAATATGAACTTGATCTCACCATCCCCTTACTTAAAATCCTTGAATGGTTTTCTCTTAGGATGAATTTCAAAACCCTTCACATGCACTTAAAAGGCCTCAGTGGATTTGGCCAGATCGCCTCCCCACCACAACCGCCCCTACTTCCTCATTCACTGTGTGCCACAGCCAGTCCAGCCTTCCCTCTGCTCCCCGAACAGGACAAACCCCTGTCCTCCTCTGTACCGGCTGCTCCTCACTCAGCCTCACCCAGCCGACCCCTACCTACTCCCCAGTTCTCAGTCTCCGTGCCGCTTTCTCCAGGAGGCCATTCCTCCCGGACACCACTCATCTACAGCTTACGCCCTCCATCCTCACTCTTGTAGCCCCTACACTTGTTCTTTGGAGCCCCTCTCACGGTTGTGACGACGTGCTTACGTGTGCCTCCTGTTGCCTCGCACAGGGACAGTCAACCGCAGCAGCACAGCAGCTGGGCCACGGCCCCCTGCCACCACCGCCCAGGGCCTGAGGGAGCAGGCCCTGGACATTTGTTATCGGAACGGGTGGCTGCCTCAATCAGAAGACAATCCAACAACGTTGCTCTGAAGCACTTCATAACTTATAAACATAAAAGTTAGCTGATGTTTTAGTTAGACTATGGTTTAAATTAATAACAGTTAACATTATTTATTAATTAAAGCAAAAACTGTATTGAGCTATACTATTAGCTAAGCTTGAGTACCCTCAAATATATTTCTAAAACTATCCCATAAGTTAGCTTTTATTCATTTAGATGTACCTTTCCCCAAAAGGTTAACATAGTTGTTTTCCTAGGCACTAATATAATAATATTAACAAAAGTTATTCATAGAGTACCAACTACCATGCTATTCACTTTACATTAAAGCTTCACAAGTAATAAATATACCAACCTCTGTTTTTACAGCTCATGAAACTGAGGCTCAGAGAAGTAACTAGCTCAGAGTCATACAACCAGCAAGTGGCGGTGGCAGGACCCCCACTAATACTAACGCAAAAGTCGATTTTGTTACTATATCACGCTATCTCTAATATCATACTTACTTTATTTAGCAATATCTATTCTTCACTAAAAGTACATCTTTATGTAAGGATCCCAGTCCTAACCTGGCTTTAAGTGATTATTCAGATAACTGCCCGATTCAGTCATTCACGTACAAAACCAATCCTATCTCACCCACAAAAAATAGCCTGTGACTCGTTAAAAATGACACCCTTGTTCCTTATCCATGTAATCTATACTTTACTCTACAAAACAAATTCAGTTTCCAGGTCATTTTCACCTCTGCAGGGACTTCAATTAACTTTGAAAAATGGAACCATCATATTAAGGGAAAATGTGCATATTGATTTCCATTTTTCCAGAAAACTTCTTGCAGATCCATTGGACACATATTTCATAGTAAACTCAACTACTTCTAAAACCATCCATCAAAATAAAAACTATGCCAAATTTCCTTTCGGTAGGAATTAGTCTAAATCACACTCTGTAGCACAGTATTTTACAAATCAACAACTTTGCTAACTGGCAGTAGGCAGTCAATAAACATTTGGTTTCTCAATCACACAAGATACTCCTACAACTAATGTCCTATTTTCTTGAGAAAGCAAATAGTAAATGTTGATATTATTAATAATATTTCTGAGACAAGTGAAACACATAACTAGAAAACATTTCCTCAACATAGAGGTAGGAAGGGGTCATTTAACCCAATTATGAATATTAATTGTTGAAAAACACTATTCTCAGTGAGCATTTCTAAATCCAAGATGAAATTCAATTAGGACTTCTGATTCATGAACTAATTATTACTGAAGTCATAATACATAGCAAAAAGGATCATGGTTTTTAGAAAATTAAACTACAACAAAATATACTTAACACTCAAAACTTATTACAGCACTACAGCAATAAAGATAGTGTGGGACTGGCACAAGAAGAGACATATACAAACAATGAAATAGAACTGAGAGCCCAAAAATAAACCCATACAGTCAACTGATTTTCAACACAGGTGCCAAGATCATTCCATGTGGAAAGAAGAGTTTTTCAACAAACTATGCCAGGAAAACTGGATATTCACATTCAAAAGAACGAAGTTTGGACCTCTACCTTACACCAGAGGGAAAAACTAATGCAAAATGGATCAAAGACCTAAATATAAAAGCTAAACTCTTAAAAGAAAACATAGGTGTAAATCTTCATGACCTTGGATTAGGCAATGTTTCTCATCTATGACACTGAAAGCACAAGCAACCAATGAAAAAATAGAAAGGGCTTAGTACACAGCAGGGGTCCCCAACCCCTGGGCCATGCACCCTTACTGGTCAGTGGATAGGAACCCAGCCTCAGAGCTGGAGGTGAGCAGCCCGGGGAAAGTGAGGGCAGGTTCATCTGTATTTACAGCCACTCCCATCCCCCCCCACCCCCCCCCACCCCCGGAATAACTGCCTGAGCTCCGCCTCCTGTCAGATCAGAGGCAGCATTAGATTCTCATAGGAGCACCAACACTACTGTGAACTGTGCATGCAAGGGATCTAGGTTGCAAGCTCCTCAGGAGAATCTAACTCCTGATGATCTGAGGTGGAGCTGAGGTGGTGATGCTACTGCTGAGGAGCGGCTACAAACACAGATCATCATTAGCGGAGAGGTGTGACTGCACAGAGACCATAATAAATCAATCACTTGCAGACTCGTGTCAAAGTCTTCTCAGTGAGTGGCAAGTGACAATTAAGCTGCATCTGGTGGCAGGCTATAAAGCCATCCCCCTCCTCCCCGTTCTATGGAAAAACTGTCTTCCATGAAATGACTCCCTGGTGTCAAAAAGGCTGGGGACCACTGGTACACAGAATATAGAAAAAAACTTATAACTCAATAATAAAAAGACACATAACCCAATTTAAAAATGAGCAAAGGACTTGGATAGACATTTCTCCAAAGATATATAAATGGCTAATAAGTACATGAAAAGATGCTCAACATCATTCGCCATTAGGGAAATGCAAATCCACAGTGAGCTACCACTTCACATCCATAGGGTGGCCAAATTAGAACAAAACAACAAAACAAAACCCCAGAAAATAAGTATTAGCGAGGATGCAGAGAAGCCAGAACTCTTCCACATTGCTGCTGGGAACGTATAATGGGACAGCTGCTGTGGAAAACAGTTTGGCAGCTCCTCAGAAGTTAAACATAGAATTATCATATGACTCTGACTTCTAGGTCCAAAGGACTTAAAAACATGTTCACACAGAAACTTATACATGAATGTCCATAGCAGTATTATTCATAATCGCCAAGATGTGCGAACGAGTCAAACGGTCACCAACTGATGAGTGGATAAACAAAGGGTGGTCCACACACAGTGAGGTGTCACCCAGCCACACAAAGAAATGAAACAGACACGTCACAGTATGGAGGAACCTTGGAAACAGGACGCTGAGGGAAAGGAGCCAGACTCAGACAACCACTGATTGCACGACATCATCTACATGACCTGTCAAAATAGGCGAACCCAGAGGGGCAGAGCACGGATTAGTGGCGGCCGGGGGGAGAAGAAATGGAGTCACTGCTAAGGGTCCGCACTTTCTTTGGGTGGTGATGACATGTTCTGGACTAGTGAATGTGTGGGTGGCTGTGCAATTTTGCAACTGTACGAAAAAGCACTAAATTGTCCATTTCAATATGGTGAATTCTAGATATGTCAATTATATCTTAATTTAAATATATGATTTTATTTTTAAAATTTTATTTTCAATTACGGTTTGCATTAAATTATTTTGTATTAGTTTCAGGTGTACAGTACAGAGGTTTTTTATATATATATATGTTCTTAATAATAACACTACACTGATTATAGTTTAGCCTTGTAATGATTCAGAAACTTCTTGATGTATTTAAATTTACAGATTTTTTTCCCTTAAAGTGTCAAATAATGCAAAATTCGAATTAACAGCATATGCAAAATGTATCTTAAATATGAGTCATAATGGTTCTTAAAGTTTAATAGTAAAAAATGTTGGGAAGGGTGTTTTGCTAGTAAAACTTTATCAGGTCTATTATATCTTAAGAAAAAATATAACTTGTAACTAAAATTTAGGCATGCTTTTTACAATACTATTTTTAAATTATCTGTACTATAAAGAAACAAATCAACCAGACTTGCTTTGTTTTTAATATTTAAAAATATTAACTTTTAAATATTAATTTTTAGTAACCTAGACTTTACATGATCATATTCATAAGAAGAAATGAGAGCCCTGGCTGGGTGGCTCAGCTGGCTGGAGCAGCGTCACCCCATACACCAAAAATACGGTTGTGGGTTCGATCCCTGGTCAGGGCACCTATTGCGGGTTCCACCCCTGGTCTGGGTGCATATGGGAAGCAACTGATTATGTTTCTCTCTCTCTCCCTTCCTTCTCTCTCTAAAATCAATGAACATGTCCTTTGGTGAGGACTGAAAAAGAAACGAAGAAGAAATGAGACATTCTACTAATTAATGAGTACAGCGAAAGCAGGAACCATTTCTCTAGGTTAGTAATAAGTTACATGAAACTTGAAAGCTTTGCGACCACAGTTCTTACTAATGGCACTTCATTTTCAGTTCCTGTCACATGCCTTTGCTACGTGAAATCAGCAGTCGAGAACATTAACAAACTGTTTTCCATGGTAGAATTCATTAGTGAATAGATTGTAAGGCTTATAAATGCAAAGCTACCATATGCCTAATGGAAATAGACTAGTAATTATAGTTAAGCTTTTTTTTTCAAATGAACATCAGCTGAGCCTCTGGGGTCCAGGCAGGTAACACAAAGGAGCAGTGAGACGAGGGGGGAGCAGGGTCTCGGGTGAACCGGCAAGCACAGGCCCCAGCAAACCGCTGCTGACAGAAGTGGGGGGCCAGCGTGGCCAGATGTCTCATTTCTCAAGAGCTGGAAATCTTGGTTTTGTTTTTTATGTTTTGTGAAATCTAATTTTGAAATGTTGGCAACTAATTTTTAAAAAAGTTGGGATAGTACGAAGGCCAAATAAAGCACATCAGCTGGTGAATATGGCCACGAGTCTCCAAACTCTGAAAAGAAACTCCTGAAACAAGTTTATAAGAAACTATAAATAGACTATATTTAATACATTATATATTTTATAGATAATAACTATATATTTTTATATACTTAATATATAATACACAATAGGGATATTTATCGAAGTTTGGGGGGATGCTGCTCACTCTTAAAGTTTTCAAGGTGGCCCACAGACCAGACCCTAGAAAGCAGCACTTTCTTTTTGATCCTCACCTGAGGATATGTTTATGGATTTTAGAGAGAGAGGAAGGTAGGGAGAGAGATAGAAACAGTGATTGACTGCCTCCCGTACGCACCCCGACTGGGACTCAAACCCACAACCTAGGTATGTGCCCTAACCAGGATTCGAATCCACAACTTTTTTTGTGTGTGTGTGGGACAATACTCCAACCCACTGAGCCACCTGGCCAGGGCGAGAATAGTAGTATTAATGTCCCATCTCAGCCATATTCCTTACTGAAGTATCAAAGGTAATTCACTACTTCCATTCATGTTGGTGACATTTTCTTACTGTACCCAAGTAGAAATTAGAGTAGATGTCTTAACTGTAAGTAGTCCAAAAATCAAAACAGTTAGAGAACTACTGGGAGGAAAAAAATTGGGAGCTTATTTCTTGCTTTTTGACAGATCTTAAAAAATTAATTAGCCAGTAAAATTGTTCTCCGTTTTATAACAATCAACAACAGAACAGTAGAACGGTGACAGAGCTGTCTGAATTATAATTACATAGTTGAATAAAAATCTTGTTTCACTTCCTGCTACGACCATGGCAGAGTTACGGACATGAATCTTCCTGGAGAATACATGTAGCAACAGGAGAAAGAGAGAAAAACCTCAGAAAACTCTTTTCAGCAAGCCCAGGATAAAAAAAAATATATAAAACCTTCAACGAGGCTGACATCAGACAGAGTCTGTGTCGGGAGTGGGGAGCAGGGAGAGGTGGGCGGGGGGTGCCATGCGAGCAGGAGGGCCCAGCAGGGGCAGATCGCAGAGGGCGACCGCAAAAAGGCACTTCCTTAAGGAGAGCGGTCCGTGTTGGCATGCGGGACTCTCTCCCTCCAGCCTCAACTGCAAAGAAAGGCCTGGGAGGTCTAGAATTGGTGGCAGAAAGCCTCCTAGACCCAGTTTGGAGAGGCAGAAGACTTGTGGCAACACGGAGAAACACACCCAGGCACCATATGGAAAAAAGACTCTGAGGCAAAAATCTCGAAAGCTGCCCTGGCTCTACCAATACCTCCTACAAATAACAGAGGGAAGTCCAGTTCATTAAATTACAGGGAATAAAAAGGTAGCTGACACAGCACTGACTAAGAGATATAAGAAATATGGTAGAAATGAGCCGCATAATGTGCTAAGCGTCAAAGAATGCTCACTAGAAAACCATTACAGTGAACATAAAAATTGTAACTATTCTTGCATGAACCTAAGAAAGTCAGTGAAGTCACCCCCATTACGACAATCACAAAGCATAAGAACTCAAGGAAGAACTGTCCAGACAACAGGTAGAGGGAAAATGTGAACTGACAGAACTCAAGAAGAAACAGAAGAATAAACAAAATGATAAGAGAAATGAAGAAGAGACGAAAAGGAGAACAAACAGAAGAGACACTGCAGAAGACATGAGACATTAAAGATAAAAAATGAAAAGTGTTTAAAAGGCTTAAAGAGCAAACAATAGGTAAAAAAAAGATTTACAAAGGGATACCCAACAGACATACATTTAAGGTCACCAAAACAGAAAACCAAAATAAATATATAAAGATGAAAGTAAAGAAAACTTTCCTGAAATGCAAATAGATTTGAAGCAACATATTAAAAGGCACACATGTGCCAGCATATCCTACACTAGTATATCCTAGGAAAGTTACTTAATATTAGAGAGAAAGCAAAAATTCTTTGGATAGAAAGGAAAAAAAGATCAAATCAATAATTGAGAAAAAAATTCAAGCTGGCTTCACACATTTCCATGGAAACATTCAATGCCGGGAGACATTAGTACAACACCTGTAAGAAAGAAAGAGTGAGCCAAAGATTTTACTACCTGCTAAGCTGTCTCGCACATATAGAGCAATTAAAAGAAGTTCTGAACATGTTGTAAGAATAATATTCCTATGTTGTTCCCATGATTCCTTATTGAGAAACCTACTAGAGAATGAGCTTTGGCTTACCAAAGGATGACTGGGAAAAACTTCAGCAAAAGTGCTTGGGTGACCACTGTATATATATTTAACTGAAGAATTAAGACTAAAACAGAAGGAGATCGTGTAATAAAATAAAACATAAATATTATAGGCCATAACAAAATATAAATGCAAATAACAAAAAACTGGAAGAAGGGAGAAAGTAAGCAAGAAGTATAATAAAAGCTTACTGATTACCTTGATGTAACAGCTGAGAACAGTAAATGATAGCTGTAGTGCTCACAAGCAAGCAGTAGACGTACAAAACTATGACTGACTATTGACTAAAATTGGGTGATGGAGAAGAGAAAAGGGAAGAGAGAAGAATGATTTAAAAAGAATTTTACACCCTGGCTGGTGTGGCTCAGTGGATTGAGCACCAGCCTGTGAACCAAAGGGTTGCCAGTTCTATTCCCAGTCAGGGCACATGCCTGGGTTGCAGGCCAGGTCCCCAGTTGGGGGCACGCGAGAGGCAACCACACACTGATGTTTTTCTCCCTCTCTTTCTCCCTCCCTTCCCCTCTCTCCAAAAATAAATAATATCTTTAAAAAATAGTAATAATAATAATTTTACCTCTGTTCATCAAAAGACAACTAATAGTTACTATCATTCGAGAACTAAGGATATCACATAAAGTAACTAAGAAGACAAATACACAAGCCTTACTAAACATCAGAACAATAAAAAAGCAAAGAAAAACAGACTACACAGCAAGAGACAAAATTTATATATATAAAAACAGAAAAGAAAATAAAATACAATGACGGCACTGACTCATAAAGCAAAACCTAACTCCATGA
This sequence comes from Trachops cirrhosus, assembly GCA_028533065.1. NCBI lineage: Eukaryota > Metazoa > Chordata > Mammalia > Chiroptera > Phyllostomidae > Trachops > Trachops cirrhosus. The sequence continues at coordinate 29,872,324 of CM052551.1, forward strand.
TGATTATTAGATACACCTAAATCAGTCATTTAAATTGTTCAAAAACAAAAGAACGGGCAAAGATATACCAGGCAAGGTCAACACAAAGGAAGCAGGAACTGCTCTACCCAGCTCTTTGTAAGTCCAGAATCTGAGGTCTTAAGCACTACAAACACTGCTTCATGCGCTTCTGTAATAGTGTCCATGGGTATGTGTGCATAAATAAACATATTTCCAAAAGAAAAGCTATCTGAAATAAATTATTCAATTACATTTAATCTGTGAAATAAGACCACCTATCAAATCTGACGTCCCACCAGAGTGCGGAGTTTAAAGCATGTAGTAATACAGTCATACCTCGGCCCTCATCGGCTCCAGAACTTGTGAAACCCCATACTCGTTGCATTTTGATGAGAAAAAAGTTTCAGCACTTGGCGCTTGCTCGACCCTCGGCACCCCTCCCTTACCGTGAAACAGAGGTCAGCTCATCAGTGTCACAGGAGCTTGCTAACACTTTAGTCCTCATTAGTTTTGGCACTCGTGCTGACTGCCGAAACAAATTAATGACGAGTACCAAGGTACCAATGTATTTATCTCTAATGGTTAATTTTCCATATAAAAATCAAAACGCTGTACTGAAAACTCCTCAGCTGAATTTATTTAAAGATCAGTTTTCAACCTAACATCATATAGTAACTCCTCACTGATGATTGTCAAGCACTCAAAAATTAAAATTCCAGTTGAACTGTAAAAGTAGAGATTTCAGAAAGTGGGATTTTTATCACGTACACTATACTAAAAATATTTCCGTTGAAACAATAATTTTCTTAACCTCTTGTGGAAATCCCTAAGTACAACATTGCTTTTAGGTGTTAAAGAGTTATAGCTTTGGAAAGAGATTTCATGCTCCAAAAACAAAAGAACATATGGGTGGTAAAAATCGAGAAAAACTCTAGGAATATTACATAAAAATCGATAATGGCTCTTTAAATACAAAAATAAACCTGTGACAACATCAACTCAGTTAATGCTTAAAGGGAAGTTTCAATTTCAACATCAATAACAGAAGGAGGGGGATAATAATAGAACCAGCCAGATAAGATTATTCTGAGCATTAAAGGACCAAAACACTGAGAACAGTACTAGGCTTGTATTTCAATAAATGTTAGTTAATGTTATCAAAAAGACATTAATTTCAAACTGACATATTATTGAAGTCTTTTAAATTTATTATAATTATGCTAGAGTTAGCTCCACAGAGAAATATTTCACTAATGAAAAAAAAAGGAAATTTAAAGCTGCTCCTTCCCTAAATTCCCTATGCCCTCTGTGCTACCACCTACCACGGATGGCAGGTCAGGAGCCCTTCCTCTTTTGCCCCACGGTACATCACAATGTACCTCACAGTGCGTGAGAGCATTATACCAGGATGTATTGGGTGCTGGCACTCTGTCTTCCCCACCAAGGCTGCTGTGAACTCCTGAAAGTCAGCAGTTACATCTTGTGCATCTCAGCACCTCCAGGGCACCTGTTCCCACACATAATAGAAGCTCAATAAAGGGGTATCAAATTAACAAATGTGGTACTACAGGATATGTATTTATATGCATGTGTGTGAAAAACTTGATCCAGTTTCAGATTTATTATTTGTGCATTGCAGTGACCTTGATACAAGACCTTTCAGGAAGGTAGGCAGCGAAAGCACCTCAGCTGGGACCAAGAAAGAAAGAAGGGATCATTCAAGAAGTCCTTGGATAGCATGGAGCACTTTGTGATCGTCAGGCAGCCTACCGGGCTCCAGGGTTACCCAGAAGATCACATCTCTTTCTGTAAAGCACTGACAGCCCAGCGGGCACAGAGCAAGTGAGGATTTTGCCCCCACCAATGAGTAAATACGTAAACCTGGATCAAGACATCTGACTGGAAGAGTTCTAAACTGCAGTGCTCTTTCCACCAGAACAAATGCCTTTCAAATGCTGACAGGGCTCATGGCTAAAAAAAAAATAATAATTCAGTAGCACTATTTAGTACAGACACTCACATTTCTGATCTTCTCTATTTAATTCTATTATATTTCATTTCTCTAAAATGTTCAGCTTGACACACTACATTGGTTTATGACTCAGTCAAAGGTGGAAAAATACCGCTCAAGAAGATACATTCTTTTAAAAATGTCTCTAGAATTTCAAGGTCAGCTGTAATTCCTAATTTTTTATTTCTCATACAAGTGAATTTGTATCCCAGTACAAAAACACTATCAAACAATCAACCCACAAAGACCAACATAAAGCCATGACAGCTGTCACCTGGGGAGTGGGAGGAAGCTAAGTCTCATCTCCATCAGCTTTCCCTAGCAGCACTCAAGTAAATACCCGCTGTAAGGGAAACGGCATTTGCTAAGCAAAAACAGCTTGGTGGCAAGTGACCCAACGCCCCAGCTCCCCTTCCATTAGTCTGTGGCGCAAAAGAGTCCCATACAAATTCTGCTGCTTCTATTCACAATGAATTTTTTTTAAACAATTCTGTCTAAGAAGCTTGAATTATGGGTTGGCCAAAAAGTATGTTTAGTTTTTTTTCCATAAAATAAGGCACATTTTTCATTTTCACCAATAACTTTATTGATTTGGATATTTTGAGTATGTTGGCGATCTCCCATGAGGTATAATGTTGATTGTTCTCAATTTATGTCTCGATTTGGTCACTATCAACTTCAACTGGTCTGCCTGACTGTGGAGCATTGTCCAGAGACACATCTCTAGCACGAAACCGCAAACCACTGTTGACACATTTGATCAGTCACAGCACCTTCTCCACACACTGCACAAATCTTTTTTTGTGTTTTAGTTGCATTTTTACCTTTCTTGAAATAATAAAGCATAATATGCTGAAAATGTTATGTATTTTCTTCCTTCACTACAAAATGGCTACATGAAAATGCACCAATTCAGATAAGTTTTTTTTAAATGCACACTGATATGATGGCTGTCAGAATACAACCTAACAAAATTGTTTTGATTGAATGAAGTTAAAGACAACTAAGTGCTACTAGAGCTATCTTACGAAAAAACAAATGAACTTTTTGGCTGTGTTTGGATGGGGAACAATGAGTTTATTAAATAAGTGAATGAGAATCAAAATAAACTATTTTAAATAAACACATTTTAGTGTTTTAAAATCTGCCTCTGAAATTTGCCAATCTTCACTTCAGTTGAGGGGGGAGTATACTGAGTCACAGATCTGAACAAAGCATGTACGAGTGGAGCATCCATTAAGCTAGTATCTCTTTTGGTGTGCCCGTGAAGTATCAGAGCAAAGGCAGTATACACGTTTTCCTCAACATGAGATGTTTCTACAGCGCTTCCCACTAAAGGAAATGTGGTACCAGCAGCATCTCTACTTATTCTCAACCTAGAGATGAACAAACCCCAATGTCCTCAGAGTTCTTTTAAGAACTATGTTCCCCAAACAAGATGTAAATCTCAGAAATCTGCAGGAAGACCGGAAAATCCCTTTCCATCTTCTATGCCCACAGGCAGTACCCCAGCTCTGAGAATGCAAATTAAGTACAAAAACTTTCATTCAAGCTCTTGGGCTTATACTAGCCTCACCATTCCCCACCCAAGAAGTGTGTCTGAGTTTAAAGGACTCATTTTTGTGACATCTGCCTCAAATTAAAAGACGATCTGATATATTTTGAATAAATCTTCCTGTCTTTTCCAAAAAGAAACCTGTTTAAACCTATGTTTAGAAAAACATTCTTTCTATAAAGATAAAATGCATTTTTCCTAAGAAAAAAGAGCCGCCTGGTATGACGCACTTGAAATATGGTTGGTGTGACTGAGAAACTGAACTTTAAATTCCATTTTGCATTAATTAATTTCAATTGCCACAGAGGCTAGAAGCCCCCATACAGGGCACTGCAGGATCGGTAATCAACATGGTCCTCAGCAGCAGGGCTGTGTCATTGACTTGTCTTAGACTGAATGCCACATTTTGAAAAAATGATCTCCTAAACCAATATTCGCTTCTCAGCTTCCTAATTAATAATTCATTCATTCATATTTAAGATTTCCTCGGAAGTGGTTTTTCAACAAAGTTTGGCCATTTTCATTGTAAAACATGAACAGACTAGACCTGCTGAGCAGAATTCCTTCGGCAACGTCCCGTTTTCCATCTGTGAAACTGAAGCATGGGGAAAGGAGAAAAACCCCAAGCCCATCCCCCCTATTGATACAAAGGGAAGAAATGAAACACATAAATTCATACAAAGGTTAATATAACCTCCCAGACCAGCAATTTTCAACTGTGTGCTGCAAGAATTTTATAACATGCAATACCTTGACTGTTTAGTCAGGGACACTGACGTCTTTTCCCTTAGACTGTCAAATAAAAAAATGACAGCAGCCAGCAGAACAAGAGTTATGCAGCGTGAACAAATCAAACTTTTACTTATTTTTTGTCAGATCAACCAAAAACACAATACTTTTTTTTTTTTTGGTATGCTGCAGAATTTTAGTAATTAGTTGGCGTGCCATGAGATAAAAGAGTTCAAAATCACTGTCCGGGATGCTTTTATGGGTACGTCTGCTCATCCACCCCCGGTTACGTTTGCTTCTTTAGACCCAGGTGCAGCTTTCAACGAAAGTCATTCTTACATTTGTCTGACCTCTTAACTGTGTTCCGTTATGATCAAACCACGACCAGACCCTATACAAGTATTCTACCTGTAGAAAAACCATTTAAAATGAACACACTCAAATATCCTACTCTTAAATGAGATAAACTGATCAAATGGTCAAAATGCAGTAGCCTGAAGAGAGAAAATGCTTCTGAGAGACTAAAATACGTAGATTATGCCAAGACCACTTTCCAAGCAGGTGACAAAAGAAACTGCAATTCTCTAGTCTGCAGGGAAGAGACACCCCAAGAAAATATGCTTAAAAATACACTGCAGCCATGCTGTGGTCATAGAACAACTAACTTGAACTTCAAGCAGCACTTACAATTGCACTCCTAACAATCCCAAGGTCAATGCCAAATTAGTTTTGTCAGCCTCTCATCATGCTGACACTTACTTATACACAAATATACCACACACACAAGCACACAGATTGCAATAATTTCATTGTGTTTAAGTAGAATAAACTTCTAGAACTTATTTTTAAAAACACCATCAGTTCATTTAAAACAAGCAACTTAAGTATACCACACAAAGAACAAAACCACTAACTAGCACCACGTAGGATATCGGGGAAGCTCAAACTATACAGAGCAAAGCAATTCTAAAACAGCAGTGCAATTCAGGTAAGTATCCAACACCACAGATGAGGACTTCATTTTCTCTCTATCACTGCCACAGCTACCACGAGGTCCTATAAAAGGACTAGAAGCTCACCCTACACATCCAAAAAGCTTTGGGATCTGAACAAGACGCATGAGAAGGAAGCAAAGCATATACTACCCAGGGGTTTCAGATGTTCCAGAACAATAAATGGTATTGCCAGAAGGAGAAAAGGCTTCATCTGGGGCTACTGAGAGCACTCCCACCTAGCTAGAGACTGTCAGACAGCAAAAAAGCTGGGGGCTGTCAGCCCTTTTCTCATGTGTCTGGATAATATCTGCAGGTGCAGCCTGGGCAGGAACGAGGCAGACAGAGAATGTGAAGTGGGGAACTGCTGTGCTGTTCGACCCTGAGAGTACCCTCCTCTACGGTCTCCACTGAGTGCAGCATCTACTGCGTGATCTGTAAGGAGACTATCCATTATAAAATTCTAGGATAAAAGTCTCAATGTCTAAGACAAGCGCTAGAAACCTCAATGCTTTTTTAATCATCCTAATTCTTAGAGGAAAAGAAGTCAAATGCAAAACACAATCCAGAATTTTCATAGCAGGGGCACAAATTCTCAAAGGCCTCAAAACAAAAAATAAACACTATTTCTCATCTCATTCTCTAAAAGTCCACTTTAGAACAGCAACACCCCTGCTTCCCAAAATGCAGTTTAAAAGCAGAAATAAAAATGTACTTAAAGACACTCAGAAGATAAATGAGCTTACCACACATTAAACTTAAATTTTATATTTAATATTCTAATACAAATTTATGAGATAAAACAGATTCTAGTAGGCAAGAGAAACGTTCATTAACAGAAAAAGCTATTTTTTGTTTGACTTAAAATGTTAACAGTACAATAATAATTAAATGAAAAAAACATAATTAACTATCTTAGCACAAATATGGTTCAGTCCTTTTTCTAAATTCCCAGTGTTTATGAGCTAAATATCTTACCTCTTCATATTATAAGCCCTCAGGTTCTATATAATCCACTCTATTCCTCTAAAACAGCTTTAATGGACTAGTTTCACTAAATGTCAATCACATAAATATTATTGAAGAAATTTATCAATACATAATTATGACACTATACTTCTGAAAATATCCTTGCTCATTGGGATTCTAAAGAAAAAAACTCAATAAAATTGTTTTATATTTCTTTTTTCAATAGTCAAAGCATAAAAGCATCGCCATCCCAAAGTGTACTATATATTTAATCATGGCTTCTGAATTAAGCATAACATTATATGTTTCTTTATATTAAACTCTTACCTGTATATCCAGCATACCATCCCCAAGAAGCCACCATGCCTAAAAGCCATTTATACATGATTCCTTCAATGTACCAGAAGCACTTATTGTCCAGCAATCGAAGGGGCTGTAGTATAATCACATAGCAGACGTAGGATGGAATCGCAACCAGGTTGTTGACGACCATGAAGGCAAACCTTATCAGGGCTTTCACCAAGATCCAGCCCAGCCACGGAGCTTCTTCCAAAGTCACAGCCATTCTCACATTGGAGTCCGTCCTGCCTTTCTGAGGTGAAAGGAAAATGCATTTACAAAGGAAAATGGCTTAAACACATCTAAATAGTCACCAACATAGAAATCATCTCCAGCACAAAAATAAAAGAAAATCGAGGGTCTGAGCCTTCCCGGTGTAGTACCTCGGCGATCTCTCCGGGAAATTCCAGAGGGGGACAGAGAGCGAGGGAGGAGGAGCCGCACAAGGTCAAGGGAGCTGTTCACAGAGGCACAGGGTATGTCATAATATATTTAGCAAATGATAATGCTTTTCCCACTAACTAATCGGCGGCCGTCCCTGCACCAAGTCCCACTGCAGTCTGCCGTTGGACTTTAGAGAAGACAAATAGACCCACTTGCTTCAGACACCCTCAGTATCTCCAAACTAAGGACACGAGTGGCAAGAAGACTGAAACGTCTCGATCAGTTTTCCCAGATTCCAGGAACCTGGTACCCTATGCAACACCATTCCTGCACACTGATTCATTCCTGCCAAAGATCTCTCGCATTAGCAAAAAGAGTTCGCTAAAAATGTTCATTTGTGGCAAGGGGGGGATTTGTTCCTTTTTTTTTTTTTTTTAAGAATAAAAGGAGAGGGGCCTAGAAAAGGGCAGAAAGGTGAAAGGAAGAAAGTGTGTGTGTGTGGTGGTGGTGGGGGGGGTAATAAGGAGAAAAGGAAGGAGGACAGGAATAGGGGGAGGGGAGAAAAAGCCAGAAGGAGGCAAAGGAGAGGGCGCCAGGGATGGAGGGAATGAAGTCTCCGACCAGAAGGCCGGGGAGCGCGGATGAAAGAAGCGGGGACGCCGAGGCGACGACAGCGCTCAGCAGGCGGGTGGAGCCCGTAGCTGTCTCCGCGGGTGAGGACGGGGTCCGGACGGTCACGGCCCGCGCGCCGGGCTCACCTCGGCGGGCTCGGACGGCGGGAGGTGGAGCGCGGGGGCGAGCGGGGCCGGGGACCGGCGGCCCCGAGCGCGCGAATGCGGCGGCGGGTGTCCCCGGCCAAGGGGTGGCGGTCATGGACGCGGCGGCGGCCGAGGCGCGGCGCGAGCGGGAGCCCTAGTGCCCTCGCGGCTGCCTGCGGACAGAGGGACGGCGAGGACTCAGAGGCCGGACCTGTCACCGGGGCGGGTCCCGGGGAGGCGGGCGGACGCCCCACGCTCCCCCCTCCTCCTCCGGGCCTACCGCGCCCTGGTCCCCCATGCCCCCGCCGCCACCTCCGCCCGGCCGCAGGACGACGACACCCCTTGCCCGCCTCCAGGCGCTTCCCCCGGCGCGGCGCCGCCGCAGCCCCGGGGCCTGCGCCCTCCGAGCCGGGAATTACCTCGGGCTGGCCGGGCCCCGGCCCGGGCTACGGGAGCCAGAGGAGCCGGAAGAATGCATGGCCGGCGGCGCGGCCGGCGGAAGGAGGCAGCCGCGGGACCCGGCCCCGCTCCGGCTGCGGCGCGGCCCGCGCCCGTCCCCGGCGGCGCGGACACTCTGCCCCCACGGGCCGGCCGCGTTCCCGGGGCTGGTGGGGAGGGGCGGCAAGGAGGAAGCGGCGGGAGTCGGGACTGCAGCGGAGCCGCCCCCAGAGCGCCCTCTAATGAAGGCGCGGCCGCCGCCGCCCGGCCGTGCGTCCCGCCGCCACCCGCGGACCCCACTGGTGCGCGGGTCAGGGCCCTCGGGGCTGCGTGGTCCCCAGGCCGGGACCTCGCTGAGGTCAGTAGGGAGGGAAAAGGCCGCTCAGAAAAGTCTAGAAAGGAGCACCAATCCTTACACCACACGAGGAGCGCTTTGATCCAAATCGAGAGCGCCTTTCCTGCCAAAACAGCCGTTTTTCATTGTTAAGGCTGTCTCTTCTGACAAGCCTATCACTGCCCAAACTGGGAAGCTGTCTCCTTGAAGACTGACTATGTCCTCTTTTCTTTCCTAATGAGACTCAGTGGCTCTCAAGGCTTTTCTTCTGAACCTCGCCAAAGTGTAAAGGTCTAGCCTAGAGTCACTCTGCAGTTTAAAGTCAATTCACTTTAAGTGCCAGAATTCTTGTTTTTGGAAAGCACCTGAAACATTGACAACTGCAATTCCTCATCCATCCTCCCATCCCCACTCCCTCAAAAAAAAAAAAAAAAAAAAAAAGGAATCCAGTGGGAATGAGTGGTTTACTCAGAGCCACTAAAATTAGTTAGCCAAGGAGGGAAACGCACTCGCAGCGCCTGTCATTGAGCGAGTGAACCAAAAATGGTGGCCATAGGTTCCTGGACAGGCTTAGTCTCTCCTGGGATACTAGCTGCTTCCTATTTCAAGGATGGAGCACCAGAAGGAAAATAAAGAAATAGCCTAAGGACCTGCCCACCTGCACATTCGCAAATGGCTGTCTACATTTCAGTTTAAAAAATAAACTTATAGGCCCTGGCCGGGTAGCTCAGTGGGTTGGAGCGTGGCCCCCATAAGTCAAAGTTGGGGTCAGGGCACATACAAGAATCAACCAATGAGTGCATAAATACGTGGAACAACAAATCCATGTTTCTCTCTCCCTAGCCCTCTCTCTCTAAAATCAATAAATAAAAACTAAAAATAAACTTATAAAAGCTTGTTATAGCATTTAATCGCATTTGTAAATGAAGATGGGGGCAGTCTTTACATATTTCTAGTGAACTGCCATCTTTAAATCAGAATGTCACCTATTCTGCCTACTGTGAAAATGTTTGTCACTGTGTTTGCTTTGAACTACTTCTCTCTCTCTCTCTCTCTCTGTAGCTCCAGTTTCTCTTTGGTTCACAGATTAGGGAAAGAAAATTCACCGTATGCTTTATGAAAGAATACTTTCTGCTCCCATTCCCTTTGATAATGAAGAAATCCATGAAAGCACAGGGCCTGGCTGAAATAATTTAATAGATTCCTTTCCATGTATTATTATTTGTTTTTATCTATATATGTTATTTCTCTAATTTCACTAATATTGTATTTTAACTATATAGGGCTTAAAAAGGCACCAGGGCCTGTCAGAGAATTTTCCATATAAGTTCAACTGATGTATAGCAAAAGTTAAATACGCTTTTTTAAAAATTTATTTATATTTTTTTGAGAGAGAGGGGAAAAGAAGGAGAAAGCGAGGGAGAGAAACATCAACGTGTGGTTGCCTCTCGTGTGCCCGCAACTGGGGATCTGTTCCTCAACCCGGACATGTGCCCTGACTGGGAATCGAACCAGTGATGTTTTAGTTTACAGGCCTGTGCTCAATCCACTGAGCTACGCTAGCCAAAGCAGCTACACTCTTTCTATTCCCTGTTTTCTGTCTGAGAATTTAGGTGTTGAGGTAATAGCATCTTTAAATAAATCTCATGAGAGAAATAACATATATGCTCTAGATTTCTGTTCAAAATGTGTCATTATAGTTTGAGTAAGATAGGTGAGGCACATATTTCTTCCAAGAATAAAGAGTAAATTCCCCTAACATTCTGTTTGGTCCATCCCATTCAGCATGGTAAATACTGGCTGACACCTGGAGAGATATAACCTGCAATGCGATGTATACCTGGTTCCTGGACCACAGAGCATCTGCCAGAACACCAGATACACCAGCACTTGCTGAGATGCGATGAGTACCAGCCAACTAGGCCCAGAAAGGAGCCAGAGGTTGGGCAGGACCTTGCACAGTGGGTTTCACACTGTAGTGTACAAAAAACATCACTTGGGGTGTTTATTGAAAAGATAGATTGTTGGGCCTCATACCAGAAAATTTTAATACTCTACGTCCAGAGGGGCCTGGGAACCTGCTTTTAAAAAACATCATAGGTGTTTCTGATGAAGGCAGTATGCAGACCCTGCTTTAAAAAACCCTGACTAGAAGGTGTCCTGAGATAATCACATCCTTTTCTAGACCCTTCATAATTTTTAATACTTTGTTCATATCTGTTCTTATCTGTATTAGTTTGCTGGGGCTGCCATAACAAAATACCATGGACTAGGTAACTTAAACAACACAAATTTATTTTCTCATAGTTCTGGAGGCTAGAAGCCTAAGAGCAAGGTATCGGCAGGGTGGTCTCTACTGAGGTCTGTGTCCTTGGCTTGCAGATGGTCATCCTTTCCCTGACCTTTCACATGGTCATCTGTGTGTGTGCATGTGTCTGGTGTCTGTCTGTCTGTGTTCTAAACTCTTCTTACAAGAACACCACTCACATTGGATTAGGGTCTACCCTAATGAGCCCATATTACTTAATTACCTTTTTAAAGGTCCTATTTCCAAACACAGTCACATTATGAGCTACTGAAGGTCAGGGCTTCAATATAGGAATTTAGGAGGATGAAATTCACCCACAACGTCCTCCTTCCATTTTTTATACTGCAGAATTTGCTATTGAAGTAGGTTCTGATGGAAGGGACATAAGGGCCCTAATATCGATTATTTCAGCTGTTCTCTTGACTGGTTCCAACCTCATTAGCCTTTTCTCGAAGCTAAGCAAGCAGAGCAATACACTGTGTTCCAAGTGTAGATATGCCTTTTCTTTCCCCAAGGTGAATGAGGGGCTTATCTTTTTAACTTTCTTGACCAGTGGAGCACATTCAGTTTCAAGATAATTCAGTACATACAATGTGTAAGAAACTACACTTGGGCTGACATCTTCAGGGAACAATATTTCTTCTATTTCAGAGCTCACTTTATTTATTTATCCCTCACCCAAGGATATGTTTATATATTTTAGAGAGAGAGGAAGAGAGAAAGAGAAACATCGATGTGAGAGAGAAACATTGATCTGTTGCCTCCTGTATGTGCTCCAACCAGGGATTGAACCTGCAACCTAAGTTCGTGCCCTGACTAGAGATCGAACCCTCAACCTTTTGGTGTACAGGACAATGCTCCAACCAACTGAACCACCCAGCCAGAGACAGGTTTAATTTTATATAAATATTTTGTATTCTTTCACCTTATGTATAATACTTTCCTCCTGCTTATCCTTTTTTTTTTTTTTTTTTTGCCCTCAACCCACTTAAGCAGCCTCCTGAGATTTTTCTGTAGCTCATTTCCACAACACGGCAGGCAGACAGACGTATGAAGGCTCTGAATGACTGTGACAGGAAGATGGAGAAAGCCTATTCTTCAGGGGAGACAGATTCAGAAAGTGAGGACTTTCTTCAATGACTAATGAGCTTCTAGTTCCCTATCTTGCTACCTTAGAGCCTTGTTTATCAAAACCCCGACATGAATTAAGTCAAGAAATTCAGAGCCTTCATATATACCCCAATAGGGGAGAAGGAAAATAGGCCCCACCCTATACCACAGGCGTTACAGTTTCAGTTTCAAAAGCCCACATTGGAACCACAAGAGGATGGTCCTTCGTAAAAGAAATATGACTTCTCACATTTCCTGGAGTCTCCAGACATTTTAAAACAATCTAACCACAATACCTTAGAAGGTTTAATTCCACTCACCTGGTCCACATACACACAAATTAGGTTATAACAAGGGAGGAGCTCCCTTGGGCAGAAACCCCCCCCCGGGGACCTCTCTTTTTCCTCGTGGCAATTATAAAAACATTTCACCTGCTGGCTTCTGCACTAAAGCTCCAATGAACAGTTTCCTCTCCAGGGGAAACCCCATCAGCAGCGTTGTAGATGTGCAATGACTTGGCACAGGCGCCCACATCGCTAGAGACAGTTGCAGCCCAGAAATTAGCACCCCGAGAGAGTCATGCTTTCTGCCTGCCATCAGCTTTAACTTCAGATGAAAAGGGAAATATATATGTAAATATATAAAAATACTTTTTCTTCTATGCTAGCATCAGTAATCATTTTATATAAATGTATTGGGGCTTATAATCTTAACAGTTTTTAGACAAGTTGTGTCAAACCATTATGGCTGGAGTGCAATTTTATTTAAGTCATTTCAGCAACTTTTCGTGAACATGGACGGCCCTGAGCAATATTAACTAAACAGTTCTCTCTTCTCTGGGCTGCTCTCCTCTTCGATCAATTTCCCTTTTCCCCTCTTCATACCAAAATGACCCCTAGCTCCCAAAGGGAAGACCCCCACTCTCCCAAGAGACAGCACGCTGAGCTAGAACCTTCTTTGTCACCTGTCCAACATTGCATTTCCTTAGCTCAGCCCTGTCCTTCCTACCCACTGTGGTAAATTAATTCATACTGAGATGCATATGGCGGAAAAAAACATGTTCCCTCTCGCTAAAGTATGAACATTTTATAAAGAACCTCCTAGTGGTAGGTTCTCAGGTGCCGTAGTGCATAGGTAAGATACTTTATAGGAGGCTATTTCAGCAAGTTTCTCCACTGGTAGAACCTACAAAGTCATGTAGCACACCCATGGATAAGAAAAATTCACACTTAAGATTGCATTTTCCTAACATAAGAACCGAAATAATCACAGTATTGCTGGTTATGTTAATACTAATAGCTGACTTTCAACTTCTAGACCCTCTCTCAGTGCTTTACGTGCATAAACTCATTCAGCCGTCACAAAGACCTTACGAAGACCGTGCTGTTACCCATATTTCACAGATGGAGAGATTAAACAACCTGCCTTAGGTTACCCAGCTACAAGTGGCAGGTGGGGGACCTGATTCCCAGTTCTGAGGCTCCAGAGCCCAGCTTACAGACCACACACAGTGCCTCCCCAGGAGAGACTGATAGAAAAGCTCTTCTCCACTGTGAGAGGAAATTTCAGAGGATGCTGCTCTTTTCCATCCTCACCTCTTTTCACTCCTTCCTGGCCCCTCCCCAGCCCCATGCGCCTCCCCCCTCAGCTATTTTACTGGTCACACTAATGTACTCCCTTCCTGACAGAATGCATGTGCTATTTCACACATACAAGCTCATGCTTTTTTTGTTATGATTTTCCCTCCGCTGTGTCTATTTGATCATATCCATCCCTCATCCAGGTAAGACATCAAAGGATCCCCACTCCTATCCCCACTTTAGAATTCACGATCTTCCTCCATACGCACGCTTCCGTCACAGGGCTTACTACATCGCCCGGATGCTTCATATTCCAGGTTGTCTGCCGAGATTAGGGGTTCCATATCACCTGTCTGTTCATATTTGTTTCCCACCACAAATAAGGCACAAAACTAGACGCTTCCAGTGCCTTATTTGTGGTAGGAAACAAATTTTAAATTCAATGTTTAACTCATTCAGACTAAATGATTTCTTTCCATTTTTTTAAGTTGACAATAGGGTACGTTGAATGGCAATATTGTCATCATCCAATCTGTACCCAGAAGAAATAATGTTGCTAATACTGTATTTTAAAATGTATTTCAATCTTTTAAAAATGATTGTTTCAGTAGTATTCGGTGGTTAGAAGTACCTCAATTGGAATTACTAAGTGCACGACAAAACTATAACACCTTTTATTATTAAAATATTTTCCTTCCTCCCTTCTCAAGCTATCACCTAACTCTCAATCCATCCTAGATAATGTGGTTATTGTATATTATTTTTCTTAAAGTACCATCTGGACACTTCATTTTTCTGTTCAACTTTTGACATTGGTTTTCCATACGCTGACTAATCAGGCATGAACATCTCTATTCAACTTAATTCCTTCAGCACCAGAGTCCTCACTCGTTGTTCCAGTTTTTCAGCCAATAGGCCATGTACTCTGAGGTGTCCCAATGCAGTTCCTGTGGCAGAACCTGGTGGCTCTAGGGCAGCAAACTGGTTGCTTCCATTTACCCCCCAGTCATTACCATTTCCAACAAGTGCCATGAAGTTAAAGGTTGGGAAACATTGTCAAATTCTACTTCAGTTCTCACTGGCTTCCCAGTTGGCCTTCTCTCCTTCTTTTTAAATGAGCACGCTCCATAGCTTCGTGTTGGCTGTTTCCCTTACCTAGAACGCCATCCTTCTTTCTCTGTTGACTGTCTCCCAACAGCTGGGGGCCGCCTGTCCACTTCTACAGGACTCTGAGTCCCTTCTCTGAGTGATTACTGCATTTGTAGAGCACACTGCAGTCTCACATTAAGGTCAGACTTCATTCTTTCCTTCGTTCACAGATTCCTTCTGTGCGCTTGTCACATTGAAGAGCCACAATGAACTGCCCAATAAGAAAGGTGCGTTTCAAGGAGATCCCAGCATATAAACTACAGATTTGAAAAGTCCCAGGTGCAGGATTCCATGGTACACCACTCAGAATGCATACAAGTTCCAGCTCCTCCATCTCACTTCTTTGCCTACTGGTCCTTCAGCAGCTTGATCCTTTCCATTTTCCCGTCCTTCCAAGCTCATCTGCCAGTTTAAAGCCAGGTCCACTTCCTTCAGCCTCTCTATAGCCCCTTGGAAAAGCTAGGACTTTAAGTTTCTAGGTTCCCCTTAGTTTCTGGACAAAACCACTGCCCTCAGTTGTCTGAATTCCAGCTTGGCAATTTCCTTGGACTCTGTCCATAGAATTTCCCAGCACTGACTTCTTTCTGGAAATGGTACCCTGATGAGCTGCTTTGAATTAGCTGCTTCTTCCTTTCCTCTGCCCTCACCTCCATCCCCAGGAAACCCCACTGAATTTCATAACTCAAGCTTTCTTTCACACCTCTGAGTCCTGCCATTGACAACAAGCTCCTGACTTATCATGGAACCTTTTATCTCATATGGACCCTATATTTCTGGCTTTTCCCACAAATTAAAAAAACAACAACAACACTGGAGGATCTTTGCTCTGGTGTTGGGGTGTGGATTTAATGATGTTTGATAAGGGAGAAGAATTCCCCCATAAGAACGGAACACAGGATAATTCCACTTACAAACAAAGAAAATAAGGTGTGAAGAAGTTATGTGGCTTGTTCGTCATAGGTTGTGTCAGAAACAGAGCCGGTGTGGCCTTATGGTGACCAATTCCTCCTGGTTTACCCAAGACTTCCATCATTTTAGCACTCAAAGTTCCACATCCCAGGAAACTCCTCATCTTGGCAAATGGTTAGTGACCGCATGTGGGTCCCCGTGCAGTCCCTTAGCCAGGTTACAGAGGTCCAGCTTCTCTGCCCACCACACCTTTTCTCTGCTACACCTGCTCCCTGATCACCTGACACATCAGAGTTAAGAAGCCATTCAGGGCAGATAGTATGTTGAACGTCTCCTCTAAAGCATATTACTTGTCCTTACCTGGGTTAAGTTTCTCTCACTGATCCAAGCCGTCTGCAGTGCAGTGTGGCTCTTTTCATGGCTATCAGCTTAAATCACAAGAGGTTTGAGTAGAAATTTTCACTCTGCTCCTATTTCAACTGTCTTTGAGGTTAATTTGTCATATTGGGGACTGAGCCTGGTGCCTAAGGCTGTTGTAATGAAAATCTTGCCACCTTGCATTTCTCCTATACCTTGTAGTCAACAAAAGCACTCTCTCTCTCTCTCACCCACTCACATACACACACACACCTTCTTGGACAGTAACAGTAACCCCCTGAGGTAGGCAGGTACTTATTGGTTGAAAAAAGTAAGAAGAGTAAAGAAAGAATTTCTTTACAAGTGGTTTTCTCTTAAAATGTCTTCAAGAAACATTTTATAAAATATACTTTCAAATTCTTTGTTTTTGTTAAACTTTGGCTTCAAAGCATAAACTGAAGTGGAGATCGACATTATTTGGACTCAGCTTTGGCGACCACAGTGTTGAAAATCCCCAGGGTAGGGCAGGGCAGTGGATCCTGGACCAGCTCCCCCTTCCCAACACAGCCGCAGGCGGGCCCTGGAGTGAGGACCCCCATCGCTGTCACTCCAAAGGCTGGCAGGCCCGCCTCTCTGCCCTTCCTCACCCAGAATATTATTTCTGTGAGGCAATTCAAACAAACATTCTCTTAAAATATAACTTGACTGTAAATTGGGAACTTTCACTAAAGAACACCTCAGCCCTTGGTTTCCTGTTGTACAATCTTCCAGACACACACTTCTAAGTACTGGGCAAAAGGGCAATGCTAACATGTTGCCTCTTAAAGTACTTGACTTTCAAAGTTTAGAGTCATGCAAGTTATACTAATTATATAGTTTAAGTTCTGCCCTTGGCAGTGTAGCCCAGTCGGTTGGAGTGACATCCTGCAAACTAAAACGCTGTGGGCTCGATCCCCATCAGGGCACATACCTGGATTGCAGGTTCAGTCCCCAGTTGGGGGGCGAAAACGTGGCGACCAATCTTTGTTTCTCTCTCTCCCCCCTCCCTTTTCCTCTCTCTAAAGTCAATAAACATGTCCTTGGGTGAGTAATATATAAATATAGTTTAAGTTCTTATGTGAAAGTTTGGTAAAGTTTCAGTAATTCCCCGTTACATTGACTTGAATGACATTCTTCCAAAAGTTTCACGGCTTCTCTATTTCATTTTTTTGTTAACATCCCTAATCATAAGAATTATTTTGGGTTCTTTTTAACTTCAGACTTTAGTATATATAAGAATCTCCTGGAGAGCTTTTTTAAATGCGTATTCCTGGGCCCCATCATGGAGATCCTGATTCAGTGGATCTGGGGTGGGGCCCAGGGATCTTCACTATTTAAAAGTACCTTCAGGTGACCTGAGGCAGATGCTGTGAAGATCTCTACAGCCTTGCTGTTTAATGTGTGGTCTGCCAACATCATGTCACCTGTGAAGGGTTAGAAGTGCAGATGCTCAGGCTCCATTCCATACCTCCTAAAATGCAGTATGTGCATTTTAATAAGATTCCTCAGGTGATCTGAGTGCAAATAAGATTTGATTAATTGTACACTACAGTACAGCAAACAGCATCACATCAACTCAAAACCTGAAACCACCTGAGAGCTATTGAAGGATAACCTAGCCCTTCTTCCATGGGAGCTTTTAATATGTACTCGATAAATATTCATGAGATGGATGTATTGCCATGGAAGAAGGATGATGAAAGTCCCATTGTGCAAACTAACTTGCATTGACAAAATGCTGAATAAACCAGAGGTCTAGATAAGTGTTGGAGCATATAAACAAAACTCTTTTACATATTAATCAACAGGTATTTATTTATTGGGTGTTTGTTATGTGCCCAGAATTTTGCTTCTCCCATTCTATTTCAGGGAAAGGAAGCGAATGTAGAGGAGACTTTTAGAGGATATTAAAATGCCTCTATGCTGTGCGGGCATTTGATATTTGCCATTGGAGTTCAAAGAAGGGGGAATCGCACTGACTAGGAGAGTCAGGAGGAAGAGGAGAGCTGGTGGGTGAAGCGTGGGTAGGCACTCTGTAAGCCGACAGGAGGCCTTCCCGAGGAGGAGATAGCAAGGCATGTACGACTTAAAATGAGTTCAACTGGACTGGGAGGCAGAGAAGTGAATGGCTGAATAGCCCCATCGTGGGAAAGGTTTAAGGTGAGCGAAGGGTGGAAAAACAAGGTTATGTAAGATGGAACTAAATTGTAGATAACTAGAAAGTCAGAAGCAGAACTTGCTATCGCATGTATTTGGAAGATGCTGATTATTTGCCCCAAATCCATTCATTCTTTCTTCTTGTAAGAGGATTTTTTAGAAAGTTGGGCTCATAAATGACCAAAACATAGACTACATTTCCCAGCCTCCTCTGCAGGGAGGCATGACCATATGACTGTGTTCTGGACAATGAGATATAAACAGAAGTATGAGCTGTGACTTCTCTAAACTCTCTTTAAAGGACAAGGGCACAGTCTTTAGTACATCTTCCACCTCCCTGCTACATAAGTAGGGATGAGGGTAACTGGAGCTCAAGTAGCCATTTGGGATCAAAAGGTGGAGGTTACAAGCTTGGATGAGCAAAACAGGAGGAGTTTGTGTCCCTGGTGGTCAGACCATCCTAGCTCCAAACTGCTTTCCCCTGTTCTCTTTAACATGAGAAAGATCCAATTTTCTGTCTTGTTTAAGCCACTACCACTGTACTTTGGACTTTTCTGTCATATCCAGCCAAACCTAGTTCTAACTAATAAAACATAATTGAAAGTAAAAAATGCAAGGGTTTTGTATCAGGCACCAACTTGTGATATCACATATAAACCCTAAGACCCCAATAGATTACTTACATAATCTCTTTATGCCTTTCTCTTCTCACACATCAAGTAAGTAGAACATTCCTCAAGGGTGGTTGTGAGGAGCAAATTAGATTAAGAATACAAGTATTTAGCATAGTGCTGGTACACAGTACATTCTTAGTAAATGCACTCTAATTATATACAGGGGCATATCAACAGAGCAATATGGAACACAGCCATGGCTGTGGGAAATCCGAGGATATCTGTATCTAGAAGACTAGCATGGCAATAGGGCACCTTATGGTTTGGAAGGTGAATAAGTTAGTAGCAAGGAAATGCTTCAAAAATCCCAAGTCTAGCTCGTGGCATTAGCAGCGGAACTAAAACGGGTATTTGTTGAGATCCTTTTATCTCCCAGGCATATTCTAGGAGTTAAAGCCACAGTGATACACAAAACACACACGTTTCTTACATTCATAGAGTTTACGGCCCAGTATGGGAATCAGACGTGAAACTCCTCCTAATATGGCAAATTGTGCTAAGTGCTATGAAGGGAAGAACAGAACAGAACGTTCTGAGAGCTTGCCTCAGAGGACCTAACATAGTGAGATAGGATTAAGCTAAAATATGAAGGATGGACCCAAGTTAACTAAGTGAAATGAGGCAGAAGGTACATTTCCTGTAGGGAAATGAAAGGCAAAGGCCCCGAGGTGGAAAGGAAGATAGTGAATTCTTGTAATTAAAATAAAGTCAGTGTACCTGGAGCGGTGTGCCCAAGGGGGAGCCTCTCCTGAGAGGAGCTGGAGAAGAAGGCAAGAGACAGGTCCTATAAGACCTTGTAGACTATGATAAAGAGTGTATTCCAAAGATGATTGGAGTGTATCAGAAACAGAGCTGGTGTGGCCTTACAGTGACCAGCTCATCTTGGCTGTGATGATGGCAGCTTCCGAGCAGAACCCTAGGGTGACCAACCACCCCAGTCTGCCTGGGACTGAGGGCTGTGGGCTGTCAGTGCCAAGATGAGACGGTCCCAGGCGAGTCAAGGTGTTTGCCACCTGGTGGTTTTACATGATCCGATTTCCCCTGAAGATCACACTCTGCCTACTGTAGGAAAACAGGATTGGAATTGACCAGGCCAGTTAGATTGGTGGAGTATCCAGGCAAGAGAAGACGGGAGCCTGGGCTGGGGTGGTGACAATGGAGTCGAGAAGAAGGTGGACTTGAGAGCAGTCTAGGAGGCTGAAATTGGCAGGACAGGGTGAGAGGTTAGGAATGCTATTTCCAAGACCACATGGATTAACTCAAGTGCAAGGGCGAAATCTGCACTTCAAATTCCACATAGGAAAACTTTCATTATATTCTTCTAAGCCCTGAAACAATAAGGTAGACCCAAGAGGGCATTATCTTAGCCAAAGTGTAAACTTGGCCTTAGTTTCATGGATCCAAGGCTGTAAAAAAAAAAATTGTGGCTCCTTAACTTGCCTCCTCTAGGCAAGGGCCATTTAAATCAGCTCAGATCCTCGTGTTCCACAAGGAAAACCATCTTCGTCATAGCCTAACCATCACACAGAACCTTAAACACACTTGGGAATGGAACCAGGGACCCTTTCACTGGGACGTGCTCTAAGATGTTTTTTTCTTCCACTAGAAAGTGTTCCAATAGTACCATGAGCTGCTTATCTAGGTTTAATTGGTATGAGACTGTGCTTCTAACAGTATTTCCAAATAATCACTTGCTTTTGTCTTATTTACTAAGTCATATTTCTAAATTAAGATCACTACGGAAATGATTATTTACTTATGATTGTCATGGGTTTTATGATAATTTCAACATCCTTTGCAAGATGTTCCACTTTCTCCATAGGAATACCAAACAGTATATGTAACTTTGTAATTGCCACACTCTTTATGTGTCATAAAACTAATTGGTGCCTTTAGAAAAAAGAGGTTCGGTTTGGACTGCGAGCCAAGCAAGCAACCGCGAAACAAGCTTGGTGTTGGAGAATCAAAATTTACACTTAAGCACAGTTCTGCTTTGTTTTCCCCAATTTCTATTTAATCTAAAGTCTCTAGGAAACCTGCAGGAACTTCTTTGTTAGTGTTTTTGCATCTATAATGTACATAATTATTTTCTTTGAAATTAATCACTAGTATATCTTAATATTAGTTGGTGGATGTTTGGGCTGTTTCTGCTTTGGGGCTACTATGAATAATGCTGCTGTGAACACTTCACGCACGAGATTTGTGCGGACAGGGGTTTTCAATTCTCTTGGTATAAACTGAGGAGTGGAATCGCTGGGTCATAGGGTGACTCTGTTAAACTTTGTCGAAACCGCCACTGTCTTCCAAAACGGCTGTACCAATTTACCTTCCCACCAGCAATAAATGTATAAAGGCTTCAATTTCTTCACATTCTCTCTGACACTTGCTTTCTTCCCTTTTTTTTTCATTATAGCCACCCTAATGAGCATGAAGCAGTATCTCACTGTGGTTTTGATTTGCGTTTTCCTGATGGTTAATGAGATTGAGTATCTTTCCCTGTGCTATTGGCCATTTGTTTATTTTCTCTGGAATAGTGCCTTCCATTATTCAGATGCTTTCACCTTTTAAAATTGGGTTATTTGTCTTTTTATTGTTAAGTCGTAAGAGTACTTTATATTTTCTAAATACAAGTGCCTTACCAGATATATGATTTGCAAGTATTTTCTCTCATTCTGTGGGTTTTCTCTTCACTTGGTAAAGCATAAGAATTTCTAATTTTGATGGTCAATTTATCTATTTTCTTGTTGTTGCTTCTGCTTTTGGTGTCATTTCTAAGAGACTATTGCTTAATCCAAGATCTCAAAGATTTCCACCTACGTTTTCTTCTAAGAGTTTAAGTTTCAGCTCCCGCATTTAGAATTAATTTTTGTATATGGTGGAAGGTAGGGGTCCAACTTCATTCTTTTGCATGTGGTTACCCAGTTGTCCCTGCCTATTTTTTCTCCATTGGGTGTTCTTGGCACCCTTGTCGAAATCAATTGACATTGTGAGGGTATCTTTCTGGATTCTCAATTCTATCTATTGCTCTGTATGTCTGTACTTATACTGGTTCCATGCTGTCTTGATTACCGTAGCTTTGTAGTAAGTTTTGAAATTAGAAAGTGTGAATCCTTCATCTTTACTCTTCTATTTCAAGATGGTTTTGCCTAGTCTGGATCCCTTGAAGTTTCCTATGAATCTGAGGATCAGCTTGTTGATTTCTGCACAGAAACCAGCTGGGATTTTGATAAGGATGGCATTGCATCCGTGGTGCTCCGAGGAGTAGCGCCATCTTAACAATATTGTGAAATCACCTTTAATTTCTCTCAACAGTATTTTGAAGCTTTCTGAGCATAGACTTGCCATTCTTTTACTAAATTTATTCCTCTTGATGTTATTATAAATAGAACACTCCATTCCTAATTTTATTTTCAGATTTTTCATTGGAAGTACATAGAAAATGATTCTTGTATATTAATCTTATATCCTGTGACCTCGCTGAACTCATTTATTAAATGTAATAGTTTAAGTGGATTGCTTAGGAGTGTTAATATATAAGCTCGTGTCATGTGCCATCTGAAGGTTCTGAAGGATTGTAGCAGCTGCACAGCAGTGGGCTGAGCTGGGGGTGCTTCTTCAATCCCTTCACAGTAGTGATGTGTTTTGCTGAAAGCTTTTCATTTTTCTAGTTAGAAGAGATAAGTCTCTCAATAACAAAATCCATTATCAATTATTTATACATTACATTTCAACTAGATGCAGCTGAAAAAATAGTTTGGCTGTTTATCTCCAGGGACATAAAAACACATCTACATAAGAACACATGAGATCACGATTCCAAAATTAGGGACCTCTTTCCTCACAAGGCAGCATGGTTTCATGGAAAGACCTCCTCAGCTTCTGGAATTGGAAGGCTGGTTTCCAATACAGCTCTGTCTGTATTAGCAGTAGACTCATGCCTGCCTAACTCTCTTCAGAAGGTTATTGTTGAGGGTCCAGTGAACTATTCTTCTGGCTTCCGTCTGTGCGTTGGCTGTTTGCTCTGCAGAGGGGTGGCAGGACCAGAGGAGGCAGGAGCAGCTGAGTTGTTTCCTTGGGAAGTGCCTACCTCTTTTACATCAAGTCATTCACTTGGTTTCATCATGGATAATTCTTTGCCTAGTGTAAAACTATTTTGAAAGTCTACCTCATTGAACATTAAGTAAGTAAGGTAAGTAAGTAAGCAATGATCTATTTTTGGTGAACATATATCCAGACCTCATTCAGCCTGGTACCTGCAGATTGAAGAGGATCTACAAGATGGATTGGAAGTCCTGGCTGGGTTGCTCTGTTGGTTGGAGTGTCCTCCCATACATGAAAAATGTTGTGGGTTCGATCCCCAGTCATGGCACATACCTAGGTTGTGGGTTCAATCCCTGGTCGGGGTGCCTTTGGGAGGCAAGCAGTTGATGTTTCTCTCTCACATTGATGTTTCTCTCTCTCCCCTCCCCTCCTCTCTCTCTAAAATCAATACATATATCCTCAGGTGAGGATTAAAAGAAAACATGGATGGGGAAATAACAGTACTGATCGAGAAGAACAAATAGGCTGTGGTCTTATCTTAGTCACAGCCAAGGCTTTGTCACCAGGACGGAGGATGGGCAGGGGGAATTCCAGGCCTTATCATAATATTCATAAAGCTCATTGTTTAAGCCGCACCACTGCTTCCTTCTTTAATATGCAGCCGAGGACTGACGTTAGAAGAGACAAACAACTTGCCTGTTTCATGGTAGTCAAAGCCTGTGTACCTAACACGTGCTTTCCCAGCTGGGCTCGGTAGTATGGTGGCAAGAGTGTGGCCCTAGAGTCAGACTGTCCTTGGATTCAAAACCTGGCTCTTTCTCTTCATTGTATGTGACCTTGGCATTTTATTTAACCTCTCAGTGCCCCCCCCCCACATCCTCACCTGTAAAAAGTGTATATAGTAATTCACAGAAATTATTGTGAGAATTGAATACAACATACAGAGTCTTTACCAGGTGATAAGCATGTGACACATTTCAGCTATTAGGAGTAGCTATTAGGAGAAGAATTAGCATTCTTCTTTGAGGCATCTAGTTGATTAAACTGGAAAAGTTATTTGAAGTTCACCCCAGTGGTTTCCAAACTTCAGTAGGCATAATAATCACCAAGAACGGTTTTCTGAGTGAGTATTCCCAGGCTCCGCCCCCAGGATTTCTGATTCAGTGGCGGTACTATGAATCCGCATCTTTAGCTTGTACTCACTTGAGTATTCCACACCTGACTCAGGTGTGGAATCCATGGGCAGTTTTTAAAATTAACTTTTATTCTGATATGATTTCAAATTTCAGAAAAGTTGCAGAAACAGTACAAAGAATCCTCATGTATGCTTTATCAAGATTCATCAGTTTTTAATATTTTGCCATATTTGTTTTTTCTCTATCTCTATTTGTCTTTATAATTTTTTTCTAAATCATTTGAGAACAAGTTGCATATCATGCGTCCTTATTCCGTAAAAGTTCAGTGTGTATTTCCTAAGAATAAGGATATTCTCTCTACATAACCACTCTTCACTTACCAAATTCAGAAAACTTAACATTGCTTTTATCGAATACACAATCCATATTCCAGTTCTGTGAATTGCCTCATTAATGCCTTTTACAGCAGACTTTCCCTCCCCCGCCCCCCCAGGACCCAAGCCAGGGACCACGGGTTGCATTTAATGTGACATCCTTTTTGTCTGATTTAATCTGGAACAGTGTCCCAGCCTATTTTTATTTTTTCATGACATTGACATTTTTTAAAGAATACAAATAAATTATTTTCTAGAATACCCCTTATTGTAAGCTTAGCTAATGTCTTCTAGTGATTAGATTTGGGTTATGCATTTTGGGCTAGAATCCTACATAATTGATGTGTCCTTTCCTGAATAAGCCCTCTGGAGACATATGATACCCATTTGCTTCTTATCGGCGAGCTAGACCATACTTTGAGAAATACTTGACTACTTTGAAAAATATTTTACTACACACTTTCTGTTCCGGGGGGCCTCATAACCTCAAGCAGTCAAAAAGGGAAACAAGACTTTTTTACTTTTCTGAGTTTTCTGAATGCGGGTTTGTTAAGGGGCTTATCTGTCTATTGCCTAGGTACTTCAGAAGATCACATATTAACCACAGCTGCTCTTACATTCAAAACCACAACACACTTTCTTAACTTTTATTTTATTATTATTTTTTAATTCTCACCAAGGATATGTTTATTGATTCTAGAGAGAGAGGAAGAGAGAGAGAAACATTGATGTGAGAGAAACATTGATGGGCTACCCCCCACCCTTGCTCCTCAAACCCTGAATCTAGGCATGTGCCCCCACTGGGGACAGAACCCACAACCTTCTGGAGCACCAGATGACACTCCAATCAACTGAGCCACATGGCCAGGGCTTTCTGTTTAACTTTTAAAACTACCTGCCTTAACCCTCCATTTTATTCTTAGTAATTCTGGACCCTGACTTCCATTCTGTTGTTAATACAGGTAATCTACGTGGTATGTCATGTGACATAACAAGACCCATCCACGTATGATCGAGCTAGGAGTGACGACTTGATCGATTTCTTGCATAACACAGGTTACAGTGATGTATCAGCCTCCTCTTCAATGGTGTCCTTTAAAGTACTCACCACCTAAAACCCACGTATTCATGAACTGTTAACTGGTGCTTTACCTAATCACTTACATTTCCAGGTAAAATTTCTAGCCTGCTATCATTACAGCTACTCCATTGTTGACTATGTAATTCTTCTGGCATCCATTCATTCGCTTATTCAAAACACAGATAGTTCCAAGACTAAGAGTGAGTATTATTTATCTTATAGAAACTAGCGTTTTGTGAGTACCAGCTTTGTGTCAGCCATTATTACATATATTACCTCATAACAACCAGAGAGGAATATTTTTGCTACCACCATTTTACAGACAAACAGAATTAAATAACTGGCTTGATACCAAACCACTAACAAGCAGTAGAACTGCGATTTAACCCTGGACCTAATTACCTCTAAATAGACTCTTCATGGGTACTGCCTATAAAACTGGAATGGTAAAGAGAGAGGGAACAAAATCAAGCTCACAGATTTCCGAATGCCCCAGTGAGGCATGCCTCTCCAAACAGAAAGCCAGACATGGGGACACAGGAGAGCATCACCTTACAAAACGGCCAGGAAACAAGAAACATTTACCCCTCGTGGCCCTTCAGAAGAAAAACGGAAGTTTCATAAGAGATTCTTTTGAAAACTTTGAAGATAATGTTGAAGTCCCTGTGTTCTTTCCTCTACCCCACCCATCCTCCTTCTTCCTTTCCAATTGTTTATTATTAAATATTATTGTTTTATACTTTGCAGAAATAATGTCATTAAAATATAAATAACTACAAATAAATGCAAAAATAGTATGCCATGTGTAATGTTGTGCAACTTGGAATTTTTACTCAGCGTGTTTTCAAGATCTAGCATTTCTAATAAACATTTGTCTAATATCAATGTCTATATACATATTTCTAGTACATTTACTTTAATGATCACATAGTATAAATATACCAACTGATGTAAATTTCCACAACTTATTTATCATGTATTCTTAAAATGAAAAATGTTTAGGTTTATAATGGGTTTGTAGGGAAGCTGGGACTGATTGAGAAATGTCTTTAACTTTTGAGATGAACATTATAAACAAATCCACACAAGCCAAAGAGGATAAAAGTTGCCCAGAGCTGGCATTTGGTGTTAGGAAGATCCTTTGGATTGAACCTCGAGATCTCAGAAGGGGTCTCAAAATTAGACAGTATTTATTTCAACCATCTGTTGGAAAAAGAGACAAATGTCAAAGTGAATGGCATTAAAGACTAATTAGTGCTCTATGTATTCTTGCATGCACACATTTCTTTATCATTTGTTCAACAAACTTTGTTTTTCAGAGCAGGTTTAGGTTCACACCAAAACTGAGCAGAAAGTACAGCGTTCCCATGTAACCCCTCCCCCCACTCATGCACAACCGCGCGCACTATCAACATCCTGCATCAGAGTGTGGTGTACATTCGTTAGAGCTGATGGATCTAACAGGCACAGCATTATCACTCAATGTCCACAGCTGGCCCTGGGGTTCACTCTCGGTGCTGTGGACTCTGTGGGCTTTGACAAACGTGTAATGACGTGTATCCACCACCGTGGCATTGTGCAGAATGGTTTCACTGCCCTAAAAATCCTCTGTGCTCTGTCTTTTCATTCCTCCCTCTTCCCAACCCTGGCAAACCACTGACCTTTTTACTGTTTCCATCGTTCTGCCTTTTCCAAAATGTCTTATAGTTGGAATCCTAGAGTATGTAGCCTTTTCAGATTGGCTTCTTTCACATAGTAATTTCATTTAAATTTTCTCCATGTATTTTAATGACTTGATAGCTTATTTCTTTTTAGTGCTGAATATATTCCATTGTCAAGATGTACAAGTTTATTGATTCGCTTACTGAAGGACAACTTGGTTGCTTCCAAGTTTTGGCAATTATGGATAAAGTTGCGATAAGCATCTGTGTGCAGGCTTTTATGTGGACATAAGTTCTCAACTCCTCTGAGTAAATACCAGAGCGTGACTGCTGGACTGTATGGTAGGAGTGTGTTTTGTCTTGTAAGAAACTGCCAAACTGTCTTCTAAAGTGGCTGTCCCATTCTACATTCTCACCAGCAATGAGTGACAGTCCCTCCTGAGCTGGTATGATTTCTAATTTAAATGTTCGGTGAAATTCCCCAGTGAGCTCATCTGGGCCTAGTGCTTTCTGCTTTAGAAGGTTAATGATTGATTTCTTTAGTAGTTCTAAGCCTATTCAGATTGTCTTTTGTGTGTGTGTTGGCAGACTGTCTTCATCTAGGTTTTCATACTTGTGGGCATGAAGTTGTTCATAGTATTTCTTTATTATCCTTTTCAAGTCCATGGGCTCATTAAGAAGAGCAGAATGCTGTGGGATATTTCAAAATGGTTTCTTTTCTCCTCACCCTGCCAGAAACAGGAGGGCATTTTTTTCTGATAGTCGCTGTGACAACCTGGTAGATTTCCTAGACGTACAGCTCTCGAAAGTGTGGGAGCCCCTTATGACTATGTCCCCTGGATCTCTCGAACTTGTCCATACTGAGCCTCCAACAACTCATCAATTAGTTCAGGGCTTCTTACCCCAGTACCGGGTCCTCTGAAGGTTTCTACGCAGGAGTCTCCGCTCTGGCAAGTTATGAGTCTCTGTGTTCACCTGTTTGCCTCTCCGATTTGGGGAGCAGCGATTCTCCCTGTGGGGTTCTCACTCATGGTAATGGAGGGCTCAAGGGCATGCAAGATAGTAGAAAACAACTGCCCCCTTGAGTCAAGTGTCATGGTTTTTTAATCAAGGTCTGACTGTCACTGAGCAAAAAGCACTTCCAAGTCACAAGATGTGCTGGGTTTGAATGATGGGTTGTGCGTCAAGGGTGCTCTAAATTAAAATAATAATGGCAAAGAGAAAGGACCTAGAGGACTTACAGGGGGGATGTCATAAAAATAGACTCAGTGAGGGTTAGAAGAAAGGAATCCAATGGAATTCTTCCAAACTGATTTTGGAATTTCAAAAGCATAGCTATTCCAAAGCGGGGAAAGGCACGTGGAGTCACTAACAAGGAAACGGTGTGATGACATCAAAGACACACTAAACAAAAACAGAATAATAAGGACCTCATAGTAACATTGATATAATAACGATGGCCATTCAGCACCTTCTACATGACAAGCATAAAGCTAAACATCACAGCATTAGCACATTTAATCCTTATAACAACACTAGGAAGTAACACCTGTTTCCTACCGTGTGTAAATGAGGAAACTGAGGCTTTGTGACTTTACGTAACTTGTTCACGGTCTACAAACTCAGGTCTGTCTGCCTCTAGCGTTAGAGAACGCATTTCTACCAAATTCACAGTATCGGTAATATTTACTATTTTATAACTGTCATTGATGGGTCGGGCACTTCAAATACTTATCTACTTCTCACTATAATCCTGTGAGGTAGATCTAAATAATACCTTAAAAACCTTAAATAAGGTAACATGACCAAATTAAATATTAATAGTAGCCTTAAAACAATCTTGTGAAGTAGCTAATACAGATATTTATAGGATATTGCCTTATTAATTATTAACAATACCTTGATGGAGAGTTACATTCAAAAGTATAAAAAGCTGATATTGAATTCCCTCAAAAGCAAACCACCTTTAGTATATCTCTTTCTCTTCCTTCTGCTCCTCCTCCTCCTGCTTCTCCTCCTCCTCTCCCTCCCCCTCCTGTGAGAATGGGCAGTAGGGGGAGAGGGCAGAGTAGCATGTTGAGGCCAGAGGGGCCTGGCTCTGCCAGTCTTGGAATCAGATCCCAACATCGTTGGGAAAATAGCAATTTAGAAGATCTTCTGAGAGACACAACCCACGCTCCAACTCCATTGTTACCTTTCTTTTAGTGAGCTGAGGATGGGGCAGCTTGTTCGTGGGGGAGTGGAGTGAAATCTATTGGAGAGGTTAAAAGGTGAAGCTTAAAAACAGTGTTTGCCCTGGCTGGCGTGGCTCAGTGGACTGAATGCTGGCCTGCAAACCAAAGAGCTGCTGGTTTGATTCCCAGTCAGGGCACCTGCCTGGATTGCAGGCCAGGTCCCCAACAGGGGCATGTGAGAGACAGCCACACATTGATGTTTCTCCCCCTGTCTTTCTCCCTTCCTTCTCCAGTCTAAAAATATTTTTTTAAAGATAGTGTTAGAACATTAACATAATTCTAAAACCTGAATGTTGTTCTTTGCAAATAACAAACCTAAAAACCCGAAAGAGTAAGACAGCAACTTCCCGTAGGAAATATGAGTTCCTGGAATTATAGAATATGGCACGAAAGACTTTGGTTATTTTGGGAAAAGAAGACATATTTCTAATGTTATGCAACTTGTCCTCATTACTCAAGAGATTGTTTGAAGTTCTAATTTCAAAATTATCCAAACGTGTTGCTTTTCTCTCTTACCATTGCCTTCTTTGGACCACTTTATTACCCATTTGCAGGGTTACCAATGAGAAGGAAGGAAAGTGTGAGGAAGGTGGGCTCCTGTCCCAACACAAATGTTAATAAAAGAGTGGGGAAGAGGGTGAAATCACTGGTCCAAGTTAGTTTCCTATGTTAGCGGAGTGGTTCACACGCCCGTGGCTGGAAGACCCTCAGAGGCAGAACGGAGAGGCCCTTGGCTCACTAGGACAACTTGTTTGCCGCCTCTGCCCTGATGGTTTACAATACAATGATTAGAGCACGTGCAGCCATATGCGTGGGGCACACAGGTGGGGTAGGAAGACGACTGCAGTTATCCAGGGGAGTCGGGCCAAAAAACTTCCTCTTCCATCCTCATCCTTCATGCTGTCACTTACGCTGTAATCAGTCTCCTCAGAAACCTTACCCTAACTCTACACCAGGGGAATTCTGAATGAAAAGGAATCTGCCCTTAGAAAGAAGGCACGGTACTTGCCAGGATTCGTGGTTACTAAAATGACAACAGCAATAATGTTGATAAAACAGACACCCTCTTGAGTGTGCCAAGGGTGGCGGTTCATGGAACCAGCCTACGTGATCCTTGGTGTACACCTGCCTAACCGTCAGGAGCGCCGTCCATCAT
The DNA here is from genome assembly GCA_028533065.1 of Trachops cirrhosus. Classification (NCBI taxonomy): domain Eukaryota; kingdom Metazoa; phylum Chordata; class Mammalia; order Chiroptera; family Phyllostomidae; genus Trachops; species Trachops cirrhosus. Next base: position 29,902,799 of record CM052551.1, read on the forward strand.
CCAGTAGTCCTGGCCAACCCAAATGGCAGGGTGACTTCAAGGGTCAATTCTTTTGATTTCGTGGGCCTGGGAAACTCCTAATTTCACTGTTTTATCTTAGCAGTTGCCCTGATGTTTCCACGGGCAACCTTGAAGATGTCATGAGGAGCTGTAAGGTCCACCTAGCCCCATTTTCCACCCATTTCCCTGACCCTCCTCCCCATTTCCTCCTCCCCTGCAGTTCCCGGAGCATCGCACAGAAAGTCAGTGGTGGGAATGCAGCTGGAGAGCTGGAGAGTGGAGTAGAATGCATCCTTCACCTGGGAGACACATTCCAGAGCCACTGAAATTTGTTGAGGGGCACAACCCAGGAGCAAGCCAGAAGCACTGTGTGGTTTGAACTGCACCAAGCAGGGCCTGGAGGCACTTCAGTCGTCTGGTTAGACCACTAGAGCCTGAACCTGGCCATGGTAAGGGAGAGGAGAGAAAGCAAGAGACAGGAAAGGAGATCTAGCCCTGAGCACTCTGCCTGGATGTTCACCGGGCTCTACTCCCTCCTTAGACACTGAAGACACCAGCAGAACTTTTTCCATCATCTGGTGACTGGAACCAACCAATGAAAGGCAGATCTGAGAGCTACTGATTAGCTGTGGGTCCAGCTCCCTGTGTTCTTGCTGGATGCGGGCCTGGCTGGTTGACCCCAGAGAGCACAGTTATTACAGTTTTAACAGTGGCCCTGGAGGCCCAACCTGTAAGGACTCTGAGAAACTGGTTTGAGTCTGCTGTCCACTCTAGGATGGAAAGTGGGTCAGCTTAATACAGCAGTCCCCCCATCTGCGGGGCATACATTCTAAGACTCTCAGTGGATTGAACTGAACCCTATTTATACCAGTTTTTTCTATATATACTACCTATGACAAAACTTTATAAATTAGGCACAGTAAGAGATGAACAATAACTGATAATAAAGCAGAACAATTATAATACATTGTAATAGAAGTTGTGTAAATGCGGCATTACTAAGTAAGGTACGGGTCACTGGAACACAAGCACTGTGAGGTGTCGGTCTGATACCCGAGAGGGCTCCTAAGGGACTAACGGGCGGTGGCTGGCAGATGCTGTGTGGAGATGCTGGACAAAGGGATGGCCCACATCACAGGAGGGACAGAGTGGGCAGCACAGGATTTCATCACACTACTCAGAGCGGCACACAGTTTAAAACCTATGAATTGTTTATTTCTGGAATTTTCAGACCATGGTTGATCCTGGGTTACTGAAACTGTGGAAAGCAAAACTTCAGATAAGAGGGGACAACAGTAGATGAAGCACGGGAGATGGGCCAGAGGGCTCAGGCAGCAGCACTGTGCTCGTTCCCTTACGGACTTGAAGCATCTCTCCCGGGCTTGTGGTGCCAATGCAGGGTCAGAAGCAGAAGCTGATAGGAAGGACTTCCCCGAAGGAAGCCATCACCAGGCCTGAAGCTTATCCTGCCCCAGAGGTAGAGGGAACAGAGCAAGCTTGGGGGAATGCAGCATGTTGGACGTTATTCCTAATCATTTGCTGCCTGCAAGCTCCCTCAGAGACTCCATATTTGTGAGTACTTTGGGTGGTTACCCCAAGTGTCCTCCAGGGAACTGCCCTCAAAATACACTCTTTCTCCAAGAGGATAGCGGATAGCTTTTGCTCCCACAGCAGAGGCAGTTTCCAGTAATGAAAGGGGGCATGAGCCGGGAGCGGGTAAGTACATCAACTTACCTGACTATCTCCTTAGGGGCACAGGTACCCCTAGGGAAGAATAAAATAATGGGCCAGGATGGAGAGAGGAGGGGAGGCAAGAACACATTCTGAAGAGGTGGAAATGGGGGTGGGGGTGAGAGCCCTGGGGTGATGCTGGCAACAGGGTGAGACCCCAAGTCACAGTTTTGCTCAGGGCGCACCTGAAGCTCACTGTAACATTCCTTTACATTCTCTTCTGAAGTGGTTTTGAATTATGTCCCCTAATTCTTTGACCTGCCTCCCTTCAGCTGGTGAAGGGAGCTGAGTATCCTCCCCTTGGTTATGGGCTGGACTTGTTGACCGCTTCTGATGGACAGAATAGGGTAGAAGTGGCTGTGCACACTTCTGAGGCATTAAAGACATTGTGGCTTCCATTTTGGTCACTCTCTTGGATCACCTTCTCTGGGGGGAAGCCAGGTACCACGTCATGTGGACAGGTCTGTGTGGCATGGAACTGAGACTGTGAGTTTAGGTATGTTAGAAATGGAGCTGCCAACCCCACTCCAGCCTTAACACAACTGCAGCCCCATCAACATCCTGGCCGCAACCTCATGAGAGACCCTGAGCAGAACCATCCTGTTAAGCTGCCCTAGAATTCCTGCCCAAAAGAAACGGAGATAATACTTGTTTGCTGTTTTAAGCCACTCAGTTTTCTCGTAATTTGCTAAGCAACAATAGGTAGTGATTATACTTTCCAAAGGGTCTCAATCAGCTATTTAAGGTCAGTATAATTCAGTGGTTCTTGGCACGGAAGGGCCTAGCAAATACAGACGATCATGTGAGATTCACCTTTGTATTTGACCGGCAGGAAAATGAGGCCCTATCTGCAACAGGGCTAAAGTGCTTTGCTTTGTTTGTTCAATTTTGCCTGCTTGAAGTAATGCTTTGGAACCATGGCATTGAACATTGTGTGTTGGACACACAAATTTATGCAAAGCACTGGGAGGGAAACCATTATTCAGCTTCTGAACAGCAGCTTTTTGCTTTGCCTGAAGATGGAGAATTTTAAGGTGCGTAGCTGAGCAGAATCACAGAATGGGAAAGGAGACCTACTGCTTTTTGTGGGGGGGGAGGGGTAAATCCATGAAAAAAATGTTTCCCTTAGGCTGGAGGCATCTCAAGCAGGAAGATAAATCCCCAAACTGATGAAAATACCCTTGGCCTTGCCCGAGACTGGAGCCTCACTTTCTCATCCACTCTGATCACAGAAAGGTGGCTCTAGGTTCACCAGCCTTGATGCCCATGCTCCAAAAGACAGGGGAACAACCAGGCTTGATAGGAACCAAAAGTTTTCAAAATGAGAGGTGCTATCTTAGCAAAGCGTCACTTAGACTCAATATGCTGGGGTCGCCTTGGATGCGTTTCCTCCTGGACCAAACAGGGACTACTCAGTCGGGTAAGCCGGTCCACGGGCGGAGCAGTCAGTGAACACACCTGAAAGATCCCGGCAGGCAGCTCTCTACCAGTGCAATCAGGGGCTTCCTGGGCCCAAGACCATGAAATATTGCTGGTAGACGTGATTGGTCATTGGGACTGCTGACTCTGAAAGAGCTGGGCAAGCAGATAACTGCAGATTCTCACTGCTCCCTTCTCCTCCCGCCTCCCCTTTGCTCTTCTCCAGGGACCTCAGCTTCCTCCAGAAGTGTTCCCTTTTCCTACCAGATGTGATTGCTCCCCCTCCTGAACGCTCCTTCTGCTACATCCGCACCTTTGTTGCAGCACAATGGCATCATCTCATGCTTTGTACTGTCGTGTAATACTCCCTTGTGGTGGATGCTGTGGTGTGCCACTCACACCTGCAGGGACAAGGCACAACTTCCTCCAACTTCTAGGAATGTTGCCTGCTGCAAGCTCAGAGCTGTCCACAGAAGGTAACTGTTTTGTCCAAGTTTACTCTGCCTTCTAAGGGAGAAGCCTGCATCCAACAACATTGGATGGAGAGAGAGCACAAAGGCACATCTCCCTTGCCTCAATTCAGACATTTCTGAAGGGCCATCTGAACTTCAGAGCTCCCTGTGGGATCAGGTGAGGCTTCTGTTGCATTACAGTTCAAGCCCCACCTCTGCCCAGTCCTATACAGGTATTGTTCTTGAGAACACTCCCCAGTAAACTTCTTGCTCCCAAATCTCTATCTCAGACCCAGGTAACCTGACCTACAACACCCCACGAGACCAGAAGTTTACTCATGTAGTATGTTTACTACATACACATTCTTTGTATGTAGTATGTACCGTCCCCTCTGTCCTGCTCCATCACCCTAGGGCTCAGCACAGTGCTGAGCAGAGTAAACCCTCAACAGATTTCTGATGGATGGGAAACAGGCAATGCCTTGAACGAAGACTGTCTCTTCTCTTTGTACCTTTACGTTCAAGGTAAACACTGAATATCTTCTTGTCTCTAACATGCAAACTAAATGCCTGACACAGGGTTGGCATTTTACTCCTGCCGGCTTTCTGCTCTGCTTGACCAGCCTTGTGGTCCCCTGTGTCAGAGCTGCCCGTCCTGGCCCCCCGGCCCCGGAGGGTGCCAGAAGACACCTGTTTGAATTGGACGCGAGATTGCAGGAACACCTCAGAGATATTTCGGTTCTTTGGTTCCAGATCACCACATAAAGTGAGTCACATGAATTTTCTGGTTTTCCAGTGCATATAAAAGTTATATTTATGCTATACCACAGTCTATTAAGTATGTAGTAGCATTGTGTCTGAAAAATGCACATATCTTAATTAAAAAATACTTTATTGCTAAAAACGCTAACCATAATCTGAGCCTTTTTGCTGGTGGTGAGGGTCTTACCTTCAGTTTGTTAAAAAAAAAAAAGCAAACCCTGCAAAGTGCAATAAAGCAAAGCACAGCAAAATGAGGTCTGCTCGAACACAGATCCAGGAAGTTAAGGTTCTTTGTTGGACTGGTCGTTGCTATTTATTTTTGTGTCTCTAAGATTTAGCACAGGATCTGGTCCAAAAATGTGTGAATGGCCCTGGCAGGGTTCCTCAGTTGGTTGGAGCGTCATCCTGTACTCCAAAAGTCCCAGATTAAGCTGTCAAGTGGGCTGGTTGGCTCCTTCTGAGGGCTGGTGAGGGAAGGATCTTTTCCAAAACTCTCTCCTTGGCTTGTAGGTGGCCATCTTCCCCAGTGTCTCTTCCCATGTCTTTTCTCTATTTGTCCATCTCTGTATTCAAATTTCCCCTTTTTATGACACCAGTCATCTTTGACTAGAACTCATCCTACTGACTTCATTTTAACTTGATTACCTCTTTAAAGACCCCACCTCCAAATAAGGTCACATTCTGAGGTCCTGGGGGTTAGGACTTCCACATAGGAATTGTGAGGGTGGGGAGGTGGAAGGCCACAGTTCAACCCATACCACTGTCCCAGCTCACACTGAACTTTAGACGGCCAAGACCCAGCTGAGCTGGCGCTGGCTGACTCCGTGAGGCCAGAAGCACGAGAGAGCCTGTGCTGTGCATGAGTCACTCCCGATCATAAACCCACTTACGAGGACAACTTACCCAGGAGTGAAGGAGCTTGACATGAAGGCTTCTACCTGACTCACTGAAAAGTCTAATCCTTTTTTTTTTTTCAAAAGGACCTAAAAGATCTAGCCCTGGCCAGCATGGCTCAGTTGATCAGAATGTCATCCACCAAACTGAAAGGTCGTGGGTTCTATTCCCAGTCAGGGCACATGCCCTAAGTTGCAGGTATGCATAGGAGGAGCAACTGGTTGGGGTGCAAAAGAGAGGCAACTGGTAGATGTTTCTCTCTCATATTAATGTCTCTCCTTTTTCCTCTCTCTAAAATCAATAGGCGTGTCCTTGAGTGAGGATTTATTAAAAAAAAAAAAAAAAAGACCTAAAAGATGTAAATTGAATTAGACTTTGATCTCAGGATCAGCCACCTCTGAGTAACCCTGAAAAGTCCTGTAGTTTCATTTTAAGAATAATCAAGGCCTGGAGTACAAAGCAATATTAAAGCAATAACTGAGAAAGTGAATAGAAAGAACAAGAGAGAAAGGAGAAATTAGGAGGGACACGAACCCCAGGAGAACAAAAGAGAATGCTGAGGCACGAGAGGAGGAAAAATAGGTCGGAGAGCTGCAAACGGCCTCTGGTCAGCTCAGCAATCACACCTTCCCTTCCAGACTAAAGTAACATCTGCAGGTGTGTTTTGAAAAGTTAAAAGCGCTACACCATTGTGAACTGTTATTTTCTAAAGTAGAAATACAAGGCGTTGTACCTTTTGGAGACCGGTACTGCTGGGTTTCTTGGCAGACTGCTTCTTAGTCTTTCCCTCGTTCAATTTTCTAGCCACGGATAAAATATCATAATTCTTCTGTGAGTCAGCAATATCCGTCTTCATTACTTTTTTAACTTAGCAAGTGTGAAAAGCTTCCAAGTCACACAGACCTCAGGGCTAATCTGACAGGGAGTGTCAGGCTAGAATGCTCCACGTTCTCCTGAGGTCCAGGCAGACTCTTACTGTGGAGGGCAGGAGGGCTGGAACAAGTGTCCCTGGCTCTCAGATCTCTAAACCCCTGCAAATAACAACCAGCTGTGTTCCCGAGCCTTCCAACCAGTGATTCTCGAAAGCTACCCAAGGCCCACCTGACAGGCCTCAACCTGACCCAAGAAAGCAGGTCTTCCCTTCAAACAGGGCAAACTGTTTACAAATCCATACACTCCCATTTTTATGTACATCTAAGACTTACCAATAGCTCACTAAGTGAATTATTAAAGGTTAATCTAATTTGGAATTCATAAACCAAAATCAATGCTCTACCAAAATTTTATTAAGGATTTGAGTTTAATGTTCCATCAGGAAGCCCAGCTTCCAGAGAAAGTTCTGATGGAGCCTCACCCACACATTGACATTCTCTGGCCTGAAACTCTGTCATTAGTCTACCGTCAGTGTGGCTCTGTGTGGGTCAAGGTCTTCTACTGCTGCCGTTCTTGTTTTTAATTATAACATACTGTTAATTTATCTTCATCATGAACAAGTTAGTTGTGATTTGTTTGGTTAACCTTAAAGTGACTAGTGTTGCATATTTGCTTCAACTGTAGTTTTTGGCCTTTAATTTTCCAGTAATTATACCTAAAGACAATTATGTTTTACAATTTCAATATGAGTCATTTTTGCCCTAATTGCCAAAGCACATGCACACTTAATCCCCCCAAATATACTTTACAACGGCCCCATAATAGTAGCCTTGAGTTACCATTCCGGTGGTACACGAGAATGGGTGGAGGTGACTGGCTGTGGGCTCTTTAGCCCAGCTTAAAGTGGGCTCAAGAAGGGAAAAGAAAAGTTTAAAAATCCATGTTTTCGACTCTAGGAATATACTGCCCATTTTGCGTATACCTTGTGAATGGCACGTGCAAAGTCACTTCCCTTGGTAGATGCCCAGAAAAGAATTCTCCACACTTACCTTTTCCACCCCCACTCAGCTGCAGGCTCACTGTGGTTGCAGCAGGAAGTAATGGAGTCCCATGGAGCAGGCAGCGCGCGGTCCTCAGGACTGCGAGTGGGGCGGGGCTCTTCGGAGCAAAGGTTTCAGGGCAACTGTAAACACGAGTGGCAGAGTCACAAACAACGCCAAGCTCTGCAAACAGTGGCCAAGCTGCCAGCAAAGGATTTCTGTCCAGGGTTGTGATCACTGCTGGTTTGCCCATCAGCAGATAGCCAGTGCCCGGGAAAGGCCAGGGTGACTTCGGGAGACTGGTTACTTTGGGGTGTCTTTGGGCATCCAAGTGTTCAGGAATCCCCCAAAGCTGGGTCTCAGCTGACTTGAGGCACAACTGTAGCCTCCAATACTCCCTCCTCATGGATTGTTATTTGTTATAAAATTACAGAATTTTATTTGTATCTCTGTTATTGCATTGTGTTCTGTCTTTATCCTGGCTTATAAAGGTCTGAATCCTCGCAGACTTTGTTACTTGGGGGCAGGAGCAGGCTTTACCCATCCTTAGGAAACAGCTTGGCTGAGCAGCAGAGCTGGGGCATCAGAGAGAACTGGAGTGAATCTCCCTCATCAATGACTGACTATATAAATGCCTTTTGGACGAGTTAATTCTCCGAGCCTTGACTACTTCATAAGATTGCTCTGACTACAAATGGAGTCTACTAGAACTCTCTTCATTCCAAGTATTGAAAACAGAACTCAAGCTTATACTAAAAAAAGTATATTGGTACACAGAAGTACTATTGGTTTACACTATGACTTAATCTGGAAACTAAAATAGTTTCAGCTATTTTTCTCCTCTCTGTCACTCTCTCATAAATAGGTGAATGGATGGAGAGGTTGGTTGGTAGGTAGATAGATAGATACACACATAGGGATACAGAGATATGTATCTCAATTTCTCTCTATATATATACATACACACACACATGCACACACATCAACTCTGTTTCTTTCTGTGATTACCCTCATTTTCTCCTATCGTAAATGAACTTCCTCCCTAGAAGTGTTGGCAGTGGTTGTAAATAGTTTTATTTGATTTCTGCTTAGTAACCCACAGGGAAGGAAGGCCTCTGTTGCTCATGTCAGTATATACAAGGAAGTCTCTGATTGGCCAGATCTGGGTTGCACGTTCACCCTTAGGAGGGGAGTAGGCTTTTTTGATTAGCGGTCCCACCAGAATCTTCTGGTGGAGTGGGGAGAGAAGAGGAAAGGGTATTTGTAAGTGCTGTTACCAACAATAAGAATTTGGAGTAGGGAGAGCTGAACTTGAGAAGACACAACAACAAAGGTCCATTTCAGCCACATGTGAGAGGACAGTGTCTGGCACCAAAGTAGACATTAAACTGAGCCACCCATTTCTTCCTTTTGGCAGCGCCCAGTCCCTCTGCCCTTGGCGCCTCCCTTAAATACCCTTGCCTAACCACTCCTAAAGTGGCTTCCCAGGAACTGCAGACAAAGCGGGCTGAAGAAAGGACCCTGTCCTGCTTGACTCATCTCGGGAGCACAAGAGGAGAATGTGCTTTTGTTCTGGAATAGAAGGAAGGTTCACAGGGAAATAAGAAAGCCATAGTAGAAAGGAAGGCGAGCAATGAGGGGGACTAATGAGGCCTGTTATATTAGTGCAGGAGGAATTGCGAGCGGGGGCCCAGCAACTCCCACTGCAATCTGTGGCAGGGTTCAGAGAGGTGCCAACAGACTGACAGGCAGGGTTACTTTTTCTCTCCGCCGACCCCGGCTTTTTGTCTTCTCTGCTGTTTCCACAGTATCAGAGAACTCAGGCACTGTTCCTTCCCTTGCCAGAGGCTCTGCACAGGGAGTGCTGCACTCCAGAGCTGAGGTGTTCAAGCAAGAAGCAGAGAGTGATTAAATGCAGGCCTGGGGGGCCATACTAGGTTTCATCCCAGTAACCTGCTCCATGAGGCTTTTCTTTTCTCATTGTTTATTAAGATCACTGTTCATGGTGTCAGCTTGCACAGCCACTGTTCCGGTCAGTGGCAGAGAAGACACCTGTGGACGAGGGCTGCTGATAGACCAGGGCTCCTGAGCACGCAGGAAGTGTGGCCTTGGCAGTGGATTCAGTGCCAGGAGGAACCACCGCCCCCAGGACTGGGAGAGGTCAACACCTGTGCAAGGATTTGTGCTGAGTCCTTGATTTTCCCCCCATTGACGGCATGTTCCAATATGACTGGAGGTGCAGAGGGAAGGGGTAGTATGTGGTTTCCTGAGGTCTTTCCCATAGCTGGGGGCTAATTGGTACAGGAGGTTGGGCACAGGAGCAAGTCAGTGATGGGGATTTAAGGACCTCCTTCTGAGCAGTTGTGATGTACAGGGGACAGAATGGAATGTGGAATCAGGAGATCTGAATTTAAAGCCTGACTCAACTATTCTCTCACAATGTGACCTTGGACAAGTCACTTAGCTTCTCTGTGCCTTGGTTTCCTCATTTGAAAAAAAATGCAGATGATAATATTTCACAGGGTTGTTGCCAAGATGAAGAGAGCAGATGCTGTTGGTGTGGCATTCCACTTCCCCAGGAAGCTGCAGAGTGTATTGTTAAGAACCAGACTCTGGGCCCTGGCTGGTGTGGCTCAGTGCCGGCCTTTGAACCAAAGGGTTGCCAGTTCAATTCCCAGTCAGGGCACGTGCCTGGGTTGTGGGCCAGGTCCCCAGTAGGGGATGCATGAGAGGCAACCACACATTGATGTTTCTCTCCCTCTCTTTCTCCCTCCCTTCCCCTCTCTCTAAAAAAAAAATATGAAGAACTCAGACTCTGGAGTTTGACAGAGCTTGGTTCAAACCCCTATTTTGAATTACAAATTGAGATAATTCTACATATACTATTTATATATAATATATACACTATATTCTATATATACTATTTATAGATATACTGTATACAGTATATACATACTATTTATGTATAAATATATATTTATAAATAGTATATATTATATATAGCTTGTGTATATATGTATATATACACATAGTGTGTCCAGAAAAAGCCCAGCCATTGTTAATATAATGAGAATGGTTTGTGCAACAACAGTGTAACCCGGCAGCCAAGGAGAATGGACTGGAATGCACATGTATGAACAATGATGACTTCACTGTACTAGTCAGTGGGGGTGGCAGACACCATTGGGTGAGCATAGGTACTTTGTGACTATGGCATTCAAAATGACTGAGCAAGCAGAGCAACAAATTTGCATCAAATTTTGCATTAGGCTTAAACATTCCTCCATGGAAACTATTTGGATTATTCAGAAGGCCACAGGTATGGCCAACTGGTGATTGGCAGCTTCATCACAACAACACACCCACTCATGTATCATGTCTCATGCAGAGTTTTTTGGTGAAACAGCAAATCACCCAGGTGACTCAGCCCCTCTACAGCTCAGATTTTGTGCCCTGTGACTGCTGGCTTTTCCCAAAACTAAAATCACCTCGAAAGGGAAGAGATTTCAGACTATCCATGAGATTCAGGAAAATATGATGGGGCAGCTGATGGCGACTGGAAGAACTGTGTGAGGTCCCAATGTGCCTGTTTTGGAGGGGACTGTACAATGTTTCTTGTATCTTCTTTAATAAATGTCTCTATTATTCATATTACATAGCTGGATACCTTCTGGATACCTCACTACTATATATAATATATATACTATTTATATATAAATATATAAATTTATATAAAGATATATATTTGTATATAAATAGCATATAAATATATATTATATATTTGTGTATGAACTTATATATTTATAAACAGTGTATAAATAAATAGTACATAATAAAGATGATATATAAGTATATGAGTGTATATATGTTAAACAAAAGGTAGGCCTTATTATCATTATTTCTCTTATACTGATGGCTTCCAACACAACCTTTCCATCCCTGTCTAGTCCCAAATTTTCTCTAGATATTTTCACTTGGATGTTTCAATGTTCCTATAGGTGTACTAATTTCCTGCCTCCTTTATCTAAACTATACTTACCCTCCTGTGCTCTGGATCCAACAGCTTTAGCCTAATGTACTTCTACTTCAATATCTTTCAAAATGCATCTGTCATGACCCAGCTCCTTGATCCCTCAGGTGCTATGAACAGCCCTCTCTGCCAGCCTCCCATAGTGCTTTGCATCTCCCATGTCACTTTTCATTATGAGTAGATTACAACCCTGTTTCCCCGCTAAGCTGTAAGCTTCTTGCAGACTGAGACTGTAATAGGAAGACAGCTTGAGTATACTGTCTGCCACTCCCTGACAGTACCCTAATTTTCAATCAGATGTTTACTCTCTGGCCTATTAGCGTTGGGAGAGATGACCCCATGCCACAGCTAAAGAGCTAGGGTTTTTATCACCTAGTGGTATTCCCATGCTGCTTGCCAAGCAAACTGGCATAGGCCTGGGTTTCTGAACCAATAAATGCATGACATTTCTTTCAACATAGAGATTGGTTTTGAAAGGAGCGCGTGACCCAGGCGGACCAATGAAAAATGAGATGAACTTTGCTAGGTGCTTCTGGGAAAGAAGTGCCTCTGCTTTTAAAAGTAAATGTCCACAAAAGCTTTCCTCTCTTTTGTAAATCCCAGTGTCTAGAAGTGCCATTGGCCACAGTCTGGGAAGACAACGTGCAGATGAAGCCAGTGCACAGAAGGGAGATGACTCAGAAGCCACTAAATTAATCCAAGCCTGAAGCCTGCCTTACCTCTGAAATTCCAGCTACATGCGCCAAAAAAATTGCTTATTGAAAGGGAGCCTAGTTCTCTGTAACTTGTAACATGAAGAGTCCTAACTGATACAGGGACTCTATCTTCAACTTTGTATCCATGGTATCAGTCACATGACAGATATTCAATAAATGCCTACTGGGTCAGATGAGCCCATGATTCTAGTGTGGCTCCCTCTGGCTCTCTGTAGCAATTTCCCCCTCACCAGTCCCCACCAGCTTCCTCCTCATTTGAGCTTCCGGTGGGAAGAGATTCCTTTCTGAGTCTGAAACAGAACTTCTTGTTGTGACAGGAATGTTTGTATCTATCCAGTCCCTCTCTTCCTTGAAAATTCCTCAATGGGAACTGGCACATCTGAACTCACTGACTGTCCTTTTCCTAGACTTTGGACGGCCACATGTGGGGTTGCAATTGTAATTATCATTCCAACACACTCTCATGAAGTTTATTACTTCCTGGTGATAACTTTGAAATCACTATCATCTAATCAATAAAAGTCTGTCCACAAAAACACATGTTAGAATGGATTATTGTTATTAAACATTTCATCACCGAACAGTTGAGGTACAAAGTCCCATACTATAGAGTGATACAATTTCCAAGGAGTTTTCTGTTTGTTTCCTTTATCTCTTGATATGGATTATTAAGCACTTATTGTCAGTAATATTTCTTGACTTGAATAAATATCTTATCCTTTGTCTGATTTCCTCTTGCCTCCATCATTTGTTTTAAATGGTACCCATCTATTTCAGGGACAGCAAATAAGGCTGGAGTTGGCACCGATCCTAAAGGTCCGATAAGCTGTCCAGGATGCAGGGAACGGTCTTGCCCAGGAGTATCGTTCAACCACATTGCACTATACTGTGCTCGGCCAGTTCATGGATCACCTCTCAGAGATTTTGAATGCCAGCTATAGATAGGGAGAGTTACAGACTGAGGAATGAAAAAATTAAGCTTAACCACATTAAATTTCAGTATTCTAGTCATCAAAAGACCAATTAAGAGTGAAAATATAAGCCCAGAAAGTGAGAGAAATTATTTGCAACACTATGTAAATGTTAATTGTTACAAAAAAGAAGTCCTAAAAATTAATGTGAAAGAGATATATTACTCTATCTGGAACCTTCGAACAGGCATAAAAAGGAAAATCCAAATGGCTAATGAACCACTTTCCCCTCACTTTTTTTTTAGATTAAAATTTTTTTTTATTTTTAGAGAGAGGGGAAGGGAGAAAGAAAGGGAGAGAAACATTGATCGGTTGCCTCTCACATGCCCCCAACCAGACACTTGGCCCACAACCCAGGCATGTGCCCTAACTGGGAATCGAACAGGCGACCCTTTGCTTTGTGGGATGATGCCCAACCCACTGAGCCACACTGGTCAGGGCTCCCCTCACTTTTAATATATGTACACCTCTCCAGGGACTGCCCTTGCTCACCTAAAAGAAAGTGACAATGATCCAGGGTAGCAGAGGGAGCTGTTGCTGCCCAGAGAGCCCACAGACTCGAAGAGCAGCACCAAGGCAGCATCCCGGGCTGCCCAGTGGGGAGCGGTAACCTGAACAACGTAAGGCAGTCACGGCTAACTGAACACCCCGAGAGCCACTTCTTACTCGTCAAGGCCTCTCCTGGCCAGCAAGCCTCTTCTGACCATTGTCCTCTCTAGGCTCATGGACTGTCTGGCCTAAGTCCACCTTGTTGAACCACTCTCTCTGCCCTGGAATGGAAAGGAAACAGCCTGTCACAGCCGCAGTGGGTGGGGGCAAAGGTGAGATGTGCCTGGCCAGGTGGGGTGTGGGGGTAACGTGGGGAGTTCACCCATTGCACCGTGCACACCTGCTGTTGGCCAGCGGGGACAGTGGCCATCTCCCAGCGGCCACTCAGGTTCTGGTTTGTTCAGTTCAGGCAGGTTGGAAAGTTCAGGAACGTGATGTGATAGGTTTTCCAAAGTTCAATCAGATCCATTAAATAGATGCCTCTATTTCTGAATATCTGAGTAAATTCCTGTCTGGGTTGCCTAAGCCAAAGGTCATGGTGTTGAATCTAAAGCCCTGTGTAGCTTCATGTCCACTGTCAGGAGGTGACCAGCCACAGGAAGAGGGAAAATAAGGAAGGGACGGTAAAGAACACCATTTGAGAAATTCCCTGTGAAAGGATAACAAAACACCCCCTCCCCCGCCCCCATGAATCGGCACCAGTTGTTTGTAAAGACTTGTGCTGGGTATGAAAAGGAGAGTAGGAGGAAGGCCTTTGTTTTACTGTCCTCCAGGTGGACGAGGAAAAAAACAGGGAAGACAAAATTATCCTAAAAGAAACATTAGTACTAAAATAAAATGTAGCATAGTCAATATGTCAGAGTGAAGAGACAGGTGAATGAAACCAATGTGGGAAGAAATGAGTTTGTTTAATTATTCATTTATTCATTCAATCATTCACTCTGACTATGTGCCATTCACTGCAATAGGGACTAGAGACACAAAAACAAATACAACACAGGGGTCCCCATCACAGCTAGAAGTGGGAGACAGGTAGCTAAGCAAATGAAAGCACGAATAAGTCATCAGAGCTATCATAGACTGGGACAAGGTTCAGATTCCTCCAACCAGGTGAGGGGTCTATGGGCAGAGGTCAAGAGGAGGCTGTCGAGGGCAAAGGTGACAGCTCTCATGAGGGAGAGAGCAGCACTGTGTAAAGGGCAGGCGTAAGGTCTGAGGTGCTGTATAACCCTAGAAACCCAAGCTCCAAAGCAGCCGTTTCTGTGGTGTGCCTTTAAAACCTGGAAAGCAGCCCTTTACAGGGAAGGTGCGTGACCCAGGGAGAAGGCAATGATGGGGAACCACTGAACTGTATGAACTAGCTGGACTCTTGCTGGGCAGTCCCCTGCCCTTGTCAGGGCAGTTGGTCATCAGACGGGTGACGCCCAATCAGCACAGGGGCCACCTTGATGGAAAAAAGAGCAAGCTGCCCCACCAAACCTTCCTCTAGGAAGTATCGCCTTAAAATTGCCACTCGGGAGCAGGCAGAAAGGAGCCAGGAGGTCCTGTGGATGGACTCTGGAGGTAGACAAACTTGGGTTGGAAGCCCAGCTCTTTATTTAACAGGTGGACAAAAATACCTTTATTAGTAAGAACTTACTGCTTTTAAGTAATAGACACTTAAACCAGCATAAGTGAAAAGGGTCACTTTAACATCAGGATATGGGGTTGGCTCTTAACTGGAGTCCAGGAAGGCACGCAGGTGCCAGAAGGACCAGACCAGGGAGATGGATGGCTTCCTACCAGGAACCATGTGGTGAGCTCTCTGTCTCTGCTTATCTCTAGGAATCGGCTTTCTCCATCTCTCTCTCCCAATCTCTGTCTCAGCCTGGAGGCATATAGCGTCCCAAGGGGTCCTTGTTTCTCTCTTGTAGCCCCCAGCCCTTGGAAAGCCTGAACTCTCTTTGGACACAGTTCCAGATGCCCAGGAGGCTCTGAGTCTGCTGAGGGCAGGAGAGAGGGGTTCAAGCTGAACAGATGGTTGCTGGGAGCTCCCACTGCCTGTCAATCAGGCAGGCATCTCAAAGTAGGTCCACCATAGTTTTTCCTATCATGGGTCCCTCACCCGTGGAGACAAGTCACTACTTACCTGGTTATGGAACAGATAATATATCTAATATATATATTAGATATATATATATTATATATAGATATATTTAATATATCTAAAACAACTACTATACGGAGCAGGTCCTTAGAGAATGGAAGTGATTATAATTATTACATTATTCAATAGAGACAGAATACTATCTTCTTTTAAGAAAGCCCAATCCAGGAGACTGGCATGTAGCCTCCACCATAAAGATGTAGGGCAAGGCCTCTCTTCCTTCATCTCATCTCTCAGCTTAGTTATAACTGAAAACTCCCACCCCTACATCCCCCCCAGGCTTTCTTCACTATTACAAATCAATTATTTACTCTCTGGGCCCTTGCCACCCCTCGTGACTGTATTTAGGGGTGTTAATTTTATATAGCGATTACGTGTCTTCCTTCTTGAATAGACTTTAAACCTGAGGGCTGAGAGACCACATCTTGATACCCAGGGCCTGCCATCCGCCTAGTGTTCACTTGATAACATTTGTCCATTCCTCATGCCTCCGCAGCAAAGGCAGTATCTCTTTACAGAGTCATAAAAGGAATCTCAAGAACTCATTTACTTCGGGCCACTGCCTTTAACCAGGATAAGGGTGAAGCTTCATAAATAAATGGCCTCGTGTCTGATTTCTACTCTAACGTCAGCTGACGGTCATACCACCTGGGGTTTGGCAGGGACTTTCTAGACCAGGCACCTCCCACTCTGGGTTCCTGCCCTGCGACGTGGACAGCTGGTTTCCACTTGAACGGGGAGCCTGCTGCCTTCCTAGGAAGCTCACTCCAGCTTTATCTTTTTATAATTTAGGGCATTCTTTGTATGAAGAATCTCAAACCTGCTTCTGTGTCACTTCCATGAAATGTTCCAAATTCTGAAGGACCACAACTGATGCCTCTTCCCAGACTGGATTAATTATTGTAGTAGATGCTGTGGTATGCCCACACATCCCTGGTTCAAGACTGAGTCACTGATTCCCTCAACTGATCGGAGTGTTGAC
Source organism: Trachops cirrhosus (assembly GCA_028533065.1). Classification (NCBI taxonomy): domain Eukaryota; kingdom Metazoa; phylum Chordata; class Mammalia; order Chiroptera; family Phyllostomidae; genus Trachops; species Trachops cirrhosus. Next base: position 29,919,364 of record CM052551.1, read on the forward strand.
TGCTGACAGATCACAGGTAGTGCAAGGTCACTGCCCCTCCAGGAATGTAGCCTATGACCAGTGACAGGCTGATGAAGACGCAGCCACCTCAAAGTGAGCCAGCTCTGAAGGACCATCCCTGGGACTGGCCACAGACCCTTGTTGCACCTGCATCACAGTTCAATGCAGCCCTCTGCCCACTTCTACTCCCTTCATTTGACCACAGGTGAGGATCCCAAGGGCATGCTCAGCAAACCACCTGCACACCCTCTCCATCTCAGTCTCTTCCCTCAGGAACTCATTACAACAATGAGCTTTTGCTCCCGAGTTGAATTGAATCAACAGCACAGACTCTCCTTTCAGGACCTTTTCTATCATCCTGGGTTCTCTGTTCAGCTTGAAAGGCATTCTCCTCTTCATTCTCCTCCCATTCATTCTGCATTCACTGAAGAAACTTTTATTGTACTCCTACTATGTGCCAGGCCCTGAGCTCAGCCTGGGGATTTGGAGACTCGCCCATGTCTTCAATAGTGAAAAGAGAGCAAACAATTGGGAGCTGAGTGTCTCCTCTGTCTCTGTCATTTATTAACACTGACTAGGCTGTGGAACTAGCCCGTCTTCTTGCTCTGAATGTGACCCAATGGGCCTTCTTATTGCCCTTGTCATGGTTGGCAAGTCTCCTCTTTGTAGGGGCTTTAACCTTCTTGACACTATTCTTAGGGATTTGTGTCTCTCTTTGTATTCGCTTCTTAGCGTCTGGGTTCTTCCTTCCCGCTCTCGTAGCCAGGCTTGGCAAGGGCCAACATAAATGTTTCATTCACTTAGGACTCTAGTGCCTATTTCATGCTTACTTGGCTCAGGGCAGTGAAAAATCTGCAGGAAAGGTTCTTAAAGCCTTCCAGAAGGGCTAGGGCAGAAGGGATCAGGGTGCAAATTTTCACCCAGTAACCTCTCCAGGACCTACCCACCTCAGCTGGAACTGGAATAAACCAACCACACTTGCTGCTGGCATTCCTCTCTTTTACCAATGCCAGTCCCTGAGGGCACGCTTCAGCACGGTCTCCCTGCTTTCTGTTCTGTACGCTTCCTCATCCCTTCCTGTCAATCATTTTTATATTTTACTTGAACAAGTCTGAGTCATAATGCACCCTTTCCAGGGAGCATCACTTTTTAAGCTTTTTAAAAATACCAGATTGCAACAGAAAAGGCTTTGCCTGATGGACAAGGACAAGGCATTGACAGACATGAAGAAAACAGAGGGCTCTTTTCAGCTCTTTTGCAATCACATCATGGCCAAGCGCTCTTCATTGAACAGATACAACAACCTAGCAAACAATAAAAGGAACCCAAGGCCAACACTCTCATGGTACAAGTGACAAACCAAGGGACAGTGAGGTCAGGCAGTGTGCCTAAGGTCACACAGCAGTAATTGTCAGGGCAGGGAAAGCGGGCACCTTCATTAGGCAAGGAGAGAAAACATGGGTGGGACATTTTAGTGTGGGTTCTGCCTAGACCGGTGTTCATTTCCGGGTACCACTCGAGAGTATTACTTTGATCCATGATGTATAGAAGTGGCTCTATTCTTATTAGTCAGCCCTCTTTTACCTGTCACCCCTCCACAGTGAGCAAGACCGAGCCCGAGGTGCTTTTTTTGATGGATGAGAAACAAAGAACCAGGTTCCAGTCCAGACAGTTACACCACTTACAAGTTTTGACCTTCAAAACATCATTTAACTCTCATTTCCTTAGTCCGCCAGCCTGACCTTCCTCCCACAGCGGTGGGGCATCAGGCGAGATAAAGCACACACAATCTCTCAGAATGATGGAGAGCACCGTGCCGCATGACGAGTTGTTTTCCATCTTCCCTGTGCACTGGAATCATCCGTGAAGGTCGACATTGGGGGTGGGGGGAGATAAGAGGTGGGGGAGAGGGAGAGCTTGGGGGTCGGACCTGGTGTCTGGGAACTTTTTTAAAAGCACCACAGGTAATTTCCACAGGTGCACAGTGGAAACCACTGATGACACAAATCAAAGAGAGAAGTAAATTACACTGTTAACTAAAAGGAAGTCTTAAACTCTGTTTGGAGTGGATAACCAAGGGTCAAACCTAAAGAACAATAAAATCGCCTACCTTTTTCAGAGCACCCAAAACCCTCATCTCAGGTCCCTTTCCTTCCCCTAGAAAAGATCTATATCACTACTTCAATGACATTTCTCTTACCTCACAGAACACACACACACACACACACACACACACACACCCACGAACCATCTCCACCTCCCCACAGGCTAAAGTCAGATTCCAAGCACAGTGGTACCTTGGTACTCGACATTAATTTGTTCTGGAACTCATGACAAGTGGCGGAATCAATGTATTCCAAGCCAGCGCCAAGTGCTGAAACATTTTTTTTCTCGTCAAAATGTGTTGAGTACAGGGTTTGATGAGTTCTGAAGCTGACGGGCACTGAGGTATGACCGTGGCCTCTGAGTCATCGCTCTGTTCTTTCAGGTTCAGAAAAATAAGCTGCTCAGGCCCTGGAAAATGGATTCAGACCCAAACCCCAATCTTCACGGGGTGATCTATAAACCAGACCGTTCTTGTATTCCCTGAGGACATCCTGTTAGTGTCCTAGTTCCCCTTTTCAAAATAATTAAGTGGCCTTGAGCAAGTTGCTTAATCTACGTCTCTAAGATGATTGTTGCCTGCTCATCACCCTTTACACAGTATTTCCGTCCATGTAACAGTTCCCTTTGGAATACCAACTGAGTGTCATCAGAAACTTGCTCAGCGGCCAGAGCGTTAAAGAGCATGTAGAAGACGGAGAAGAGTGAATTTGAGGAATATTCCATTCAGTCCCTGAGACGCCATGGCAGACAGCTGTTGCTTGTGTCTGCCTAGCATCTCTTTCCCCTCTTTTGGGAAGAGAACTTCCTTCCTTAAAGGAACCGCTCTTTTCTTTCTCCATGTGGTTCTGGGCTGCTGATCAAAGAACACTGACCTGTACCTCTGGGCCACAGGGATGGACATGTGACCTTGGCTTAACCATAATGACATCCTACTTCCCTCACCTTAGCAATTGGTCTGAGGATTCATTCAAGGATCAAAAAACAAACAAACAAAAAAAGCAGGAATTTTTCTAAATAAAGCTGATGGGTTAAAACTATGTATTCTTTCTGGTCAAGTTGCTGTAGAACTGTGACATCAGAGCTGCCACATGAGAACGCTGGGAGGATGAGGCCACCACCCAGAGACGAGGCTATGAGAAATGGAGAAGCAAGCAAGGAAAGAGTGAGTTTTTACGGTGTCAAGTTCATCAGTCCATCGGACTGTCCTGGCATTATCCAGCAACTAGTCTTTGGACTCTTTGGGCTACCCTAAGACTCTTTTGTAAAAGCTTCTTTTTAACTTAAGTCAGTTTGTTTTAGGATTTCCGTTAGTTGTAACCCAGAGTCTTGATAAACAGAAACACTCTGACAAGCCTTCCTCTTTACCATGTTTTTTTAAAATCCCTACCTAAGGACGTGTTTATTGCTTTTAGAGAGGAGGGAGGAGGAGAGACAGAGAGAGAAAGGGAGAGAGACAGAGAGAGAGAGAGAGAAACATCAATCAGCTGCCTTCTGTACATGCCCCGACCTGGGATTGAACCCACAACCTTGGTATGTGCCCTGACTGGGGATCAAACTTGCAACCTTTTGGTATAGAGGACAATACTCCAACCAACTGAGCCACCAAGCCAGGGCTACCACATATTTTTTTGAAACTTCAAGAATCTGGGGCTCTGTGTATGTAAGAACTGAGTGTGTCCTCATGTTTACTTGATCAGAGAGTTGGATTGGTTAGTCACCTTGGTTATACTGGGAACTGTACTTCCCAGCACCCCCTTCTCTGTACGACTTTGGCTAGCGCTGGCCCAAACTGAAGTTGCATCAGATGTGGCAGGCAGCAGTGAAGCAGTGGCCATCCTGCTCTGACGGCCACTATTGGTTGGAGCTGCGGGGGGGCAGGACACAAAGATGTAGGCTGACCCTGTGTGTTCTCGCTCTTCCCTGCTCCCTACTGTTGGCCTGTTGACCAACGGTGACTCCACGCCTGCTATCAGATGTTTTGCTACACACTCACACAGGCAGTATCTACAAGAACCAGCATCCTTCTGAAGATGCTGTATGCATGAGCCCCACGCCAGCAGCCAGACCTGCCTCGCTTTCTGCAAGCTCCACTCTGTTCACCTGCACTGGGAGTGGTTAGTGACCATTCTATGGGCGCAGGCATTCAGATCTTTACTCCTCCCACAGTTGTGTAAGATCTAATTCTTATAATAAGTTCTTTCTTCCGTGACACTCATAATGGTATGCCTCCATACTTGGTAACTCTGACTAATGCACATAGGATTCGGTGGACCCTGCCAAAGCAGCTTCCTGCTTCCTTTCTGTGCTTCATGCTTACGCCCAGCCCTCCTATCTTGAGTTTTCCTCCTCTCTGCTCACTACATTGCCTTCATTTATTCATATATCCTTCCTCCATGGGAGGATCTGAGCCTGTTCCTGCTCACCTTACCACTGTGCTATTGGCTGTCCTGTCTCAAGCTACTCCTCTCTGACCCCGCCTGATTCACTTGCACACTATTTCCTACTCTTCATTCTAATCACAAGACTATGTCTAGCAGGCAGCCCGGACGTTTAACTCAGACTGTCAAATGCTGGGATGTCCTGCCCACAGCCTCCCACTCCTGATTTCCAAATAGGAAGGTCATCACATTAAAGAATAAACATCCCCTGAAAGAACTTAATGGGCACTGAGTGTTTTCTACAGTAGATGGCAAAGAAATATTTTTAAGATGAATTAAAACTAAAACGAAGACAAAACTACAAACTCTTTGAGTTGGAAATTATCGAGGAATATTTTAAAAATGACCATATATGGCATGCCGTCGGCCCAGCCAACGCTGCATGCATGGTTTGAAATTTCCACCGAGATGGGCTCAAGGTCTCTTCCAGCTCTGTGATAACAGCTCAAAGGCCAAAGCTATTAATCCCAGCCAGTCATTGCTCAATGCGACCTTGGTGGCGCCAGCTGGCCTCTAGTGGCTTTGGCTGGTCTATCTAGATCAATGAAGTAAACAGAGAAAGATTAAAAAGTTGTGGTATCTTAATTTGGGTAGCTGGCCCTTGCTTATCTCCACCCAACCCCTCTACCTTCGCTGGATCCTTCCCTCAGCTGGGGCCCTGAGGCCGTCTTCCACTGGCCCATCACTGCAGGCAGAAGCTGAGGATAGTGACTCAACCTCTGTTGGGACTCTGTCCAAGAGCTGAATTTTCTTCACATAGAATTAGAAATCCTTAATTTTTAACAGGACCCTGTTGCCCAGTTTGATATGAGACAATCAGCACAGTATAACCAGGTAAGAACGAAAAGAACTTGGACTATGCAAGAGGAAGAATAATTTATTTCAAAGAAGAATAAAGCAACTAGCTACCGAGACTGGGCATCTAGCATGTGCCCTATCTCTACCCTCAGCCTTCCACACTGCCTCGTGTCCCCAGCCCCAGGCCTGTGCCCTTTCTGGGACCCCACAGTGGATACAGTGGGTTGTGTTTTAAGACGAAGTTAGGGAAGGGTGTAAAGGGTAATCTCGGGGCCTGCCAGTTGTGGACACAGCCTCGAGCGGACTCTCTCCAGGCCCTGGCTGATGTGCTGAGCTGCAGAACCAGTGTGTCGGACACAGAGCTGAAAGGCTCTGGGAAGGCTGAGAATGAGCTGTGGTTAGAAACGTGAACAGGAGGTGGTGAGTGAGCATGGGGGACAGGATGATGGCTTGACCCTGAGGAAACACTCACAGAGTCCTTTGGTGACTGTTTATGGGAGAGTAGCCTCCTATCTGAAGGGTTTGCAAGTTTACTGCACTGGCTATCTAAAAACATCCATAAGGACTGGGTAATAATGGTCTTGATGCGGTGGGAAAGGCACAAAGTCAAGACCAGCAGTCCCAGAGGCTCAGAGCGTTCAGGGTGTGCAAAACACCCCTGCGCCCCCAGCAGGCATGCCTCAGCCAGAGCACCCTCCTCCTGCCCCATCAGGGGCCTTGCCCTGGTAGACAGCTGTGGAATGTTGACAGAGATGTGAACGTGGATGCAGCTGAAGATCCTGGACATTAAAGCTCCTTTCCTGCCAGAATAATCTCAGAAACTAGTTGGATGGAGTAGGGAAGGAAATGGACCCAGGGAGCTTAAAAATTTTTTTGTAAACCTGTATTTGCTATAGCAAATACTGTTTACAATGTAAATGACCTTGCACTTTTTGGGGCTTCCACTCATGTGTCAAGATTTCAGTGATAAGGAAACACATTCTTAAATTCTTTTTCTATGCCTATAACATAATTTGGAAAGCTAGAAGCTGAGGTGAATTATTTTTTCCTACTGCAGGACCATTAAAAAAATTAAAACAAACCTTTTGATTATTTTAAGTAATTACAATTTAGAAAGAGTCACCTTAGCCCTGGCTGGTGTAGCGCAGTGGACTGAGCTCGGGCCTGCAAACCAAAGGGTTGCTGGTCAGATTCCCAGTCAGGGAACGTGCCTGGGTTGCGGCCCAGGTTCCCAGCAGGGGGCAGGAGAGAGGCAACCATACATTGATGTTTCTCTCCCACTCTTTCTCCCTCTCCTCCCCTCTCTCTAAAAATAAATACTGTACTTGAACAACAATTTAAATTAAAAAAAGAAGAAATAAAATCTTTTTAAAAAAGAGTCACCTTATTAATATTTTGACAGATCCCCAGACTCTTACTTATGCTCCTACACATAAAAATACAGTTGACCCTTGAACAATATGGGTTTGAACTACATGGGTCCACTTATACATGAATTTCTATTTCCCTGGGATTTGCATCTGTGGATTCTACCAACTGTGGATAGAACAACAGCGTTTTTGATCCTCCACTGGAAATCCACAAGGGGTCCTTGAACCAATGCCCTGTGGATCCCTAAAGACAGCTGCAGTTAAGTTTCTGGAGAGTCAAAAGTTATATATGGACTTCCAGCCAAGATGGAGGCATAGGCAGACGCACTGTGCCTCCTTGCACAACCAAGATAGGGACAACAATTTAGAAACAGAATAACAACCAGAACTGACAGAAAATTGAACTGTATGGAAGTCGGACACCCAAGGAGTTAAATTAGACACTTTCATCCAGACCGGTAGGAGGGGCAGGGTCAGGCAGCCATGCATGGGTCGCAGAATAGAGAGCAAAGAGCATTGGGACGTGAGGCGCAAGGCAACCGGGGTGCTCAAGACCGCAGCGGGCAGACCCTGGGCACGCAAGCAGCGGCTGGCAGACCCCTGTTGAGGAGTGGCAACCGGCAAACCCGGCAAGGCGGCGATTGTGAAGCAAGGCACTGCATGCAAGCCAGGGTCCCAGCGCTGGGAAATAGAGCCTTGGGGCACTGATTGAAAAGGAAAGTCCCATGGGGTGCACAAGCCCACCCACACAGGAATTGGCACCAGAGGGGCCCAGTTTGCTTGCAGAAAGTGGCAGAAGGGTCTGAGGTCCTAAGAGAGCGGAGCAAGCACCATTATTCCTTCTTGGACCCCACCCCCACATACAGTGTCACAACCCAGCAAGCGGGGTGCCCCGCCCTGAACACCTAAGGCTCCGCCCCTCATAAATAACAGGCGCAACAAGACCAAAAAAAAAAACAAAAACCAAAGAGATGGCTCAAACAGAAGATCAATTGAAAGCTCCAGAACCCGTGCTTTTAAGCGACCAAGAGATAGCCAACCTATCAGATGCACAGTTCAAAACACTGGTGATCAGGATGCTCACAGAATTGGTTGATTTTGGTCACAAACTAGATGAAAAAAATGAAGGCTACAATAAGTGAAATGAAGAAAAATGCACAGGGAACCAATAATGATGGAATGAAAGATGGGTCTCACACCAATGGAGTGGACCAGAAGGAAGAAAAAAACATACAATCAGAAAAGAATGAAGAAATAAGAATTCAAAAAAATGAGGAGAGGCTTAGGAACCTCCAGGACATCTTTAAACGTTCCAACATCCGAATTATAGGGGTACCAGAAGGAGAAGAGGAAGAACAACAAGTGGAAAAGATATCTGAATAAATAATAAAGGAGAACTACCATATGGCAAAGGAAATAGACTTCCAG
>CM052551.1:29928003-29992084 GCA_028533065.1 Trachops cirrhosus
CTCAGAGAGTCCCAAAGAAGTTAGACCCAAGGAGGAACACACCAAGGCACATCATAATTACATTAGCCAAGGTAAAAATGAAGGAGAGAATCCTAGAAGCAGCAAGAGATAAGGAGACAGTAACCTACAAAGGAGTTCCCATCAGACTGTCAGCTGATTTCTCAAAAGAGACCTTGCAGGCAAGAAGGGGCTGGAAAGAAGTATTCCAAGTCATGAAAGGCAAGGACCTACACCCAAGATTGCTCTATCCAGCAAAGCTTTTCATTTAGAGTGGAAGGGCAGATCAAGTGCTTCTCAGATAAGGTCAAGTTAAAGGAGTTCATCATCACCAAGCCTTTATTTTATGAAATGTTAAAGGGACTTATCTAAGAAAAAGAAGATCAAAAACATGTATAGTAAAATGACAGCAAACTCACAATTACTAACAACCACACCTAAAACAAAAACAAAAACAAACTAAGCAGGAACAGGAACAGAACCACAGAAATGGAGAATACATGGAGGGTTAGCAACAGGGTAGTGGGAGGAGGAGGGAGGGGTAAAAGGTATGGAGAATAAGTAGCATAGATGGTAGGTAGAAAATAGACAGGGGGAGGGCAAGAATAGTATGGGACATGTAGAAGCTAAAGAACTTATGACACATGGACATGAACTGAAGGGGGGAATGTGGGTGGGAGAGGGTGTGCAAAGTGGAGGGGAATGAAGGGGGGTAATGGGACAACTGTAATAGCATAATCAATAAAATATATTAATTAATTAAAAAAGGAAAAAAGTTATATGTGAATTTTTGACTAGGGGGATCAGTCAGTAGTGTTTAAAAATGTTTCTATTAAATATTAAATATGAAAACAGTATTTCAAACATATGAAGGACCTAAAGACTAATAAAATACCTATGACTCTACCACCTGGCTTAAGAGCTAGAACGTCACAATTACCCAGAAGCCCCACTGTCCAACTGCATCCCTGCCCTCCTCTGAAGAAGAATCCAGCTGTCAGAACTGAGTCTCCACTAGCCCCTTGCTTTTCTTTACTTTTACCACATGTGCTTGTATCCCTTAACACACACAATTTAGTTCTGCATGCTTTTTTATAAAAATAAAATTGTACTTTATGTATGTGCTCTTTTATGACTTGCTTTTAAAACAAATGTATCGATCAATTATATCACATATACAAAAACACACATTTAATCATAAGTGTTCAGCGTGGTGAATTTTCTCAGAGTGAACATGCGCCTGGATCCAGACACAGAACATTGTTAGCACGCTGGCAGCCCTCCTCGGCCCCTCCCAGGTACTATGTCCCTCCAAAGGGGACCGACAGTCTGACTCCGAACATCATAAAACGTCATAAAAATTATATGAATGGAGTCAGTGTCTAATTTTATACACTCAGCTTTACGCTAATCCACGTTGCTGCATGTAGCTATAATCATTTGTTAATGCTGTATAGTGTTCTATTACATGACTATATTACACTTTACATATTTATTTGTCTATTGATGGATATTTGGGTTCTTTCCAATGTTTGCTATTACAAACAGGGATGTTATAAACATTCCCAAATGTGTCTTCTTAAGCCCAAGTGCAAAGGTTTCTTTAGGAGAAATTAGGGAAGGAATTTCAGTGTCACAGGGCATAGTTACTGTTAGCTTTATTAGGTGACTCCAAATGTGAAATCAGCACTCACCACTAAAAATAAAGATCTTTGCCAATCTAATAGGTAAAAATTTTAATCTCGTTTTAATTTGCATTTCTTTCCTTACATTTATTTCATTATTATATTTTAAAAAGCTGTTCATTAGCCTTTCCTAGTTTTTCTTTTATAGGTTTTCTGTATCCTCAACCCATTTTTCTGTTGGGTTGCTCGTAGTTTTCTTAAGGGCTCTTAAAAACCTTTATATATTAAGGGTAGTCTTGTTACACATACACCTACTCAGTTTATGAATTGAGATATAATTGACATAGAACATTACTTTCGGGTATACAACACAATTTAATATTTGTGTATGTTGCTAAATGATCAGCACAAAGCCGAGTTAACATCCATCACTGCACATAGTTACAAACACTTTTTTCTTGCAATGGGAACTTTTAAGGTGTACTCTGTTTGCAACATTCATATATACAATACAGTACTGTTAACTATAGTCACTATACTGCACATCAAATTACCAGGGCTTATTTCTTTTATTGGGTTGGCCAAAAAGTTTGTGTGTTTTTTTCCCATAAGATGGCTCTGATAGCACTTAGTTGTCTTTCATTTCATTTGAAACAATGTTGCTAGATGGAATTGTGACAGCTGTCATGTCAGCGTGCATTAAAAAACACACATCAAAATTGGTGAAATTTTGTGTAGCCATTTTAATATTGAAGATGGAAGAAAATATACATTTTCAGCATATTATGCTTTATTATTTCAAGAAAGATAAAAATGCAACTGAAATGCAAGAAAAGATTTGTGCAGTGTATGGCAAAGATGCTGTGACTGATCGAATGTGTCAAAACCGGTTTGTGAAGTTTCGTGCTGGAGATGTCTCTCTGGATGATGCTACACAGTCGGGTAGACCAGTTGAAGTAGACAGCAATCAAATCGAGATATTAATTAGAACAATCAACATTATACCATGCGGGAGGTAGGTGACATACTCAAAATATCCAAATCATTGAAGTTATTGGTGAAAATGAAAAACGTGTCTTTTATTTTATAGAAAAAGCTAACTGGACTTTTTGGTCAACCCACTGTAATAGAAGTTTGTACCTTTTGACCCTCTTCACCAATTTCACCCACTTCTGGCAAACCGGATCTACACTCGTATCTACTGTTTTCCTTATATTCCACATGTACAAGTGAGTGAGATCAGGCAGCATTTGCCTTGCTCTGACTTATTTCCATGAACATAATTCTTAGCATAATGTTCTTTTCATCTGTAGTTCTTACAGTTTGGTTTGTGGTGCTTTTTGTCATTTGGAAGTTTGAAATGTTTATGCAATCAGAGCCACCTTCTTTTTCTTTGCAGATCCTGCCCTTTCTGCTGTCAGGGCCGGGCTCAAACATATTTTTCCACTCCAGGATGACCTGTTTGGTAAGGTGGCTTTATTTTTCATAGATACATTGCATCTGGTGGCTTTCCAAACTTACTGAGCAGAGGTAGTAATGGCCAATGGTCAAGGTGGACCCAGATGCTATTTCCGCTCTGCAGATTTTAGAAGCAAAAGTGTTGATGACGTTTCTATTATCTGGAGACCTGTCTTCATCATACAGAGAATAAAAAGTGAACTGAGTTGTGCTGAGGCCAATTCTTTGCTTCTTATGCAAAGAGGTAGAAATAACGGTGTCCTCTCCCCAGAACCCAGCAAACAGGCTGGAGTCCTTACAGCAGGGAAATTCACCAGAGGGAGAATACCTGAGGGACAAGACTGACCTGCCAACAAGGAAGAAGTGAGCCCTGCAACAGCGGCCTGGCATGGGCTCCCCTCCCACAGGGGCTGTTGATTGCTTAGGCTTTTACAATTCTTGAGCCCTGTTCCAAGGAGCTTTTGTGGTTTAAATCAATGTGCTTCTGGGAATAAGTGCCCTTATTATTCCTAGTTCACATTGTTTGCTGTGCTCTTATACCACCGTGACATAATGCCCTTTGTGCAGCTGTACAATAACAGTCCTTTCAGGAATCTCTAACAGCTTTCTAATTAGGACCCACAACCACATGCCAGATGTAGAAAACCACAGCCTAGAGACAAATGACAAAGCTTCACCTTGGTCACAAAGGAGTCAAGCCCAGGTCTGACTCCTCCCAGGAGGTTGCAGGGTCTGGCTGCACCACTGTCTGGGAGTGTACCCCTATAGCGGTGTCTGCCCTGTTGTTAGGCTGCCCCAGCACCTGGCAGGGAGTACTGGGCCCCTGGCAGTGCTGCTTAGAGTTATCTAAGCAGCTGAGCTATCAGGTTGAGGACCGAAAGCCAGAAATTCCCAGCATTGGTCCTGGCTGGTGTGGCTCAGTGGATTGAGTGCCAGACTGAGAAACAAAGGGTCATCGCTGGTTCAATTCCCAGTCAGGGTACACACCTGCACTGCAGGCCAGGTCCCCAGTAGGGGGCGCACGAGAGACAATCACATATTAATGTTTCTCTCCCTCTCATTCTCCCTCTCTTCCCCTCCCTCTAAAAATAAATAAATAAAATCTTAAAAAAAAAAAAAGAAAAGAAAGAAATTCCCAGCATCGCTTGAGCAATAGCTCTTGAGTTTATAACCAGTGCTCAGTGACTAAGCTTCTAGGATGGTGTAAGACTAGGTCACGTGAAACAGAATTCTGAATTAAGTAATTAAACTTGACTGACTGCCTACTATGCACAAAGATGAACTCCCGATGCCCCCTGTGGCTGTTCACATCCTAGATGAAAGAGGAGACACATATGGAAGCAAGGAGTTACAAGAAGCTGAGTGCTTTAATAGACAGCAGACCAGAAGGTTAAGGTAGCACCCAGCTCTAGGGGCTTTCAGGAAAGCTTCCTGATGAGGAGGACTTTAACCTGGGCAAATCTTTACAGATGGACTAAGCCTGCTCTGCAGAGCCACGGGGAGGAGAGCATTGCATGCTGAAGGTTAAGAGCGCACAAAGGTCTGGAGGTGCGGAATGCTCTGGGATTCAGGGAAAAATGAAAACGTCAACATGTCTAATGTGGCCATGGTGATCCCACTGTTTTTTCTCTGTTCTGTTTTTATAGCCAAAACTCTGTCCCTTTTTATCTAAATATCTTATCTTGGATATTGAAAAGACTGAGCTTGTTTTTTTGTTTGTTTGTGGTTTTGTCTTTGCACTATTGCTTTAACCCTCCACTTCTCAGGGCACTGTGGATACCTCCGATTAGGGAAAAGACCATGTATTGGGAAACGCCCCAAAGAAAAGCACAGAGATGAATATCTCACTGCATGATAAGCACACAAAGGCAGCTCAGAGAACTTAGCTGGGCTGTTTTCTTGTACTGTCCACAGAGCAGTACACACGGTACTGGATGACTCCCAAGCTTACCCATCACAGGTCCCGCCGCCCAGACGGGGGCCCTGTGATCTGAAACTTGTGGAGTAGAAGCTGTCGCTGAAAGCAGGTGCGGGGTGGGGATGCCAGGGGAAATGTGAACTGGCCAGCAGTCTAACAGATGACCCCCACCGGAGTGAAAGCACTGGATATGAGCCGAGTGAGTCTGGGTTGCAGCTGGTTCTGGAGTCAGGCTGGATTGGAGTGGCCACCTCTGGCTTCCTCTCCTTGCCTTTCTTTTCCTTGGTATCTTTCGTTGCCCACCCTGCTTCCCACAGGGTGTTCAGGTAGCACTTTACAAACCTCCTCAGTCAATGAGAATAATTACATGGTGCACTTCTCAGGACTCACCTCTGCAATTTTGGTACCTCTGCGAGCTCTTGGCACTATAGACAAACACTGATCACCCTTCCATATGGACAGTCACTGACCAAAGCCTCCTGGGAGCAGGGACTCTACCTGCTGCAGGGTCTTACTGATAACAGGTACCATCAGTCCATGGAAAAGGAAGGCAGAGAGGGAAAAAGGGAGGGAGGAGGAGGGATGGATAGGGAAGAGCTTGGCAGGTGAGTGAACTCAAATCACTCAGAGCAACAACATATTCTAACTTCTGACCAGGACAAGGCTACTGCTAGAGGAGAGTGGAGGTGATTCTAAGGAAGGAGACAGATGAACGGTCCTTATTTTTACTTTCTTGTGAGCTCTAGGCACTGGTCCATTCCCTCTAGCCTCAGACTTCAGATAAGAGCCTGAGCTGCACTCTCCACCACCACTGGGCCTATGCGATGCCCGTGGGCTGTGCTCCCGTCTTTCCACTGCTTGGAGCTCTGAACTTGTAGAGAGCTTGCTTCACCCCTCTTGTCTCCAAGGCCAACATAGGGTGAGTGGGCAAATCAGTCAGGTCTGCCCCATGCAGGGATGTGAACCAGGGCTTGGTGCTAGGGTGGAGTTGCATTATGGAGGGTCTTAAAAGAGATACTGAACCAGGCACCTAAACCCTAGGACTACGGTTTGTGGTAGCAGCAGTTAAAACAAAGGTGCTGACAGCAAGCAGATCTCATTGCCTTGGGGGCCGTGCCTCTGCCCCTCAAAATGATTCAAGAGGTTCTACACCCCTTAGGGAAAAAGGGGTGGGAGGGAAAAAAAGAGAAAAAGAAAAAAAAATGAAAGATGGAAGAATTCAGGATGTATTGGGAACCCAGGGGAATAGGGTTCCCATTGGACAAGGTGAGTGAATGGGAACGCAGTGGGAAGTATGGATTACTCAGAGACAGGGATTAGCAAGCAAAGAAAACAGGAAGTGAAAGTGACAGTCCAGAAAGATACAGTGAGGCTGTGAACAGGGCTGACGGGAACAGAAGGGAAGAAACCGTGATGAACAGCCCCCCTCCTCAAAAGTAGGGCAGCTCCTTTCCCTGCCTGGACACATATCTCATATAAACACATAGACAAACACTTGGGAGGTGAGAGAAAATGTGACTCTTCACTCTCCCTCTTTCCTCTGCTGTCAAGCCTGGGGGCCCTTCCTCCTAGAGTCCTCCCTCCCTCTTCTCCCTGTCCCTCCATCCCATTCTGGGCAATGGCCAGAGGCATTTACTCTAAGGACAGAAAGAGTCACGAGGGGGTTATTTATATCTGCAGCTGCACTGCGGAGCCCTCTGTCTGGAGGGCATGAGTTGGGTGGGCGGTAGGACTACACCTCCTTGCCCAGGCAGAGCCCTTGGCTGGAGAGTCTGCCCCACATAAGGTCCTGCTGATGTGGGGACAAGAGCGCAGAGAGTCCACCTCTCTGCCTCCTGAGAGGCTGTTGGCAAAGGCATCCATGCAGTTGGGCAGAACAGCTCACTCAGTCCAAATGCCACCATTCTTTAGTATTTAATTATTTTCACAGTTCACAAAGTCCTTCCTGAGGCCCAACCTAAATTTCTTCTTGCAATTTTGCCTCATGTTCTCTTCGGGGGAGATGGCTAACTCTCCAAAACCTTTCAGGAGGGAAATAGTTCTGATCAGTCAGGTAGAGAGTGCCCATTGAATTATGAGGCTTGTACCCAATAGATTTGATGGCAAGAACTAACTTTGGACACAAGCCCATTTATTTTGCAGTTACTAAATAACTCAGAAAGAATGACAGAGAAGCCTGGGTTGGCTCATTGAGTTGGTGACACTTCCTTTTTTATTGTCTTGTCCCAGGGCTTGTACTGACAGGAAAGCTGGGTGGATATAAATGCCCTCCCTCCCAAGAGAAAAGAATAAACTCCTTTCGAGCCAAGAAATTTTAGTCCCCTTAAGGTTCTAAAATGACCCAGAACATCACTTTCCTTTAAGGCAGAGCTGATCTGAGACAGAATTGCCTCATGAGGCTTAAGTTTCTTTCCCTGCTGTTCTCTGGGCCAGCGCCCTGTGCCGCCCACTCTACCAGAGGCAGGAGGCAACCAACATTTCGTGGGCCCCTGCCAAGGTGCAGGCTTCGGGCACATGTTATTACATTTCATTTCCACAACAGGGCAGTCATCAGCCCCATTTCGCAGATGAAGAAGCCAAGGCTCACAAAAACGTTACGAGAGGAAAGCAAGACTCAACAGCCAGCGGGCTGTTGCAGTACATGGAGTGCTGGAAGGAGCTGCTCGTTCCCACGCCAGGACAGGGTAACCTGAGCTCTGCCTGTCCACATTTAGGCCAATCCAAGGGTCAGGCAGCGCCTCGCACACAGGACTGGATGCGGTGCTGGTCACAAAGGGACCAGTACAAAGAGTCAGGTCTGGTTGGAGGAGCCAGGGAGATTGTGTCTCTGCCAGGGTCCGGGGGGACTAAGAGGGTAGCTGGGGTCAGGGGAGAATGCATTCTGATTACACTATTTCCCTGTGGCCCAGTTTGGGGAGTGAGCCATCTCCCTCAAACACAGAGAACTGAAGCCTGAGGTTAATTAGGACTGCTGTGAAGGGCTTAGGCGGGGAATAAGAAAAAACTTCTTGAACTGCGAAGATGGTTTGATTATTGCAGGGGCAGCCGCTCAGGCTGAGAGCTTTACTGAAGGGCCACACAGGAGTCAGCATGGACTCTGACCTGGACAGACCCGTGCAAACTCACTCCTTCCCCCTTTCCCAGGGGGAAATGATCAACCACCAAGGAAGCTCCTGCCCACCCAGCTAAATCAAAGCCTTCCCTCCCTCGGTCTGTGCAAAAACAAGGAGTGGGCCAGCCGGGAACCCAAGGAGCTTGTCCATCTCTGTATTCCCGCTTCCCACTATCCTGTACATATCTGAGAAATATTTATTGAATAAAAGGTCACCTGTTTTGAGAATTGTGTCCTTGTTGGCTGGGCCTTTGGCATAGATCTGGGAAATCTGCTTGAGTTCACAAATTCCTGCTCAGACAAATGTTGCTGACTGAGCTATAATGCCCTGTGATCTCAGCGGAGTTACCTTCAGTGCTCAGGATGAAGGAAAAATGCTTCCCATCAGCTACTCTTGGTCAGCCACGTGGGGGTGGGGGGAGGGCACAGGAGTGCTTAGGACAGACTCACTGGCCCTCTCCGGTGTCAAGGGTCCTCAAGGTGGTTCCAGATACACTCACTCTGAGACAATTCTAGCCACAGCTAGTATGCTTTTTGAGCATCCCCGGGGACACTGTAACACTAAGTGGGATAGAGCTGATGTCACTTAAGTGATTCTGTGATACAGTCACTTCTCTCTAATGCCTGACAACTCGACCTGTGACAATGAGGGGTTCATGTCATCCAACAGCCCGGCCAGAAGCAGCAGTAGCTTCTGCAACATGAGACAATGTTGACTTCTTTTTGAGAGTAAGCTCCTACCTCCTTGAGGCTAAATATTGACTTTACACTTTAGGGGTGTACCTTTTTTCCACATGCTCTTCTGCTCCTCTCTGGCTTCCAAGTAGGTACACAATTGTCTGTGATTTTGTCGAGGAGAGGGTTTCTGAGCAGGAAGAACACCTGCATTCCCGGTGCGGCAAAAGGAGAAGATGCCACACGATGGCCAGTCTTCTAATTACCTAGGAGCCCCTCCTGACTGCTGCATTCAAGGGGAGCTACCACCAGGATTTCAGAAATGGCATCTTTGGTGCTCTCTCCACAGGTTTTATAGACCACTTCGCACACTCTGAAAATAGAGGTCTTGCCGTGGCTGACATGGCTCAGTGTGATTGAGCACTGGCCTGCCAACCAAAAGGTCATGGGTTCGATTCCCAGTCAGGGCACATGCCTGGGTTGAGAGTCGAGGCAACCCATCGAAGTTTCTCTCACACGTCTATGTTTCTCTATCTCTCTTTCTTTTTCCCCTCCACTCTCTCTAAAGATAAATAAAATCTTTAATAAAAAAATGAAAATGGGTCTTTTTCTGTTAATTGAGGGCTCTCCCACCACCAGCTCAGGGCCCAGCATGGTGATGGTGTACCCCAGGAAAGGCCCTGTCCCCTACTTGCATTTCTATAGGTTTTACACCTACATGTCCTGACATGTGGGGAGAACTTCGGAGCTGACTCTCCCGATCACGTGCTGTCTGCCTGTGCTGGCGGGTGGGGGTGGGGAAAGGAAAGCAAGGAGGGGCATACGAACATTAACGATTCACCATCCCTTTGCTCATCTCCTCAAGGTGAGAGGGCACACAAAGACGCGACGCACCATTAGCCTCACTCTTTCCAACGGTGGGATGAACTCTAGGGGCAATGCAGCCCACTTTCCCCTTCCACGGTGTTGGGAAACAGACCAGACATTAGTATCTTCTCATAATTGCTCAGTCTAATTCAGTCCTATTTTATCTGTCCTACTCCTCTATTTGATTCATAGACACGAATAAGCTTCACCAAAATCCACAAATAAAGTCTCCCAGGAAAGCCAAAAGGTGAACTACAGAATATTTCTTCTCTGCATACAATCTCATTTTCTTGAACTCATCCTGACTTTTAAGGATACTGGGTAGAGGCTCATTTTCCTGATTGTTCTAGTTCACTTAATATTGTATCACCTCCATAATTTCACTAAAAAAAATCTGAAAACCACAATAAAAGTCTTTTTTAGTCTCCGTTTTCCAGTTAGATGTCACTAAATCAAAGCTACACCAATAGACGTGATCTGTAAGGAAGACAGTCCCCAAACTCCGTTCACCAACTTCCAATCTTTAAGCAAAACTAAATCATAAGCGGAGGGCAACTGCCCAACACCCTTGGCTGTGCAGGAGAGAACGGCTCTGGGACAGATTACCAAGTAAGCAGAGGGCAAGGGAAAAGTCCAGACTGAAAAGTGTTTTGTAACTGTAGTAGGTTTGAAAAAAGTCACAACATTCTCCATTTTTCACTGGAATGTGGGAATCAATGGCTCTACGTCTTGGCATGTCCCTGAAGGAAAATAACACAACTCACTCTGTCTGAATCCCAACTACAATTAAAAATTAAATTGCTCATAGAATGAGTACTCAGACTACATACCACAGGATAATGGACTAGGCTCCTGCTAAGTCATTAAATACACAGCCCATGATGTTAAAAGGTCTTTGTGCTCTTGGACAAGAAATGGAGTACTATTGGTAGGCAATCTAAGCCAATTCTCCAGGCTTTTTGACTTCTCACTACATCCCATCACACTTTTAATGTTGGTGACGGATAAAGGCTAAATCCAAGGGCACATTACAGAAAGAGCAGGGGTGGGTGTTTGGCTGAGCAACACAGTATTGTATCACCAGATGCAACACACACACACACACACACACACACACACACACACACACACACACACACATACACAAACCCCAAATACCTTGTTATCTCCACAATCTTCCATGTGAAACCATTGGTACGTCAAATAATCCCAAAGAAGATCCCTTGGGATTGTCCAGAAACTTACTTAAGAGTTATTCAGGTCCTAAGGTAATAGTGGGTCTCATTTCTGCACTTCTCACTCTTGCACTGTCCAGTTCTATGGGAAGTAGACATATGAGACTATTCGAATTTAACTGAATTCAAAGGAAATAAAAGATTCAGACACAGTAGCTGTATTTTAGATACTCAATAGTTGTGCGTGACTGCTGGCTGTCCAGGATAGCACAGACTGAGAACATTTCCATCACCACAGAAAGTTCCACTGGACAGTGCTGCATATACTCTATGTACCAGGTATTGGTACACCCTATTCTCAACACTGCTGGCAGATACTGGCACGGAAAGATCCAGTGAGCTATCCAAAGATCCATGGCAAGTGATGTTATAAATACAACTTAAACTGACATCTCTGAAACCCTAATGTGAAGATCTTGTTTGGTTGGTTGGTTCTTCTTTGAACCGTATCTTAATGTAAAAAGTGACTTAGAGCCTCCAGTTGCAAATTACCTGACACCTCAGTTGGTTTAAGCTAGAAAGGTCATATTGCAAATCTCTGTTTTAATTGGCATATAGTACTACTTCAATTTCTTAATATTATTAGAATATTGCCATCACCCTTAAAGGCAATCAGTAGCTTTAGAAAGTATTTTCATCACATGTTTGTCTTTAAATATTTTAATTAAATAAGATTTACAGCAGTGTAGGCAGAATTCCCATTTTAAGTCAATATTAAATTATTTTATTACTCTATGTACCAAAATTGAATATGAAGGAAGATAGTTTAAATGTGTTTAGAAGCAGAAAAAGGTAACTTTTATTTTGAATGAATAAATTCTGAGATTAAAAACTGATCCAACACTGTGAAAGATAATACCAGTGAAGATTACAATAATGATAGAAAACATATATCTACTCACTATGTGCTAGGTACGTTCTAAGTGCTTCATACATATTAATTCTATAGTAAGTCACTTAATCCTCATACCTACCCCACGAAGCACTACTGTGCTTTCCCATTTCAGTCATAAGGAAAACGGAGCACACAGAGATTAAGCAGTTTGTCTGAGGTCACAGAGTTAAGAGTTAGGGTGTGAACTGTGCCCACCATATGGCTTCTGAGCTTGTGCTCGTAACCACCAGGTTCCACTGCAAAGTTACTACACACTGAGAAAGAAACGTCCTGTCTTCCTAGAATAAATCAGCCCATGCCCTTTACTATCCATATTTCTAAATTCAGGGAACATACTCACTTCACAATTAGTATGTGTATTTTTCTTTGCTGCATAATCCCTTGAGTTATTTCTTTTTCTTTTCCTTCATTAATGTTGAAATTATAAACAGTTTCCCTGCACTGTAAGTAACTGTTTAACAGTTGATGCCAAATATGCAGTCCATATTATCCCAAACATTATGTCCGAGTGCCAACCCTGGGTCTAACAGATGTACTGAAATAAAGTAGCCTTTTTTTCCCACAGTTATTTTCATGCTCTGAACTATCTGGCTGTTTCTATTTTCACAATTCCTTTCCAGGTTTGTGCCAGGGGCCCTACAGTATATCAAATCAAAGAGTCTATAACTAGAGCTATCAAAAACTTATCTTCCCAAGATTTGCTTCTTTTCTAGAGAATTCTGCCTTGCAACAGTACCAGAAATCTGAAATTAACATTGTATGATTTCCTTTGGAAAACAGCCATTTAATGGGGGGAGGGGAAGATATTTCCCCCCATTTAAAATTGTTTTTTTGCCTTTAGTCTTTCAGGCATCTCGTAACAAAACTCTGGACTGCAGTCTGGCAATCCAGTCTAATTCACTCACTCTACAGACAAAGAAACTAAAGCCTACAGAGGGGAAGTGACTCGCCCCAGGGCCCAGAGAGGATTCATCAGGGCTCAGAGTGGAACCCCTTCTTTCTGACTCAGCTCTACTGGTAAAAGAGCGAGGGAGGGGCCCTGCACTCGTCCTCCACACTGCTGGCAATTCTTCCCAAAGCTTACACTCCCAGATGCTGTCACAGCCGTGCGTATCGTGCACTGGGGACAACTGGGCCACATCTACATGGGTGTCACCCACAGCGGTCACAGTAGATTTACATGTTTGTGACAAAGTTCTGGCTGTTAGCAGTGAACTGTACTGCGCTGAGACAACAGCTCATGAAGCCAAGTGATCTTATAGGGACCTGAGTTGTCAACCACTTCTCACCCCCACATAGGCCGTGTGTGACAAAGAAATAAAACCCAAACATTTTTTCCTTTAAACTCCATTCCTCATTTGAGCTATTGTCAACTTTAAAGAGAAAAAGGCAAACACAAGCAAAGAAATTGAGAGATTTATTTTAAAAAGAAACTTCCAAGGAATGTGCCTGCTTCATCTGAGGAGCTGCTTTGAACCCTAGTGCCCACCCCGTGGGTATCTCAGTGCTGTGACCCCCGACGCTTGGAGACCGTGATCCCAGAGAGCTCAGTGATCCCCAGTCAAGACAGGACAGTGACAGTATATCTAGTATACTGTGTTAAGACAAGAAAGTATATAATTTTATCATGGTTTTATATTTTATCATGGTTTTCAACCAGTACTGAAATAGAAAAAAAGGGGATTTCTGGCTAACCAGAAATTTCTATTCCCTGAGCATTCCAACTAACTGAGGTTGTGCTATAAAGAGGTATTCTTTCTAGTCGGTCAAGTCTAGCATCACACAACTTGCCGAGAACAAACTAAACCACTCAAAGATCTGCTCTCCCACCTCAAAACATTAAGAAATTAAATGCGAATGACTTTTTTCACTCTTAGAAACAAATGTAAAAAGTTCACACAATCACACATATAATTAGAAAAAACAAATTATTATTAATGTCCAATCTTTCTATGTAATTGTACGCTGTGTTTGGGTCAGTTAAATACCAAAACAATAAGTTAAGTTTGCTTTAGCGCAGAGCACATAGGTAAGGAGCTGAAACAACACAGCGGGGCGTTTCCACTCCGCGGGTGCCCTGCTGCCCGCTCTCATACCCCGGAAGAGGGGATGTTCGGGAGACACCTTCACGTCCCTCGATGGGAGGACTCAGTTTCCACCGCTGCACTTACTGGTCAGAGTCTCCCAAGGCTCAGCTCAGAATCAGAGGTCTGTGTCAGGCCGCAAGTTTTGCTAAGAAGCAGTCAACTTTACCAATTCAATGATCCCAACATGTGGCTTAAAAGAAAAGGAAAAGGTTTGGCAACAGTAAAAGAATATAAGAATGAAAATGTTAAATATGAGATAAAGAACCTGGTGAAAGGAAAAGGAAAAAAATCTTGCTGGTTAGGAACCCAGTTTTTCTGAAATGAAATTTTTAAGAAGAAAAAAGAACCACATTGTTTCAGAATATTACATTATAGAAATGAGTGGGTAAATGGATTCCACATTATAACTTTCATATCTTAATCCATGAGAAAAAGCAAGGTCTTTTAGCCAGTTTAACCAACCCCTGTGAAGTCCGTCGCGCACTCGTCCTGTGGCTAAAACCGCGTGTAGGCGTTTCGCTGCTGCTGCTGCTGTAACGGTTGCTGGGCTTGCTGCTGCTGCAGGCGAATTTGCTGGGAATAAGGGTCTTCCAGGGATTTTACAAATATGGTGGTTCTGGGACCGGTCTTCCACACGATGCCATTGGCGTCTTTCACTGAAGATTCCACCGTAATGTTGTGTGTGCCCAGAATAGCAAAGTTCAACAGAAACTGAGTACTAAAGTAATCATTATGAGGCTCCACCCTCTGCTCCATCTCATTGGTCATATTGTCAATGGGTATCTGGAATAGAAGAATTGTTAAATAACAACAATAGTTAACATTTATTGAGCTAGGCCCTGCCTAAGTGCTTGCTTAATCCATGCAAACAACCAAGACGTAAGTACAATTACTATCCTTGCTTTATAGATAAGAAAACTGAGGCAGAGAGGTTAAGTAATTTCTCCAAGGTCACTCAGGAATCAGTGGTGGAGCTGGCCGGCCTCTGAACCCAGGCAGGCTAACTGCAGGGCCTACGCTCCTAGCTATGGAGTGACCCGACTCCTCGCCGTCCTTTGCAGAAGGAGCTCGCAGAGCCTCTCTCAACCCACTCCTGGGCTGGCCTCTCTCCCTGGTGAGGGCGTTCGGGACACGCCACCCCTAAAACACACTGCTTTGGCATTCCGATTACCTGGAGCTAAAGGTACTTGAGAAACAACAGATGGAAGAAGGGCTCTCGGACCTGCCCCTTTGTACCTAAAACAGGCCATAAATGTCCCGCAAGGAAGGTAGCCTCCCCTACACCAGGAAGAGAAGAGCGTCCTTCTCAGAGACTGGGCACCGATGCCGTAACGGATCTGTACAAACAAACCTACTCAAATAACCCTTATCTTCCACTGGTCTGGCCCACTGCCCTGACAGATGTTCTAGTCACCTTCTCACAATTTAATGCCCCAAGCCCAAATCCTTTGTCTTGTCATTTCGTCATGAACTTATCATTTCTGTGTCCAAAGGTATATAAGCTTTCTGCTCTGGTAACTTCTTCGGGTCTTTATTCCTTTGTCAAGATTCCCATCTACGTGTAAAATTGTAGTTAACATTTGTATGCTGTTTTCCTGTTAATCTGCCTTAATGTCAGTTTAATCTTAGGCCCAGCTGGAGGCCCTCAGATGATAAAAGAGAAAATTTTCCTTCCTTATACCTGTTACCAGATCCCAACTCTAATTCCCATCTCTGTAGTCTGTGAAAAGACATTCTGAAAAAAACAGGAAGCAACCACCTGTTTCAGGGAGTTTAAAATGTAACAGACTTTTTTTCCTCCTAGCTGGTCTCCTTTTGTATTTCTTGAGTAATACAATGACCCTTCCCTCCTTTAGTGTTAACTTTAGAATTAAATTAACTTCAGAACTTGCACACTGCTCACTTACTCAGTGTCTCGTTCAGAAGGGCAGTACAATACACTGTAAAGCTCAGATTTATGGGCTCATGCACTCATTCAGCTAGACAGACACTCTTGCTGTTGTCCTTCAAAGACAAGGGGTGAGCCCACCCCTACCCAAGGTGAGGTATGTCAGGGAGACTCTTTTTCTGAGGGTGCCTCTAAAGGGAAGCCTAGTGAGTATTTGCCGGCACTGCTGTACGTCTATGTGCGTTTCTGTTGTACAATTAATGATATAAATGTGCCCTCAAGCTTTGTCTCAATAAGCAGTTACCACCTCAGTTTTCCAGTCATTACCTGTAACATTAATGAAACAAAGTCACTAACCAATTCAAGATCTTGGAGTTATTTATAGGTCTTTTTTGTTTTTGTTTGCACATTTGACATTTGTAGGGTTTTTATTTTCCTAAAGAACGTGCTAATCAAACAAGAACTTCCTTAAAAGGACCAGAAAAAGGACCTCATGACTCTAAGCGGACGCTGCATTTTCGTTTGCAAACTCACTGCAAGTAACGTTACAAAGCCATCGTGGACGACATGTCTCATTACATCAGCTTCCTGACTTAGGCAGGGCCCCTCAAGAGGTAAGTCAGCAAGCAGAAGGCCAGCACTTCCCAGTGTGAATGTGGTTTTTCTTCATAGTAGGAATCATTATACATAAGGAACAGAGAGAATTGTGGTTACTATTCTTTCAAACACAAAGTGAGGAGAGGGCTGCAGACAGTTCCCTATGTAAATTCTCACTATGACTTTTTGAGACAAGAGATCACCCAAGCATAGCTGTTGCACTCTAAATACAGTAAATGATTTTTCTTCGTCACCAAGTTTCTAGTGAGTGGCTACATATGGCACCATGCTTTGGGTCATGAAAGTCAAAGAGAAGAAGAGAATGAAGACTGAGCCTTATCAGACTGAGTGAAGAGTGCCAGAATTACTTTACCAAAGTAAAGAAAGTGGTGATGGCCTAAACCAGACCTCCCTTGGCTTTTTTAGCCTAAAACCACAAGAGAATGAAATGCTCTCTTCTTATCTTTACTGACACCCCTTTCCTTGCGGTGAACCTCACTTCAAGCATGCCCCCAATAAACCTGGGCATGAGCACTTTGAGCTCCTGAGCAACTCTGCTCATACAACTGTGTACGTGATGCCCTGTTCCAGGCCCTGTGAATAAACTGCCACAGAGCAGAAAGAGACGTCTATAGGAAGAACATTCTGCGTCTGGAAGACTGGCATTTCATGGGCTCCCATTCAGAATCGCAGCTTTGGCCAACAAAGCAAGCATGACTGGTGAACACATCTCGTGATTCTCAAAAGTAGCAAACCCCTACGGTTATAGCCATAAAGATTTATCTTAGCTGACCACTGTGTGTCAACGCTGTACCTTTTTTTTTGAAAATGCTAAAATCTACTTAAAAGAGAAAAATAAATGTGTTCTTTTGGGGGCAGACAGACTAGGAAGACACTCCCCACTTGTGATGTTTCCCTCAGTGTGAAAGGACCTTTCATTAGATGCACAGCGCTGGTCTCCAGCGGGGGTGATGAATCCCACCGACTGTTAAGTTTCGGGGTGGGAACTGGGCGTGGGGAGCTCAGCATCCTCTCTGTTCCTTCTCTGGGCTTCCAGTGCTCCTCCCTGCCACCAGTGTCACCGGAGCAGGCTTTGTGTGCACCGGCTGAGGCTGAGCGGGAAACTTCAATTGAGGGACAAGGCCTGAGATCCTTACCACCAGGCACCTGGGCTCTAATAATAACAACACTCACCGTTTGATCTCTGTCTGCCTGGATGTCTGGTCTATCAAATGGTTCGGGAAGAGAAGGCAAGTATCATTATCAGCCCCTCAAACCCCAATATGTGCTTTTAGCTCATGTGCACCTGATCCCTGGGGAGGTGGAACTGCAATCCGCTTAACCATGAAAAACACTAGAAAGCTTCCATCAATGAGTTGATTAAATCGCATCATAATTCTGCCCCTTTAATTACCTTGTAGTCTTGTCCAGATTTACTTTGCAGCGTGGAGGAAACGTTCAGACAGACAGACTGAATTTTGCGAAAGAGTCCTGGTTTCGATCCGTGCTGAACCACTCCCTCCACCTTCAGCGCCAGCTGCTGGTTGTTCTGGACAGCAATGGGCTCTGCGGGGTTCCGGGGGGACGGTGACAGAGCGAGCTGCAACAACATCAAAATGAACCCTAACCACTAAGAACGAGCTTCCTTCCAACACGTCTGTGCTAGTCGCTGCTACGGGTCAAAATGTCACTCTCTCTCTCTCTCTCACACATACACACGCACGCGCACGTGACTGTGCTGGGACAACCAGACAGACGTGCCTTCAGAGTCAAGGGCTCCTTGTTGCTAGTGCCTCCTTTTAAATACCCACTGTCATTTTTTTTAATAAAGTAAACTGGGCCCAGCCCAAGTTCTGTTTGAGTGTAACAGAACATTAGAGAACAGCAAAGGCACTGCTCTCCCAATTTCTGTGGAAAGGTATTTCTTGGACAATGAACCAATTCTAGTAGGGAAATAAACTATGTAAATTTTCATGTCCAGAAGCTGTCTCTTTGGTCTTAGGTAATTTTAAATTGACTAAATTCAAATGCAAATGAACTTAAAATTCTAGGATTACATCTATAACTAAGTCTCCATAAGAAAAAAGTCAGTTTCCACAAATGAACCAAATGACATTTTAAATCTTTTTAATTAGAGTGGTTTTTCTTAAAAAAAAAAAACAAACATTAAAATCCACTTCAACTACAGAAAGCTCAAATCTTGCTACATAAAAAGATGGAAAAAATTGGGTCTTTTTGATAATACAGTTGAACCGCTGAATTAATCAGCTCTGGAGACCTGCTACCTTAGGACTTCTTATTTAGATAATCAATTTTGCTTATTATTCAGGTCATCTGAAATGGCTTGCTTTATTTGCAATCAAAAGCATTTGGATGGATGCCATAATGTACTGAAGACATTTTCTGACAGGGATAATCCAGGAAATCTCGCAGAAGTGACAATTTCCCCCTTTCCCAACAATTCAATTCCTTGAATCAAAAAATAGCTTCCAAATTTTGGGTAGCTTAAATATTTAAAAATACTAATTCTATTCATTGACCAGTTCCTCAAAACTTGTTATTCAAAGACAAAAGTCTTTGGAGGTAGGACTGGCCATGTTTTTACTGGGCTTGTTTCATTCAAAGGACATACTCTTGGAGCAGGGAGCCAAGGTGCCGAGTGCCAGGGACCCAAACACCAGTCTCACTGCACTTGGTACTGACAGGTATCCCATTCCCTTCATCAAATCACCTGGTAAAGGGAGGAAAGGCTTACAACTGAGTAGGGTAAGTTTTATCAAAACCAAAGGTCAGATCCGGAAGTAGAGCTACATCCCATTAAAATAACTGGGTTTTTGATCTTATTAACCTTAGCATTCTTCCTTTATTACCTTGATGCTGGTAGACTGTAGTTTCTGGAAAAAATATCTCTGAAATGAAAGAGGAACTTTCAGCAAAGCAATGATGGCATTGCAGAGGCATGCTGTATGCTGGGGAGAAAAGGAAACTGAATCAAACAAAAATAAATTTCCAAATTTCATCAACAAATGGTACATTCAGGAAGAAATTTCTACAAAAGCTCATAGACTACTACAAAATCAATAATAATACCACCATCAGCAAAGAGTCATAATACCCAGAAATTGTGAATATCTGCCAAATCATTCATGTCACAGAGTACAATGATAGATTTTTACTTTATTTTGAAGTAGTATACTCAATAAGAAGTAAATGACAAAAGGGAGAAAACCCACATCGCTCATATCATGACCCTAAATTAGAGTAGCTGTCAGTTTGATGAAGTATGGCAAAGCATGAGAAAGAGCACACGGTAAGGAAGCCAGAGCAGTGTACTGACATCCGGGACCTGACACCGAACCCCATGTGGACCTTCGGCTTTGAGTCGCCTTGTTTCGTTGATCATTTCCACAGGGCGGCTCGCTGACGCTATGGCCATGAGGTCCCAGAGAGCGGGGAATGGAGAAATCTTACTAGAACTCAGATTAAGAATGACTATATAGTCCAACTCTACAGAATTCTGAAACTTTAACAAAATACCTTATTTCTAGTATCTATTTCACAAACTTAACTGAGTTTCGAAAATCCCAGCATTTACTGCAGAGTCATAGTAACACGAGAGTAAATCCTTTGAGACTTACTGAAAAGGATCATAGAACCAGAATTTAAGGGTTCAAAGACTACTTAATTAATTTAAAACCACTCTATTGATATACAATGACATAGAAAAGCCATATATATTTAATTTATACAGCTTGATAGGTATGGAGGTAATTATACACCTAAGAAAGCATCAAAGATATTTTATTTTATATGTGTGTGTATGTACATATATATACTTGATCTTCACCTGAGGACCTTTTTTCACTGCTTTTAAAGATAGGGGACTCATTTTCACTGGGGGCCCCATCAGCCTCGCAGTTGCCTTCAAAAGGCCGAATGTAATTTCAGGACTATATAAATGTAACTACTCCTTAACAGTTAATTGAGAGCTGGGCACTGCCGCGGGGTAGAAACAAGGTGGAGGGCTCGGCCCGTGGGCCTTGTGTTTGCCACCTAGTTGCCTACGCTGTAAACATTTTTTAAAAGTCAGGCAATAAGGCTGAAAGACAGAAGAATCCACTCCTCACTGGTTTCAGGCTATTGAATATTTTATGCCCAACAGACTACTAGTAGTAATACAAATGTCAGGTGTATTACTTAAGAGAATGACAACACACATTTAAAGGCATTGGGTCTGTTTTTTTCAAGTTCAACTGCTAAAGCAACACTATTCATCTTCTTGCAACAAGGAATGTGGGAAGCATTTGCAGGGAACCTTTGATGGCACATTAGTGTTTAAGGAAGGAAAACATCCGTAAACGACAAACTTAGAGGACTCCAAGTGACCTCAGGCTGTTCCTGGGCAAAAAGACACCATTCTCCCTTTTAAAAGAAAGGATGCACATTTGCAAGTGCCCCCTGGGAAAGCAAGACAACCTCTAAGGCCACCAGCCCCTGGGCCACACCCCGCCAGGTATGAAAACAGCAATTTACTACTAAAGTAACAGTAGGAGAAGTGAAATCAACGTCATGGTTCCTAAACCAGCAGGAAGACCAGCGCATCACCAACACTCTTCATTGCCAAATCCAATACTTTTTAGCCTATTTTTTCTTTCTTTTTAAAATATATTTTATTGATTATGCTATTACAGTTGTCCCATTTTTTTTCTCCCCTTTATTCCTCTCTGCTCGGTACTCACCTCCCACCAGTTCATGTCCATGGGTTGTACATACAAGTTCTTTGGCTTCTCCATTTCTCATACTGTTCTTAACCTTCCCCTGTCTATTTTGTGCCTACCATTTATGCTTCTTATTCCCTGTACTTTTTCCCCATTATCCCCCCGTCCCCTCCCCACTGATAACCCTCCATGTGATCTCCATTTCTGTGATTCTGTTCCTGTTCTAGTTGTTTGTTTAGTTCGTTTTTGTTTTTGTAGGTTTGATTGTTGATAGTTGTGAGTTTTTCATTTTACTGTTCATATTTTTGATCATCTTTTTCTTGGATAAGTGCCTTTAACATTTCATATAATAAGGGCTTGTTGATGATGAACTCCTTTAACTTGACCTTACCAGGGAAGTGCTTTATCTGCCCATTCTAAATGAAAGCTTTGCTGGAGAGAGTCATCTTCGATGTAGGTCCTTGCCTTTCAGAAAGACTTCGAATACTTCTTTCCAGCCCCTTCTTGCTTGTAAGGTTTCTTTTGAGAAATCAGCTGATAGTCTTATGGGCACTCCTTTGTAGGTAATTGTTCTTTTCTCTTGCTACTTTTGAGATTCTCTCCTTATCTTTCATCTTCAGTGATGTAAGTATGATGTGCCTTGGTGTGTGCTTCCTTGGGTCCAACTTCTTTGGGACTCTCTGAGTTTCCTGGACTTCCTGGAAGTCTATTTCCTTTGCCAGATTAGGGAAGTTCTCCTTCATTATGTTTTCAATTTCTTGTTCTTCCTCTTCTTCTTCCAGCACCCCTATGATTCAGATGTTGGAACATTTAAAGTTGTCCCAGAGGTTCCTAAACCTCTCCTCATTTTTTAAAATTATTTTTTCTTCATTCTACTGTGGTTGAATGTTTACTTTGTAAACTCAAGTTACTGTTTGGCATCTACTTAATTTTTTAGGGTGCAACTTAGAGGGAATATGAAAATAACTTAATCAATCAACATCTTACACAGATGTGTATGTTTACTTCAAAGATAATCTTTACAATCTCCCTTAGCAACCAATCTAAGCATCAGACTCGTGTCCATCAATTCAGCGAATATGGACTAATGACCTTACATGGGAACCTCTATGTCAACGAATGCATCTATCCTTAAAATCTAATCTAACTCTTTAACAACACATCCTGCCAATTTCTTCTAAAAACCTGATAAACGGCGAGAGTCCAGAATGAGAAGAGCAGGAACCAGGAGACAGCTATGGGGAATAGCAGCATCTAATGTGTGACCAGGGCAAGAGAAACTGTCCAAGTAGTGAAGCTCAAAGACAGTGTTATGGATTGAATGTGCATGCCTTCTCCAAATTCATATGGTGAAGCCCATACTTCTAGTATGTTGGTATTCGGAGAAGGAGCCTCTGGAAGGTGACTAGGTGTTGATGAAGTCATGAGGATGGGACCCCCATGATGGAATTAGCAGCCTTATAAAAAGAAAGAGACCGGTGCTCTACACAACATAAAAAGAGAGAGACCGGTGAGGACACAGTAAGGTAGCCTGCAAGCCAGCAAAAAGGCACTCACCAGGAACTGAATTGGCTGGCACCAGTTAGCTTGTTAAAAAAGTGATCCTGGACTTCCGAGCTTCCAAAACTGTGAGAAGGATATGTCTGCTGCTTAAGCCACCAAACCTACAGTATTCTGTTCCAGGAGCCTGAGCTAGGACACTGGACATTGGCCAGACATGGAGAAAATCTGGGTGAGAGTATGTCTATCAGTCCTGTAACCGGGAAGTCAGGCGACAAGATTGAACAAAGAGCGAGTGATCTATAGTGCCAGAGGCAGAAGAGATTCAGCAGGTGAAAGGCGGGCAAGTACACTAAACGGTGTCATTGGCATCACCTCGCAGAACTGATTTACTGCCAGTCAGATAACAAGCCCAGCTCTTTTGGTATCCAATGGCCTGTGGTTCTTCTCAAGCCTCGTAGCGTGAGAGAATCACCTGGGAGCTGAGCTGTTAAAAACACCAGTGCCTTAACTACACAGATTCAGAGTTCATTGGTCTGGGGTGGGGCCTGCATACTGATGTACTCTTAGAAAAGCTTTTAAAGTGATTCTAATGTATAGCCAGGGTTAAGAACAATTACAACTTCAGTTAACTTGTTAAAAAAGAAGTTTTATCTGAATTCCAGCAGAGCAGGTTTGACATCTTAATGTGACCATGTAGCAGCTACAGATGTGCTAAGTGCTTCTGTGAACCATCTTCTCATTTTATCTGCATAACAGTGCTGTGAGGTGCCCACTGTATTAACCTGTTACAAAACGGCACAGAGGAAACAGGCAGTGACAGGTTGACTTGCTGAAGTCCCACAGTAAGTGCCAGAGATGAGTAAAAACCCACTTGCACATAGTAACAACTCAATAACACAAATGCAACTTGCCATGTAAGAAACAGGGGTGTATTTCCGATTGAGTGATTCCACCTCCTCCAAGACATGATTATACACAGACATCATTCTCCTCTCATATTCACTGTCAGCATGGGCTGCTCCAGTAGATCCATATTCCTGGAAACTGAAGTTAAAATCAGTATCAATTAATCAACCACAGCAGTAACTATGTTATGTCTAAATGCATTAGGCACTTTCCACACATTCTCATTTAATTTTTAGAATAATGGAGTACCGTTTTACATATGAGGAAACTGAGGCTTGGAGAGGTTAAGTAATTTGCCTTCAGTCTCATATCACTAGTAAGTGACAAGCTAGAATTCAAACTCAGATTTGACTTCAAATTACATACACATCTTTACCACTTTGGTCGTTAGACAGTATGAAAGTATTAAAACTCGTCCCTGTAGTCATACACTTATTTTTTAGGCAGTAGAAATAAAGGTTAAATGCAAAGCAATCATGACAGATTGAATAAGAAGGTAAATAGAAAAATGTAATGAACAAGCATTTCAAAATAATTTTTCCTGATAATCCTGAAAGTTGGTATAAGGCAGATAACAACATTCATGATTATAAACATCTCGCCCATCCTATTCCACATTTACTGAAACACTGGCTCAGGTACTATGTTAGCTGCTAAAGATGCAAAGTTGAATAAAACAAGATGTCTTCTCCCAAAAAAACACCTTCTAAACTATGAAAAGACATACACAGATTTCTGTAAAAACTACAGTGAAATATCAATGTCATACTTGAGGTTCTTTTTAGCGGTATGTCCTTCTTTACTCGGAAGGCACAAAATATATACTCTCAAGAATAGAAGTTTTAGAAGGAATCTACTCCTTATAGTTATACACTATTGCAAATAAAATTCAAAGACCTCTCCCTCAAAGTACAAGCTTTTTTTCCAATTTTTCATTTCTATGAAGGGCAAAGGTTAGGGGAATGGATTTGCAGGATAAAAGGACGTGGAAAAGAGTGAAGAAAAGTGGTAGGAAGGGGAGAGGGTGAGAGAGCAACACTGCAAGCTGGCTAGATAATTCCCTTCACCCCATCCCTGCTGACAATGTGCCTATCTCTCTGATAAAAAGTTAATCAAGAAAAACACTAATTTCTATTACATCAACCAACAGTACAATGACACTGGATTTCTAAGTAGTTAAATGAGCACTGTACAATGAGAAATGGTGTGACCTGAAGTATCAATTAATTGGCAAAGACTCTGAAAAATATGGAGGTTTAACAACATCTTCAAATTTAAAAAGGAGAAGCTTGTTTAAAAAAAACAGCAAGTCGAACACTGCAGACTAGGGAAAATAAACAGATTCGATAAGGATAAATAGACAAATAAGTAAAAATTAGCATGTCATGAAAATATTAAAATGGATCAGATAAGTGGGGGAAAAAAACTGCCAAGTAGGCTAGTGTGAGATTAAGTTGTACTTTAAAAGAGAAGGCAAGGAATTTGGTATTGCCCTGAAAAGAAACAGTGAGTCAAGTTTTAAGGCAGAGAAATTTAAAACACATTGTTGATTATATTCTTTGAGAAAGCTGATCCTGGAATCATAGGCCTTACTAGATTTGAAATTAGACAGCTGAAAATGCATAGTCCAAGACAGTATATTATAACGGGAAAACCAATGTGTTATTCTTTTGTAAAAATATTTGAATAATTAACTAGTTAATGGGGGAGGGGAGAATTTTAATAAAGCAAAAATAGGAATATCTTTTTGTTTGGGAAGCCAAAGGAAAAATTTCAAGTTCAAGTTTAATTATATTATTAACTCAATTTTTCATACCAAAGTTTAGTTACAATATGTGAGAAGAAAATGTTCAAATTCAATGAATTTCTTCCCAGTTATTTTCCCAAGTCCATGTTGAGACACTAGGAGCTGGAAGTAAGTAAACAATACAGTCAGAAACTCCAGGTTTTGTTACTAGCTACGTGACTTTAGACAAATGCTGGAGAAGTTCTTCCTCTGGTAATTTTTCTTCTTTCCCTATAATACCTCTTCCAAAACACTGCTGTGATAATTAGGCAAGAAAACATATCTGAAAGTGCTCTTTAATGTAAACTATTATCAGAAATACCTTGCGGATTCTGGATCCAAAATCAGCGCTTCTATTGCATGAGATATCAGTAAGCAGCTCTGCTGCTGTCTGGATTAATGTTAAGGTTATGCCTGAAAATAAAGAAATCCACTACAGACTTTACATTATCTGAATATTAAAGAAGTCAAGGTGGTATTTTTAGTGAAGCATATGTTATCAACCAGAACAGTCTGGGGCTCTATTTTTTCCTTTTAAGAGCTACATGGTGTCTGAAATAGTGATTCTGAAATTCTGTATCAGGAAGGGTACTTCAGAGGCTACCTAATTGGAGAAGGGGAAACCAAGCAACAGGCTCTATGATTCACAGAAACTGGTTCTTGTTTTTTTTTAAGATTTTATTTATTTATTTTCCGAGGGGAAAGGGGGGAGAAAGAGAGGGAGAGAAACATTGCCCCTCACTGGGGACCCGGTCCGCAACCCAGACACTCAGTCCACTGAGCCACAGCAGCCAGGGCCGTGGAAACGGTCTTTAATCTGTCATAGGTATAGGGCTTTCACTCATGGAAGCTGACACCAGTGGTGTGCAGAGCAGATCCCACACTCGCGCTCGAGGGGTCTGTGAACAGGCCTGACCCTACACGCAGATATTGAGGGG
Source organism: Trachops cirrhosus (assembly GCA_028533065.1). NCBI lineage: Eukaryota > Metazoa > Chordata > Mammalia > Chiroptera > Phyllostomidae > Trachops > Trachops cirrhosus. The sequence goes on from CM052551.1 coordinate 29,954,209, forward strand.
CATGCGCATGACCGTATTTTACCGTGTGTAATACGCTTTTTTGCCCAAATTTTTGAGGGAAAAATAAGGATGCACATTATCATGGGTAGTACTAATTCTATATCTATATAAATGTTTTTAATTCTTTTATTTATGCTTATGCGTTAGAAATGTAACTCTAGAAAGCAATAATGATATGTTATGTTAAAAAATAAATGCTAAAATTCTTTTATAATACAAAAAACGAGTATCTAAACCTAAATTAAAAAATGAATTAAAAAATTAAAACAAGAGATTTTTTTTCTGAAAATCTGGGCCAAAACTGTGGGTGTACATTATACACAGGAGCACATTATACATGGCAAAATATGGGTACATTCATTTTTTAGGGGGGAGGGTCCACAGCATTCATTAGGTTTTCAATCAGTAAACCACAATGCCAAGAACTACTGATTTATAGGTCCTACAACTTAAGAAAAAAACAATTTATCTCTTCCTTCTCAAAAAGGATTTGAGGCTGCTAACAAGAAAATATGGAGACCTTGAAGAGTGCTCAGGGAACAACTGTGCTGACTAAAACTATTTAAGAGATCATTAAGAAAGGCGGTGGGAACCGTTGCTGTCGGCTATGAAGACAAGAAGGTGACACAAAGCACGAGACAGTTCCGCAGTGGGAGAATGTCCTGGGCTGTCTGCTGCAGCTCAAGGGTGCACACAGCAGGCACCACTGGCGGGACCTGGGTTTTGGATGCTCTTCCCAGAGGTGGAGAAAGACCACCACCGAGTCACCACTTTTTGACAAAGCTTCCTTCAAGTTAAAAAGTAAAACTATGCTGCTCATACTTGATTTCAAAGGGAAAATTATTAATTAGAATACATTTATAGGCTTATCTGATATATAATATATATATTTTAGTCAAGTACAGCTGAGGTATTTACATTAAAAAAATACTTCAAAAGAAGAAGACATATTGGAACAAGTTTAGGATACAGCTCTACATTCCTTAAAGTTGCTGAATCGGCATCAAAAGATGCCTGATAAAGATCCCCATATCGGGAAGCAAGGCTTCGAAATTCTTCCATGGACTGCTTCATCTATAAAGAAGGAAAAATATTAATTATGATATATAAACATGCTATCATTATTGTATAAACACAAAAACCTAAACCATCAAACCATAAAAAATACTAAAAATTTTCATGTTCATTCCACTAATTTTTATAAACCTTGTTAAATAAAATTAACAGAGGGCAAATAAAACCACAAATGTGCACAAAATTATGGTAATTTATATTTGATGTATAGAAACAAAAAGAAGTTGCATTTTTAGCTCAAGCTACACTAAAATAATTAATGTAATTATTTAAAGAAAATGCAAGGTTTCTTTAAAATGTATGTCCTTTCTCTTTATATAAACGTAGCATTTAGTGAGACATCATCAATCTCTTCGTCATTCTAATAAGACATCAGCCTATTTTTGGCAAAACAGATGAGCTAATAAGCATTTGAGGTTTAATCTATGAGTCAAACCACTGATTTGTAAATTACAGGATTTTTTATGTCACAAATAACTTCAAAAACCTCTAAAGTGTCAATAAAAACTGCAATGAAAATAAAGTTGAGACATGCCTGATTAGAGATGCGTCCACACCTCTGGAGGTCATTGCCCAAGGTCATGGCAATTGTGGTGGCGATTGCGGGTGGGGGGCTCGTCTTTAGACTATTACAGGTACAGATCAGTTGAGAGAAGGCTTGTAGAAGGTCAATCCTGAGTTTCACAAATTCACACTGAAAACTTAAAGGATTCAGTGGTGTACTGGCAGCCTGGAAAAAAAAGATATACTTAAGATAAAATAAACATAGCAGCAAGATGGTGCAGTACAAAAACAAGTTTTAAAGGCAATAATAATATCTCATTTCCTAACTGGATATTTGGTTTATTTTTCAGATGCCCTACATAAATATATGTAAATATATATCTATTCAATATATAATAAAGAGAAAAAATAAATTAAAAATCCACTGCTGTAGGCAAAATGCTAAAATGGTTCCTGATTCACACCCCTCTGGTATCCACACCTTGTGTAATGTCCCCGCTTTGAGTGTGGATGGAACCTGTAACTTGCTTCTATCTAGTGAAGTATGGCAAAGGTGATGAATTCTGAGAATGCAATTTAGGTCCTTAATGAGTTAAATTTATATTTATCAAAAGGGAGATTATTTGGGTGGATTTCTCCTAATCTGGTGAGCCCATCAAAAAGAGGGTCTTGAAGGTGAGCAATTCCCTTGGCCTGAAAGCTTCCCCAAGTTCTACAGCTGTGAGGGAATAAATTCCACCGATAACTACATCGATTTAAGGACCCTAAGCCTCCTCGAGCCGCATTAAGACTGGCCCTGGCTGCCGCTCATCGTAACTTGGTGACAGCATCGACAGAGGACCGAGAGAGGCTGTATCTGGACTTCTGGCTCCTGGAAGCTGAAATGCTAAACGGGTGCTGCTTTCCGCTACGCAATCTGTGGTAATTTGTCACCTAGCACAGAACATGGACACAAACACCTTTCACAATTTTTATTCCTAAGAAGCAAGGTAAGTCTATCATTAATCACTGTGCTGGGAAGTGAGACACCCAACACTGCTACAGGGTCCCCATAAGCACGAATTTTGAACTTCTCGTCTTCAGCTTGGTTGAAGCAGGTAAAAGCATAGTAAGCCTCATCGCCGAACAATCTCAGGTTAGACCATTCACGTGTCAGGGAGCACAAGGGGCAGCCCATGCTCATATGCTCTCGGTTAAAGACAGAACGCCAGTGTCCGATCCACACTTGCCAAATGAACAGATTACAAATAAAACCTTAAAAAAAATAAACCTTGATGGTATACAGTACAGTGAGAGATGTGGGAAGTGCCAAATGATTCTACGGACCATACTGCCTTCCCCTCTAGACTATTCGCAAATGGAGAATCGTTTCCTGATTTATTTGTTTTTAATCCACAGGCAGCACGTGTTTACAGTCAGCTGAATAAAAGAATTCCGTTCCAAAAGGAGATGATTTGAGGCCTGAAAACATGTCTTAGGTCACAATGTGTTAATGGCAAAGTGGAGATGAAGACAAAGGCCTTCTGTCTGTCTGTCTCCTACTCAGACTTCAGTCCTTAATTACTACCAAAACCTCATTAAACACACACACCATACAAATCTCACGAGACTATGAAATATTCAGTAGGGTTTTTCATAATATTAATTCTACCTGCCTCAGAGTTTTGTGGACCTGTTTCATAGTCTTTAGCATTATTGTACTGAATGATTAATAACTTTCTGCTCCACATACAACCAGAAAATGAAATAATTCTACTGATTAGAACCAATAATTGTAACTTTTGATTTTCTGAGGCATTTATTAGCCCGATATAGGCAACAAAAATCTTTTCCTAGAATAATCATGAGAAAAATAATCATATTAGTCAATGCTACTTTTTTTAAAATGGAGAGGAGCTTCTGTTTTAAAATAGCAATCAATCCTAACCAGAAAAACAGAGTTCGAGAGATATGTGCCCACAGTAGTCTGAATATTCTGTCTCTTTTGTGACATCAGTTTATTCCTTGTTCTATTTTGAAGCATTTCTTTTAGGATGGGCCACCATTAAAAATATTTTAGATTATGTGATAAATGTACATAAACAGTTACCAAAAAGTTTTATGGTTCCATCTAAATATATGTAACTTTAAAAGTTGTATAACAATATTTTTTTAATGTTTAATGTTGATTACATAAACTTTTTACTCTTAGGGGAAAAAGTCTTTGTATTAATACAGGAAATGCTCATTTTAGGGAACAGGTTCTTTTTTAGGAATATAATGGATTTCAAGAAAACAAGAAATGTCGAGAGTCTGCCTTCTCTGCAACCCCCCTTCACTTTCTTGGCAGAGAAAAGGAAAGCTGTAGCTGGCTAACTATTAATTTGGCATAGGAAGATACAATGGGGGGACACTAGCATCCTCGATAATTTCTTCTCTATCCACAAAGCAAGCAACTTCAGTTTCTTAGTGAGTAGCTGTGAGGTATGAGATGGGTGGGGATTTATGTTGATGGTGGCAGTGACCCAGGCTGGGGCCTTACTAATAGGATTCTGGAAAGTGAGGATCCTATTTCCATTTATCCCTTCTGCATAGATTTAGCAATCCTCTTCATATGTGGTTCCTGGTATTTGATAAAAACAACATAATAAACTCTCATCAATCTACGAATGTTAAGAGGTAGGGGAGGGGTTAAGAATCTACTTCCATGTCCTATTTATTACTTTAATATTGCCATATATATATGTATATCAGAAGATGCTTCAAGGTGGTTAAAACAGAATAAAGAGATGGAGACCATTCTCACTCAAGTCATCATCACCAAAGGAGAATTCAGAGGACTTACTGTTAAGGACGCAATCCCTTTGTGGTAGAATTTTAAAGACTCAGCAATGCAAGAAAGTGCTGAACTGTAATTCTCTTCTTGCAGCCCAGTGAAACACTGTTCTGCATGTGAAAACTCCTTCAAACTATTCAGCCAGAAGTAGAAATGTTCTGAGGCAACCTGAGTCAGCAAACTCTGATAGAGCTCTCTGGCCATGTCATGGTTACCCTAAAAAAAAATCATGGCACGTAATGAAGTTCTTACAGTTGAATTAGCAACTAAAAGACAAACCTAAATCTTGGACAAGCTATAACAATCATTTCTCATAGTATGTAATTCTTTGAGATTCAGTCTAAGTATTTTATCAGTATATGTTATACTTAGCTGCTTTTACATAACCTAATGCCTGCAATTCTTTACTAAAACACTTCCAAAGAGAAAACAAATGGAATTAACTACAACCTGAGTCTAGAATTTTAGTTCAAAATACAGAAAGTATAAATACCTACTGTATGTCATTCGGTACGAGCTACTGAGTGAGGTACGGGGGAAACTCCAGTAAGTTCCATTCAGTGAGTACTAAGAAGAATACTGTGCCTGCCTCTGGGGAGCAGGGCAGTTGGGGGGGCACGTGGCCATTTAATGCCTGCGGACCAGGGATGCTCAGTGCCCTGCAATGCTTGGAAGCTTGGGACATTTGGGTGTAATACAGAACTGGCCAGTCAGCATTGGTCCTCCTCCCATTTGAGAAACAATGAAAACATGTGCTTCACGCCCCTACAATAGGGACCCCCATCCTCTAGACCCCCACCAGTCTGGGCCTGTTAGGAACTGGGCCACACAGCAGAAGGTGGGCTTAAATGTGATGCTCTTCAATCTTCCCAAAAACATCCCCCAACCCCCAGTCCCTGGGCAAATTGTCTTCCACAAAAACTTGTTAGGAATATAATGAGGTCCTTCCTTTCATCATCTTTCAGTCCATGACTGAGAAGTACTTCCATCTTTACTTTTCAGTTTTGACCAGGAGTAACAATCCCACAATCTAAGGTGGGTAACCTGCCATTTTCATCAACACAATTCACTTAGAAGGACCCCACATACCATTCTGGAGGCCTGTCTGGCAATTCGGTACACAGTCCATCCATTGGAGACACTTTCAAGCTGCTGCTTAATGACAGCCTTTACCTCAGCAGATAGCGCTTTCTGACTGGCGACAAAAATCACAGTGGCCAAACTCACCTAACATTGAGCAAGACATAAGACAATTTAAAAAATCATATAATTCTATCAATGGCACAGATAACTTTATCCCAAAAGGGAGAAAAACTAGAGAGAGCCCACCAAAAAGAAATTCCTTCCCCCTTGACATTAATTTTTCACTTTGTAAGTCATCAAGCAATTTATTCCATCATTCAGACAACTGTTTATAATAGCAAATAATTCTGATAAACATGGGTAAATTATAAAATCACACAATGAAATACTACACAGCAGTGAAATGAGTGAAGTAGAGATACTTATCAATATAGACATTTAAACAAAACAGGAAAAAATGGGCAAAATGCAAAAGACTGCATGCAGTTTGATAGCATTTATATAAAGTTAAAATACCCAAAATAGTGCGTATTACTTCACATATACACTAAGGTAGTAAATGTATAATAACAACATGCATGGGAATGATAAATACCAAATTCAGGACAGTGATTATCTCTAGGAGAAGGGGGATGCACAGGGAGGTACAATTCAACTGTATTGGTAATATTTTTTCTTAAGCTAAGTGACAGATGCAAGGGTTTTCATTGTATTATTCTTTACATTAAAAAAAATTACGTTTCAGAATTTAAAACTGCCTTAAAGTAGTAGTAACGAAAAAGGGATAAAGAGCATTAGTTGAAATCCTGCTTTAATTAAAAAAAAAAAACTTGGCTAACTACTTCACAGTGTTCCGAAGTTGATATATACAAAGCCATACATATTGTGGTCATTGTATGATGTCATTCCCATGACTACTGCCACTTGGTCCTCAGGGTACCCCTTTCCTGATAGCAAATGATGAATGGGATAATCTTTTACAGAATACACCCTGGAGAATTAAATATAAAATAGGCTTGAGCAAGTAATTTCAGTAAGCTTTTCCCAATCCCTAAATTCAGATGACCAGAACAATATGCAATGGCCGACCTAAGGCTTACATCTAATTTATGCCAATTTAGAATGTAGCCTACTCTCAGTCTGGTAGAATTTTCAACTAAACATTATTTTATCACTTCTGTGACTTCAGTTTCTTTATAAACATGCACCTTTCTCAACCTCAGGACTATACTGAAACCTAAACTGGATGCTACACAGCTAAAGAGGTCCTGGATTGGAAAAAAGGAATCTGTGGTCCCTGTTATCATTAGGTCTTTAACTTATTATCTTCAGAAGTACAAAACAGAGTTTATTTCATTATTAATTTGCTTTGTATAAAAAAGGAAACATCCATTTTCATTTTGTTCTTTGTAAAGGAACAAAAACAACAGACTGAGGGCTTTGGTGATTGGCAGGACTTAGGTAAAAGGAAGTTTTAGATTCGAACTAAAAGGGACTTACTCAAAGCGGAAATAGTAAAAAGCTCATGGTTCCAATTCTACTTTGACTTCAGCATTCCCTTGGTCTTAGATAATTACTTTAACCTGTTATTTGCTTTGCTTTTAAGTAAAGTCAAACAGTCATATTAACTTCTTCAAGTAATTCTCACTAGACCAGATCCCATTCAGCCACAGCGGGTTTACCAGAAGTTCCTGTTGCTTGTCCGTGGCTGATCGCCCGATGACCTTGTAGAGCTCCACGAGGTCGCCCAGCATTCCATCGCCCAGCACCGGCAGCTGCATGGCAATGGCAGCCAGGCAATGGCACATCAGGATCCGGGCGGCATCCTGAGCGCTGTGCAACTGAGTCAACAGGGTCTCAACCACAGACTGGCTGAGATGGGGTCTGCCCTTGGCCAACTTCACCATACAATTCAGAGCAATCTGCACATCGAAAAGAAAATAGACCAGTTTTAGGGTATTAAGTAAAGCTTTAAAGAAAAAGCACTTTGTATAAGTTATTGGAAAAAATCTAGGAGAAGGTTTTTTTGTAGGCATAACATTTTTCTTCCTAAGAAACATAAGACATAATGGATCTCATATTAAAATATATAAAGCGTGCCATGTTTAAAATCAAATAACAAGTCAGGACTTGGCTACTCATTAACCACTCATTGCAATCTAGTACTATTAAAAAGTAAAAAGATGAAATGACTATCATAAGGAACAATGCTGAAGAGGCAAAATATATGCCAAACTGAACGTCACCATTATGTTCATTACTTCCAAGAACTGCTTCTAAAATGTGGTTTGTAAACTTACATGTGCCATCATCTCCCTGCGCTAACAAAAACAGAGATTCCTGGGTCCTGCCCATCCCACACTTAATACACTAACTGTGTGTGTGTGTGTGTGTGTGTGTGTGTGTGTGTGTGTGTCACTGAGAGTTTCAGTGTAAGAAAGGCACCCTAGGTGACTCTTACGCACAACGAAGTGGGGAAGGGGCTTCTAGTTTCCTCTCATTTCTCAAGTGAAACAAAAAACCAATTGGCTCTGGAGCTCCTGTTCGGGCCAGTCAATGGCATCACTAATAATCCAGTCATCAAAACTAGAAGTCCTTCGTCCTTCACTGTTACATAGCCAATGACTGCTAACTCTCATATCTCCTCTTCTGTCAAGTCTCTAACACAAATCTCTTTAGCTCCTTTTCATTCTTTCTACTGCAACAGAAATCCCTCCCTAATTCCAATCTTCTGAAAAGATGAGCTCATTAATCCATCCCTCACACTAAAACCATGTAGTTCTCAGTGTGGTGTTAGGCAGGAAAAATGAGCTATAGAGTCTGAAAGACCCAGAGATGAAGGTCAACTTGCCCTTTATTAGCTAGATGTCTTTGAACAAATGATTTTATCTCTGAGTCTTAATTTCCTCATGAATATAAGAGCAGGGCAAATTTCACTAAGATTAAGTAATCTTAGTGTAAAGATTAAAAAATAATTATACAAGCCTTTAACAAAGCCTGACACATAACACACACATTTAAATAACAACAAAATTACAACAAAGGTTAGAGCATGCCCCTTATTTAAAAATGTTAGTATCTCCTCACTACCTACAGAATCATGTTAATGTTCATTTTGATATCTTCCACCATTAAGCTTGCAAACTACTTTTCCAATCTCCTGTTTATCATCCAACCACCTGGGCTACCCACCATTCTTCCAATGGAACAGGTACATTTTTGCTTTCAAGCTTTTTCTAACAATGCTCTCTCTGGTTCAAATAATCTTTCTTCAAACACTGAAATTCTACCCCGTCTTTCAAAGCTCACTTCATATGATATCTACTTGTTCAAGCCTTCCCTTACACCATTAGTTGGACTTACTCACTCCCAACTCTGTCCTCTCATTAGAAGTGCACTTTTGTCTGTACTTTAGAAACTTACTGCATTTTACTTAGCATCACAGTCCCTTACATAACGGTCAGTATTGTCTAGATGGGGAGCTCCTTTAATACGGGAACCTTTCTTGACCATCTATATATGTACCACTGTGGTAAGGCTAGTGTTTCACTGACATCCACAATTAGAGGAAAAATAATTTGGTTTTCTTTAAAAACTTTTTTTTACACATTTTGGTTCTAAAGGGACTTGGGATGAATCGCTTGCCACACACAGGTTGCCTACTTCTTTTACCACCTCTTGATGATCAGCTTTTATTTAATTGTACCAATATCTCTATTGTCCGTCACCACGACCACATCATCCCGCCACTGAACATGCTGTGTTCCCTCAAACCATACTCCAATGTCTACCTAGCAATCTTCCACTTCTATTAACCCTGCTTCTCTTAATTAGTAATTTTGTACTATCAAATTATATTTCATGTTTTACTCCAAAAAGAGTAGTCTCATTTCACATTTCAAAAATTTTATATATCTCTAAGATAATTCCTATAATTAAGTGAAAATTTTTACAGTTCTTCACTTTGCTTAAAAACTAGAGTTTCTATGCTCTGGAAATTAATACCAACGCACATATACAGAGTTTGGCTGCAGTTATTTCATCTTTTTTTGTGTGGGTGATCTCATCAGTGCTACCTCAGATTATAAACTTCGAAGAGTGCAGGAGCTCTGCTTATTTAATTCTGCTTTACGTTGTCTAGGACCATGATATGTATCTACTACAACCTAATAAATACGGTCACCTGATCGTAAAAAAGGACAAAGCTTAGAGTTTGCTTGTGTCTATCTGTCGGAGCTCCAATGGTCAAAATACCAGTGTTGAAAGTGAAGACCAAGGAGAGTGTTCCTTTAAAACAAGAGTTACTAAGCTGTTGCCCTTGGGCCAAATCTTGGTCTGTCTTTTTGTAAATAAAGGACACATACACACCTCCTTTTTTTATGTAATGCCTAAGTCTTTCTCCTACAAAGTTAGAACTGAGAGTGTCTAGTCTGCAAAAGGTAAAATATTTGCTATCTGACCTTTACAGGGAAACCTAGGATTCCTGATTAAGGCAATGAAAATAGGCATTGTATTAAAAAAAGTGATGCTTTCACCTTTAAAGTGGCTTGAGCTCCCGGACTATCATCTTGACTACAAAGTACCAGAAGGGATTCCAGGCCAAAAACAGCATCTTGCTCCAGTGCCAAAAGGTCTAGAGGAAAAACACTAAGTTTTACAGTGGTTCAGCAGAGAAGATTAAACACATACACACAGATATACACAGACAAGAAAAAACATTATGGAGTTTAAGATACAGGAAACACCTCAACAAGCAAAGCTAACCTTCCTAAAAAAGTATGTCTGGCCTTATTTCTGAAATGCAAAAGCTATCTTCAGACTTCTGTATATCTATTAGTTATTAAAGATTATAAAAATATACATATTAAATTAAGAGCTAAAGCCACACAGATTTAAATAAAGCGTAACAGAAATACTGTCAGCTGATTACCTGAGGAAAATACTAGGAACAGCAAACCACATAGTGTGTGTTAATCTTTCTTTTTATTTTATTTTTTAAAAGATTTTATTTATTCTTAGAGAGAGGGGAAGGGAAGGAGAAAGAGAGGGAGAGAAATATCAATGTGCGAGATATATTGATTGGTTGCCTCTCACATGCCCCCAACTGCAGACCTGGCCCACAACCCAGGCATGTGCCCTGACTGAGAATCAAACTGGCAACCTTTTGGTTCACAGGCTGGCACTCAATCCACTGAGCCACACCAGCCAGGGCTGTGTTAATCTTTTTAATCAGACATAAATTATGCAGGTATGTTTTCATCTAGAATGTTACAATTTTCAGTTTCTAATGAAAGCTGAGCCACTTTTAAGAAGTAATGAGGCCCCCATATATCTTATTAATGTTAAGTCGAACCATAAACAACAAATCCCTTAAATGTCTCATGAAATAGCAGTTTTTCAGCAATTTTCACTACCTTAGGGCTAAAATTTCTCTAGAGGTTCTAGAAAGTTCTACATATATTAGCTAACTGTATTTAGATTAATATAGGTCAACTCTGAGAACATACAGCAGTTTTCTACGTCACATAATAGAAAACACTCATTACGATGCCAAAATAAAACAGGTTTAGGTATTCCAATCAGAATCAATATACAACGTAGAGAAATGTCTTCTGAGTTAGCGTAGGGGCTTGGAAAACAGTGTAAAGGCTGGTAGTGACAGTCAGGGTGTTAATAACAAAACAAGTACCAGGAACACATAGTGCTGAAGGCTAGGAGGGATGAGGGACAACTAAGCTTATGATCCTTAATAAAGATCAACGTAAACAGTGAAACAGATGGAACAATGAAAATGCATTTCCTGTTTTTGAACACCAGCATGAACTTCTCCAAGCCTTTTGGCAAAAGATGTTAGGAATTCAAGAAAATACATGCATTATTTTCTGTGCAAGCCTTTCTTAATTACACAAATCAGTTTAATGCTCTAGATACCTAGAGATAAATTCTATAAAAATTTAATTCACATTGTTCTATTAATTCACTTGCCCCTGGATGAAATTATTTGTTACTTAAACCCCCTGATAATATAAGATTTTCTTTCCCTAAATGTTCCAGGTTTTTGTACAAGTGAACAAATGGCCTCACACCAAGGCTAACCATGAGCAGTTCCTATCCACAGCACGGTGTACACAGAAATAAACAGTGAGAAGAAATGAGAATGTTCCATAAAACCTTTCAATCCCACAATCCCAATTCCAAGGTCCTTGTATTTTAAACAATTTTCCAAAAGAGAAAACGTGCTTTAGGAACACTTCCAAAGAAGGCAAGTAGATCAAAGCACATCGGCTAAAAATAGTAAGGGATTAAAAAACCAAACACAGAAATCTGCCCCAACTCCAATCCAAAAGTTTCTACATAGTATCAGTCCTGGTCAAACTTACCTTTTTCTTGACAGGAGACCGTTATATTAGTCAGGACTCTGACCCCATGAGCCGCAATGCCCCTGTTATTGTGGTAACAGCATTCTTGGGCTAATCTAACTAAATCGGAGGATCTGGGTGAAGAACCCACATTTCCTAAACGAGCAGAGAAAAGTAGTGCAGGTTATAATTCATTTATATAGTTCAAAAGCTTTTCAGCTTACCAGTTCATTTTCTCACTTTTAAGAGAAAACCCCCAATAATAAACTTCAACAAAATTTTCTACCTCTACATGGTTCCTCATTGATATAATATCACCATTTCTCTTTCTCCTGTCAAGGTACTTAGAATAGATATGTGCCAATAACTCTATAACGATTAGAATCTAAAATCAATGTAAGACATCACCACATAAATATTTACAACACTGATTAAGGAACAGTGGAACAGACACCACAACTACAGACTGTATTTTGGGAGTTCTACTGGGATGTCATTGCAGGCTTCTTGTCAGACCTTACTTTCAGAAAAGGAATATAAGGAGAAACAATTTAGGTTTGCTTTTCCCATCTCAATTGCTGCACTTAGTTATCCCTCCAAAGGTTTACATACAAATTCATGATCTGAGAGATGGAATGGATTTGGGGATCATCTGGTTCAACATCTTACTTTTACAGAAGAAATCAAAGCCCAAAGATTTTAACAATCTTGCCACCAAAGTCATACCCTTGTGCTTCACACCCAAGTTCTACGCTATAGATTGCAGCAACTTTTTAAATTCACAATTGCAATTCTATCACTTAAGGTTTATGTTGTGAGTGCTTTTCTTTATAGTAGAGAAGCTCTCAGTTATAAAATGAGCTTCAAGAAGAATTAGGAGATTAAAGCTTAGTTAACTCTTAGCAGAGTCTCTCATTATTGTCTTCTTTTCTCCTCCTTATTTTTCCACCCTATCAACTTCAAAGTTGTCTCTTATACCAAGGGTGACCATATTTTCTGAGGCCGAAGGCGGCACACACTACTAATTATAATAGGCATAAACCAAGACTCTCTTAGGCCATGTGGAACACATGGTAACCTCACTGACCTCTCAAAAGTACTCATTTAGGTAAAGCCTCAGTATTTTCAAAATAAGCAAAATATCAGAAATACGAAACTATGAGCTCATTTTTTAAAAAAAACTATGGAAACTTCCTCCATTCTTTTTCTTGCCCATGTGATATGGAAAATGCAGACTCATTTATAAATTTACAACACCCGCTCCCTGTCAAGACTCATAATACAAAACTTGGGGGAAAAAACGAACAGAAAAATCCAAAGAAAAAACAAAAATCATCCTAAATCCCACAAACCAGCATGACCTTACTGTTCACTGTTACCTTTCTGGAGTATTTCTTTTCAATTTTCCCATTATGAAAGCCAATACAATTTAAAAATCCATACATAATTAGGATACTTGACAACATCCTGTTTTTAAAATATTTATTTTTGAGTCTTTCTCTATGTTAACTATTTTAGGGGCAAAATTATTATTTTTAATTTTATTTAGAAATGATTTTCTAAGATAAATTCACACGGTTCAAAAGGTTCAACAAATAGAAGGTAAAAAGTGAGTGAATGAAACGTCCCCCATCCACCTAAAGCTATTAGTTTCTTGTGTATCATTCCAAAGAGAGTCTATAAATTTGCAAACATACATGCTCCTTTCTTTTTTCTTTTATACACTTTTGCATCTTGTTTTATTTCTCTTTAAACATTACATCATATATTATCCCATGCCATATATTCTTTTAAATAAATTGCACTGATTTTTATTGCAGTTATGTATCACAATTTCTTTAATGGTTCCCTGTTGACAGGCCTTTTAATGCTACTACATCCCCTACTGATGGACAATGCCTTGCTATTTCATACAAATACATGATGCTACGAATAACCCTGCACATGTCACACATTTATCAAATGTGTGAACACATTAGTAGGGTAAATTCCTAAAAGTGAAATTTCTGGGTATACATGTATAATTTTGATGAGTATTTCTGAACTGCCTCCGCAGAGGGTTAATCACATCCCCACCAGCAGTGAACGAGCAGCTGCTCACCCGAGTCCCTGTCCACACAGCGTGTAATCAGACTTCTGGCTGTGCCAATCTCCACAACGGGCGAAGTGTTCCACTGTTGTTCTGATTTGCATTTTTCTTAGATATATGTGATACTGAACACCTTACACGCTTAAAAGCCATTTGCTAGTGATAATTTAAACACTAAATTTAAGTTTCTTTTACTGGCTATAGAGAAAAAAACTAATCAATGGAAATAAACATTTACTGTTATCTATGGAAGTAATCTACCTTTGGAAAAATCTTTTACTTTCATTTCACATGAACATTATCTAGTCTGGTTATTTAAGCCTTCTGTTTAATTCTATATATAACCTACAATTTAGCAATTAATACTCTGCAGCTCTTTCAAAGTGTGATGTCAGTCAAGAATATTAACTGCAAGCTAAGAAACTGAGACTGGCTGGTTTGTGCAGAAAAAGAATTTATTGAAAGCACATTGAGTATGTGGTAGATTGTTGGGAAACTGTGATAATCTCTCCCATCCCTTGTAGGCTTGCCCCATTACAAGGTAATTTTCTAATCCCTCACATCAAAAGCCATTTATTTCCCCACCTATCTGGGCTTGGTCATGTGACTTGCGTTGGCCAATAAGACATTAAAAACCATGTGCAAGCAAAAGGCTATAAAAGTGCTTGTGTGTGTGTTCACGGTTTGCCTTCTTTTGGCTGCTGCTGGAACTGAGAACATGCTATAAACGAGCCCAAGCTAGCCTGCTGAGAGTCACTCTGAGGGGAACCAAGGTGCCCCAGCTGAAAGCTCTTCAGCCTCTGCTGAACGAGGCCATCATGGACCACTCGGGCTGATCAAGGCTCCAGATGACTGCAGTCTTCTGAGTGAGCCAAAGAGAGACCAGCAGAACTGCCCAGCTAAGGCCAGTGAAAATTACTGATTTGCAGAATCAGAGCAAATAAAATGGTCGTGGTTTTAAGCCACTGTTTTGAGGTGATCTGTTATGTAGCAATAGATGACTGATACAGAGTACCTCACAGAATTACTGGAAAGGCCGGAAAATCAGCTTGGAAAAAAGGCAAGGCTAGAGCTCAAGATCACAGCCCAAAGCATGCATGGAATTAGTCCAGTGAAGATACTAATGCCACTGTTACTGACATCTTGATGTCACAGCTTATAGCGCTGGCAAAGGTACAAGACATAGCCAACAACCACTGCTACAGTGGACCGGAAACTGGTGTTACTGTGGTCATTGTTTTATCAACAGAAAAGGGATTCTCCCACATCACTCCTCCTTGTTCCTAGCTTCCAATTCAGTCTGTGGTATGGAAATGATTTAAGTAAAATCCAGCCACATGTGCACCCCAGGTGGCAGGGAGGCTGGCAACAGAGTATCAGGTCCTTTCAGCCTCCTCTCCGGACTTACAGGTCAGGGAATTCCCTTTACCCAGTAAGTTCACACGCTGTGAAACCATAAAAAGGACTAATGCACATAGTGGTTCTTTAATTAATCCAAATCAAATTAACTAGCTACAAGAAAACAATAAAGATTCCATAAAGCTTGCATTAAAATAAAACAAAAAAATTTAGCTTGAAGACTATTAGGTAACTAAACTCTTCATTGGGCATTAACAAAAGCATTGTGGAGTTAATCCATCTTGAATTAGGCAATCAGTAAAGCATTACTGAACTGGGGTAAAGTTCTATTTTAACCATTTTCCATAGTGATGTGTACCTAAAAAGTAGCATGACATTTGCTTTTAAAATTCATCATCACTTGGCCTTTGAAATGTACTTAAATTTAAAGGGCACTTTAAGTTACAGCCATATAAAAGTAAACCAGCTATTTTAAGCATCCTCAAAAATATTGTGCATCCACATACAATTAGAAAAAGAACAAATATAGAAAAATAATATACTTCAGTTAAGATATAGGATTCAAGATTTTATTACCCTAGGCATTAGTCAAGAAGTAATTTTCAAATAAATCATTAGGATATAACAGATTCTAAAGCTGCAGAGGAAGCAACCTGAAAATCAACATGAATTAAGGGATAAGCACATCATCCATGAACCATCTCCTTTCCCTCCTTACCCGAAGCTATGCTGAAATAATGTTTGACAGCGATGGTCCCTGAGAGCGTGGAAAGGACAGACAGCATCCCCAATTTTAAGCTGTCGTAAGGGGTCTGGAGGGCACATTCACAGAGTGCCTGAAATGCAGAAAGAGAGGAACATAAAACTTAAAGCATCAATATACTTTTAAAGCGTCTACTCATTTTACATTTTCTAGCTTTTAAAAAATATATGTATTAATGTCTTTTTTCCATGATAAAAAAACAGTCAAACTGCCACAGCCAAGAGAGGCCTAAAGAGACATGTTAGCTAAATATAATGCAGTACCCTAGATGGGGTTGCGGAGCGGAAACAGGACATTAGGCTAAAACTAAAGAAATGCGAACAAAGTATGAACCTCAATTAATAGTAATAATGTTATCAGTCTCGGTCAACTGTGATGAATGCACTATATTAATGTAAAATATCACTAACAGGAGGAACTGGGTATGGGGTATGTACAAATCCTCTGTACATCTCCATTTTTCTGTAAAGCTGCACCTATTCTAAAAAATAAAGACTTTTAAAAAAGTTACCATGTGTACTATTTAGTCCTCACAAGCAGAACTTCCACCATATTTTGCTTACCTAATAGATATGAATTATATTATATGTTCATATACATATATTTTATTTTTTTAAATATTTTATTTTTTAGAGAGAGGGGAAGGGGGGAGAAAGAGGAAAGAAACATGGATGTGTAAGAGAAACATCGATTGGCTGCCTCTCAACAGCCCCCCCACACCCCACCCACCCCCAAACAGGAACCCCACCTGCAACCCAGGCAAGTGCCCTGACTGGGAATCAAACCGGTGACCTTCCAGTTTGCAGGCGGATGCCCAACCCACTGAGTTATACCAGTCAGGGCCATATAAGTATATTTAAAAAAACAGTAGAGTGTGGTATGCCATCTAGTTTATATTGAGTGACCTATCTATCCTCTCCCATTCAGGTCATTTACTCCTCACTAAGGTGGTCTGAAGTATTACCAAAACAAGCTGCCAGGGGTTCTCTCAATGCAGTGAGCTCTAAATCCATGCTCCTAATACAGGGCTGCCTCATTCTGTACGTGCACTCTTATGACTCTGACAAGACTGCATGTAATATAATGGTGCAATAACTGCCCTGTTAAACTGAACTAAGCCCAGTTCTCCCACAGATTCAGATAATGAGCAAAGACTAGGGAAACATTAAAAATAAAATTCCAGAAAGGTTAAATTAAACAACAAATTTTACCCAAATGAAAACACTGACAAAATTTGGGGGAAAAGGGGAGGTTAGATAATCTGCTTTTAAAGATTATACAGAAAAAAACAAAAAGATTCTGACAATGTATAAAGAGGGGCCTAAAGAACAAGCCCCACTAAATATTAAAATGTACGATAAATCCACAGAAATCACCAAAGTCTTTTTCCTACTCACAAATGCAGAAATCAATGAAAGACAACTGGTCCCAGAAACAGATTCAAATACACACTGGAATTTAACGCATGATGATGGCTTTCCGGATCAAAGGGACTATTCAATAAACAGTTCCAGGAGAACTGGCCAGTCATCTTGCTTGTTAAACAAAACTAGACCTTTGTTTCTTTTTTATGGCAAATTAAAAAAAAGAAACTACAAAAATCACAGATATTATACAAATGGCTTTTAAATATAAGACGTTAAACCTCACTCACAATTTGAAAAATTTAAGAGTTGCTTTTCACCAGTCAGAATAGCCAAGGTTAAAGTTTAATAACACACAGCACTGAACACAGTATGGGAAACAGGCTGGCCACACCCTGTTGATAGGCGGGTAAGACAGTATAAACCTCATGGTGGGTAACTGGCATTAAATCTCAAAATTAGACCACCAAACTCTTCCTTTTTTACATACCCCCACCCCGCACCTGGCAATCACCACACTGTTGTCCATGTTCATGAGTTTCTTCTCTTTTTTTCTTTTTTGTTCAATCCCTCCATCCCCCACCCCCAGCTGTCAACCTGTTCTCTATGAGTCTGTCTCTATTTTGCATGTTACTTCATTAGATTCCACATATTAGTGAAAGCATGTGGTACTTGTCTTTCTCTGACTGGCTTATTTCACTCAGCATAATGTTCTCCAGGTCCATCCATGCTGTCACAAAGGGTAAGATTTCCATTTGTTTTTTTACAGCCGAGTACTATTCCACTGTGTAAATGTCCCATAGTTGTTTCATCCACTCATCTACTGATGGACGTTTGGGCTACTTAATAATGCTGCAATGAACATAGGGGTGCATATATTCTTTCGAATTAGTGTTTCAGGTTTCTTTAGATAAACTCCAAGAAGTGGAACTGCTGAGTCATAAGGCAGTTTCATTTCCAATTTTTTGAGGAAACTCCATACTGCTTTCCACAGTGGCCGGCACCAGTCTGCATTCCCACCAACAGTGCAAAACGGTTCCCCTTTCTCTACATGCTCACCAACACTAGCTGTTTGTTGATTTATTAATGACAGCCGTTTTGACAGGTGTGAGGTGATACCTCATTGTGGTTTCAATTTGCATTTCTCCGATGATTAGTGACGTTGCGCATTTTTTCATATGTCTATTGGCATCTGTATGCCCTGTTAGGAGAAGTGTCTATTCAGGTCCTTTGCCCATTTTTTAATTGGACTGTTTATTTTTTGGTGTTGAGTTGTATTAAGTTCTTCATAAATTTTGGATATTAACCCCTTATCAGATGCATCATTGGCAAATATGTTCTCCCATTCACTGGGGTTTCTTTTCATTTTGTTGACAGTTTCCTTTGCTGTGCAAAACCTTTTTAGTTTGATATAGTCCCATTTGTTTATTTTTTCTTTTGTTTCCCTTACACGAGAAGATAAATCAGAGAAAATATTGCTACAAGAAATGTCCAAGATTTTACTGCCTATGTTTTCTTCTATAATTTTTATGGTTTTCAGTCTAACAGTTAAGTCTTTAATCCATTTGAGTTTATTCTTGTGTATGATGTAAGAAGGTCCCAAATTCTTCTTTTAGAAATATATGTTCATAGAGGTGATTTTTTTACAGACTAGTCAATATAGCAATGTAAACAATAACAGTAGAAGTACTCGAAATTAGTCTAATGTCCTCACAGTAGGGAACTGGGAATATAAAGAAAGCATCACACAGCTGGTAAAATAAGCAGTAGAACTACCTGCTTATATGAGAAGTTCCCTTAAGACAGGGGTGTCAAACTCATTTTTACCGGGGGCCACATCAGCCTCGAGGTTGCCTTCAAAGAGTTGAAATAATTTTAGGACTGCATCAATGTAACTACTCCTTAACTGTTAAGGAGCTGAAATTACATTTGGCCCTTTGAAGGCAACTGCAAGGCTGATATGGTCCCCAGTGAAAATGAGTCTGACACTCCTGCCCTAAGATGTACTGTTCAGTGAAAAAAGGTTCAGAACATGCATACTGTATATTTTCATTCGTACAGAAAATAAAAGAGAAATATACATGCTTGCAAATGGATGAAAAATTCAGGAAGGACCTGGGAAGGGATGGAACATAGACTTATATTTCACTCATTGTATACCTCTGAACCCTGTGAATTCTTCATCATGTGCATATGTACTTTTTCAGTTAAAAGAAAAACCTAGTTAATAATAATGATAGAAGCAGCACTAAAATATTATCATGGAAGAAATGGAAATGAATCTGAAAGACAGAGTAGTTTCCTGGAAATGGAAGGAAGCACAGTCTAGGTGATACAAATTGAAGAACTGTGGCAATTCGGCTGTGACAATTAGGAATATGGAGTGTTCACTGGTGGCCTAAGAGGAGGTACAACCAAAAGGGATGAAGAGTAAGAGAGAACGCTGAATAGGGAAGATTAGGCTAGATCATAGAGGACCTGAAAAGTTAGGCAGAGATTTAAACCCAATGAGAAAAGAACAGGAAGCCACTGGAGAGGAATAATGTCATCTGAAGTGCTAGGGGAGATTATTCTGGCAATGGTAAACAGAACAAGTTAACAAAAAGAGCTGAGAGTTAAGGACCAGCCTGTAGTTTACGGCAATAATTCAGGCAGGTGGTAATGGTGGCCTGAACTAGAGCCTGGTGGTAGGAATGGAAAACAGAGAAGGACTGTGAGATACGTTTGGAAAGAGATTATACAGGGTGGGGCAAAAACAGGTTCACAGTTGTTGGTATGGAAAATAATGCAACAATAAGTAACAGTACAAGAATAAACTCTGTTTTGTGAACTCACAACTGTAAACCTACATTTGCCCCACCCTGTATATGATGGAATGAACAAGACAGATTCCATGATTTTTACAAAATTCCAGACCTGTTGACCAGAAAAATGCTGATTCCATTTACAAAGATTAAATACTTATAGGGATAAGTTAATTTCAGAAGGACAGAAAATAGGAAGACTAGGAAATCTGAAAAGAAATATGCACTCAGCATTTGGAATTGGAGATGTAGATTTTTTCATTGAAAGACTTGCATTTGAATTTTGGCTCGGCCACTTACCATCTCTGTGATCTGAGCCAATTACTGAAACCTCTAAGTCTCAACTTCTTTGTAAAATGGAGGTAAAGATTTATACAGAATTGTTTTCATATAAAACATCTCTGGGAAAGTATACAAGAAATCAGGCATTGGTTGCCACTGAGCAAAGGAAATTAGTGGATAGTAGAACAGTTAATGGGAAATATTGTACTCTACATCCTTTTGTGGCTTTTGAATTTTGACATGTGAACGTACTGGTATTAAAAGAAATGAATTAAAATTTAAAATATAAGTGGGGGTCATATCTGTTATCTGTAAGATTTAACAGCTTGAGAGTCAATGCACTCTGCAATCCCTACTAGCTGCTATGCCGGAGATCAGTTCAGAAGGTCAGTACAAGAGCTAGAGTGTAGAAGAATGCACACACTTCTGTTAAGGGAAGCTACCAGAATGGTAGAAAGGAAATGGAAGGAAGCACCTAGGGTCAAAGACTAAACGCTGAGGAAAAGGGGCAGTGGCGAACACAGAGAAGGTATAGTTTAGAGAATGGAAAGAAGAGTGAGGACAGTTAAGTGCCAAAGAAACCAAAAGAAGTACCTTAACAATGTGAAATGTGTTAGAGAGGACAGATGATAAAAGCAGAAAAGGCCTTTGGATTTAGCATTAAGTGCCTTTTAAGTGCCTAAGCAAAGTGATAGGGAAACAGATCGAAAGCAAGTGTATTAAAGAAAGCAGGGGATGAGGAAATGAAAGCAGACATAGCTGCTGTTTTTGAAGTTCAAAAAAAAGCATTTTTTCAAAAGTGACTGTGATTAGGTAATTGTTAGTTTTTATTTATGTAAATACTTAGGCTATTTCCATTTAACCACTTTTTATTGCCTAAACAGTCCTGCCTGTACTGTTAATTAGCTTGTGCTTAGGAATAATATTCTCAACCAAAGAGCCACAGAGGTTAAGGACTATGTCCTGTGTTTATATGTATTCAAAATTATGTCTTGTAGAGTGCTCTGTGTATAACAGACATTGAACCTTTTGGTATAACCAACAAGGAAGTGAGACATTTTATATATGATAATGATATTAATAATCTTAAAGAAGCAAGAATTTTATCATCTGAAAAGCTGAACAGAAAATTTATGATAAAATTATTTATAATGTTTTCTTGTAATTTCTGTCACCTATCACAGTATTGAGTACCTAAAATGGTCTCAGTAAATATGTGCTCATTTAAAGGTTTATTAATTCAAATTAGCAAGCTTAACAGAGCACATCACAAAGTTCCCCAGAGATGGCACATCAATCATATTTCAATAACGAAATCTGGTTCAAGTTCCTGTTTTAAGGATATTACCTATTACAAAATTGTTCTTACCAGGACCATTTTTCCTACTAGCAAAAAGGAAAATCTAACTCTCAAACAAAGCCCCCTCTCTCACACTGCACTGTCTTCCTCACTGACTCTTAAGCCTGAATTTCTTTATGCTGGTTTAACTCACTGCTCAAACGAAGTGTGTCCTGAATTACTGTTTTCTGGGTCAGTTGAATGGAATTGACCACCAGGGATGTGTTCCAGAAAAGACTGGCAAAAAGTTTATAATCTTTAAAGTAAAGAAAATGCTATGCTTAAAAGTACTCACTGTCTGAGATATAACACCTCTAAATTTTCTGTTTCCATCATACTAACTACAAAGAAAAAGATTATTAAAAGAATTCTCAGGCTTAACTTGTCATCCCTCCTGATAGCAGGTAAAGTACAAATCTAGCCTGGCAGGAGAGAGAATGCCAAAAATAAAATTATGTCTTTGAGAATGTCTAAAACTTGGTAACAGAAAAGTTGCATAAATCAAATCTCCTTTTCAGATAACACTATAAGAATAGTGTAAACTATAATACAGATTAACACCAACTAAAATGGACATTTATCTTAACAAGGCATAAATAAAATCCAAAGAAAATATAAATATATGATAAATATTTGTGTTCCTAAAAATTAACTGGTTTTGATGACTTTAATAATAATACCCTATACTTGGGCCCTTCGTTCAGTTGGGTTCCTAAAATATTCAGAATGAAAGCATTTCCTTTAAACCTGTTCCACTTGATGCCACATAGGATTATGCTACTTACCAACACACCAGTAAAAGTAACAATGAAATGGACACAATTTGCATGTGAAATAACCAAAATTTCCAAAATCAATCAGCAGTGATAAGACCCACTGAGAGGAAGGAAAGAAAGAAAGAGAGTAAAGAGAGAGATGGAAGCCTTAGAAGAATTATTATTCTTGGTAACTGAGAGTAAAATTAAAATTTAAAATCAACAAACTATTACCTTGTAAAGTAAACTATTAGAAAATTTTGCCTCTGCTCTATTTCATTGTTTTCAAAAATATAACTAGGTTTTGAAAAAACAATTGCTTGCCCACATCCAATCAGTGAAAATCAATATGCTCAGGTTTTAGGCACAGTGGGAAAAAATTCTTTGTGGGAAAGACAAACATTTAAATGTATATATTTTAAACAAAAAGTAATCAATGTTTAATTAATAATCAATCAACTTTTGATAGGGCAAGAACCATGTAATTGGAAATGCTCTCAGAATATTATCCCTGGAAAAAGTTCTACATTCAGATGGATTTATGGCACTTTTTAAAGCTATACCTTCAAGAGGTAGAAAGTTTCTATGTCATAGCTCTTAACCACTCCTGAAATTCAGAAAGATCCCAATTCATTTTAAAACAGCATAATGCCAACCCTACAATTTGTCAGAGTATACAAAAAGGAAAACTACAGAATAATCCTACCTTTAATATTGTTTCTTAGAGCTACTCTTATACAAGCATTTTTATGTATATGCCAGACTCTATACACAGGGGTGGACTAAAGGAGGTTTTTGTATGGAAAACAGACATGCAGGTTATGATTATTACCATCACTTTATTGCCTCAAAAGAATGTTACAATGGCACAGGAGACCTACTTTTGCCCACCCCATGCATTGCTTCACTCCACTATCTGGCAATCCTCTAATACCCTAGTTTATCTGCATTTCTATTTTTTCTTCAAATCTCTGTCTTTGCATCCTCCATTCTCACCCACACCTTATGATCATGTTTCCATATGCGGTCTTCCCCTTCTCGCGCTGCCTTCTATTTTCCCCTGCATCTTTTCCGAGAACCCTGCTTTCTCACGAGGTGCCCAAAGTAGAACAGCTTCAGTTTTGTCATCTTTGCCTCTAGCTGTGTTGCAGGCTTCATTTGCTTTAGGACCCATCTGCTTATCTTTCTGGAGGTCCGGGGTATCTGCAGAAGTCTCCCTCTAACACCATACAGGGTGGGGCAAAAGTAGGTTTACAGCTGTTTGTATGGAAAACACAATAATCAATCAATCATAATACAAGAATAAACTGTGTTTTGCATGCTCACAACTATAAACCCACTTTTGCCCCACCCTGTATTTCAAATAAATCCATTTTTTCCCTATTGGCTTTCTGATAAACTGATGAATCTTACAACTTCTAGACCTTCTATGACTAAGGTAGATCCGTTCACTAACCTCCAGACTCATGTGTCCGTGGCGCATCCACTTGGACGCCTGACACTGCAAACTGTGCGCTCGGAACTGAACTCCTTCCTGATCCTCTCTCCTAGAGAAATGAGCCTCCCGGCATTTCACCCATAACCAAGTAAATTTTTAGAAGCTCAAAACCCCAGTCATCCTTTTTTCCTCCTCTACAAATGTCTCCCAGTAAATCAGCCAGCTTTGCCTTTAAAATAGAGTCCAGCAGAAGGAAGGCTTGCTTGAGTGTGGTTGGTAGGGCACATCACTGTCTCACACGAATGGACAGCAATTTGAACATCTCACCTAAAATGTCATATGGTGTACTTCAGTGTGATATTGTTATGTTACAGAATTACATGTTTATGATTTTGTAATTAAAAAGGGGCGTTATTTGTGCCGGAACCAGAATATTACCACTTCTCGCTGACAACCCTCAACACCCACTGTTTAGGTAGCCACACTATTTTCTACCTGGCTTATTTATAATCATGTCTTAAATGTCTGCTTCTGTCCTTGTGCCCTCTACAACACAGTCTCAACATAGCTAGGCCAAAGTCTTCATAACTCAAGTCAGATAATATCCTCTGCCCCCTGCCCTCCATTCCCTGGCAACCACCATTTTCCTCTCTGCTTTGACCAGCTTGGCCTTTTCAGCTTCCATGAGTGATATGATACGGTGTTTGTTTTTGTCTATCTGACTTGGGGAGGGGGTTACTGAAGGGATAGGACAGATAATGTTCAAGGGTACCAACTTGCAAGGAGCAGTAAGTCAGTCCTGTAGATCTGACGTGTAGCATAGTGCATACAGACAAAGACATTCAAACTTGCTGAGAGACTATAACTCAATTATTCAACCACTAAAAACAAATAATTACATAATATGATAGAGGTGCTAATTATTGCTATAATAACAATCATATTTCAGTGTATAAATGTATCAAATTAACATGTATACCCTAACTGACACAATGTTACATGTCAGACATATTTCAATTAATAAAAAAAGACCATGTCCTCTGCTTCAAATTTTCCAATGGCAGCCCATGCCATGCACAGTAAAAGCTAAAATCCTTACAAAGGACTGAAGGGCCCTAAATGATCTGCTTGCTCTCCCATCCAACCTTCTATCCAATGTCATATGGTGTGCTTCAGTGTGATATTGAATAAAATCATCCCTAATAAATCATCTCCTACTCACCTCCCTCATTTTTTACAGACACACTGACCTCACATTCATGCTGCTCCCTCTGCTGGCATACTCTCCTTTCAGAAGCACATGAAGTCAGTGCTTCCTCCTTTAGGTCCTTGCTCAACTGTCAACTCTTTAATGAGGGCTTTCTGACTGCCCTATTTAAAACTACATCTTCCATACTCACTAATCCTCTTCCCCGACTATTTTTCTCCACAGCATGTATCACTACATGACCTCTCTATGTAACAGAAGCAAATGCAAATCTCCTCTAGAGGAATGCACTTTCATTCTGGGCCTTAAAGAATCCCCACACATACTTTTCCAAGGAAAATGAGTAGTAAAAACAACCAAGTATACAAGGAAAAAGGGTACAACACAGAATCAATAGTAATCAATAGCAGAGACAAAATCTGAAAAGATTTTAGATAAGCTGGAGACATAATTAGTAAACCCAGAATAAAGCATAAAAAGATAAGGACATGGAATATATAAAGATAAGGAACATGAGGGATTAATGGAGAAGGGCTGACACACATTTAACTGGAGACGCAGAGAGAAAAGCAAGAGAGACTGGCAATGTCTGAAGGAATTATGCCTGACAATTTCCCAGAACTGCTGAAAGACACCAAACTTATAATTCAAGAAACTCGATCATCTACATAGTTTAAATAGAAGAAATTCACAACCAGACATTTCATAGTGAAACTGAAGAAAACCAAATTACAGAGATAATTTTAAGAGCAAGAGGAAAAAAATTCCCGTAAAAGAATACTGCTACTTCTCAGCGTAACAATGGAAACCACTAGAAAGGAGAGTGGTATTCTCAATGCTCTGGGAATTCTATTGCCAGTGAAAGTATCTTTTAAGACTGAGGGTAAAATGAAGACATTTTCAGACAAGCAAGTACTGAGGAACAAAGACCCTCTCTAAAGGACTGTCCAAAGGCAGAACAAAAAGTATCCCAGAGCCTGAGATGCAAGAAGAACAAAGACAGTAGAAGGTCCTAAAAAACAATAAATTTATAAAACAGTAACAAATTGTTTGACAAGAAAGGATAGAATTAAGACACATGACAACAATATATAAAAGTTTAGAGGGATATAAATGCAGTTAAAGTGTGTTCTAAGGTTTCTGTAACAGAATATTAACTTTAGATTTTCATAAAACATGCATGTTGTAATTTTTATAACAACTAAAAGAATTTAAAAGTCTGTAAACTTCCAAACTATTCAAAGAAAAATAAATGGTAGATATTAAAAATAATCCAGAAGGTAGCCAATAAAAAGAGGAGGAAAGAACAGTGAGACATAAAAAATACAAAAAGTAGGATAAGATTTAAACCTTAATACATAACAAATGATAGTAAATGTAAATGAACCAAACACTCCATTTTAAAATGACAAAGACTTCCAGGCTGGATTAAAGATAATCCAGTTAAATGCTCTTTATAAGACATATCAGAAACATAATGATGCATAAAAGCTGGAAGTAAAACGATGGCAAACAATCTACCATGTAAATACACCTGGGAGACAGCTAAAGTAGCTATGTTAATATCAGATAAAACCAAGTAAGGCAAAAAACACATTTAAGAGACCTAAATAAAGATATAACATGTTCATGCATTATAAGATTTAACATTGTAAAGACATAGATTTCTTACAAATTGATTTTTTCTGTTCAATGCAATCCCGATCAATTATCAACTTTTGAAAAAAGTGGAACCTGACCAGCTGCTGCTGAAATTTATATAGAATTGCCAAGGACCAATCAGCATATTTTCGGACTATAAGACGCCACCCCCCTATTTGGGAGGCATAGTGGTTGTTATTGCTGCTGTTCAGTTCTGTTTATATTTATATTGGTGAAATATTATGTTATTTATGTTATTAAATATCTTACCACACTTTTTGATTCAAATTTATTTTCCTATTTTCCTCCTCTAAAACCTAGGTGCGTCTTATGGTCCGAAAAAAACAGGTAAGTATGAGTATCCATACTATATTCAGAATGACTACAACTCAACAGAAGAATAGGCAAGAAATGTGAACAGCCATGTCACAAAAGGAGAATATTCAAATAGTCAATAAACTCTGAAAAATATGTCCAAATTCTTTAGTAATCAAGGAATTAGAAATTAAAACTACAGCTTCTAAATTGGTAAAAATGTAAGTCTGATCATTCTACATGTTGGCAATTAAAAGGAAAAATCCTGCAACCACATAGATGAATCTCATCAGTATAATGTTGAGCAAAAGAAACAAAAACTCAGCAATATTTGAGGAAAGCATACACAGATGTTTAGTAAAGTTATAAAGAGCAAAGATATGATTATCACAAAAGTCAAAATAGTGGTTTCTTTTGGGTAGGTGTTAATGTTCTGATCAAGGAGGGCCGTGGGAGGGAAGGAGGGTTCTGATCTTGCAGTGTTCTGTTTGCAGCTGGATGGTGGCTACATGGGTTTCCAGGTACAATTATTGAACTATTAAATATACATTTAACATACGTTCCTGAATGTGTGCTCTGTCTCACAATAAGGAAAACAATGAGAAGGAATAACACCATGACTGTCCTTGGTTTGGTTCAATGCACAAGTTCCCCAGGGTGACAAAAGTGACTGGGCACATTCTCTTCTCGGAAAGACAGTATTGTTTAGTAGAAAAAGCACCAAATGAGAGAAGGGCTCTTAATTCAATTCTTAATTAAGTCCTCTTAAGAAACTCTCTTAAGCATACTAAGTCTCTCAGAACTCTAATTTGCTCATCTACTAAATGCAAAAACTAACAGCTGCCCTTATTTCTTGGACTAGTTGTGGCTATCAATCTATAATATATTGAAATATATTTAGAAAATTGCAATCAAAAAACCAAACACAGCAGCTTAGTTTTAATCTGAAATTCAAAGGTTTTTGTTATACCGTAGCTGTAATGATACCAAGAGATAATAAAATCCATGAAAATGAAGGGCAAATTCTAACAATCTTCCACTTCACTTTAAAAAGAATTTTTAAGAAAACGGTGCATCTGTTATCAGTAATGTGGAAACAAACAGGGTTACATGTTGAGAAAAAAATACAAAATTATAATTTAACCTAAGAAATGCTATAAAAAGGTACCATATTAAAAGTCTGGAGAATGAGACCTGCCCTTGTATTACTTACGGAAGAAAACTTAGGAATGTCTTTTGCTCTCTGTGAAGAGAAGAAACATACTTTGCCAAGTTACCCATCTTGCATCTTCTCCCTAAAAATCACAGCAGCACCAAAACTATTCTCCCTAAATTGACTGAAGGAGACAGGAATAAAATAAACAATCTAACTGGCCTTCTCAATTAGCCGTATAGTGCTGCTTATGTGAAAATTAACAAGAAATTGAGAGGCAAGTCTAATTCACTAAAACAAACTTTAAATGATAGAAGTTTCATGCATTTATTTTGCCACGTATAACTTCCGCTGTAAATTCAACAATGTTTTTAGAATTTTTCATATTCAAACACTTAGAAGATGACAAAGATGACATAAAAATTTAAAGCAAAACAATTTATTACAATGTTATATTATTCTTCTATAAAACCATTAATGTTCAAAGTTCTACATACCTGGATGTTTTCCCTACTCCAAGTATGTGGTGTTTTATTTGCAAGTAATTTCAGATCTTGAATAGCAAGCCTCTTTACTGCTTTCCTAGGGTCATTCTTCAAATACTGCAAGAGAAGCTGAATCTACAAGGGAAATAAGCCACACAGTTAACAATGCTGTCACTGAAGTTACCATTAGGGAAGCAGTGTTGCTTAGTGAAACTTTTAGACTTGAGACAGGACTCATTTCAAAGCGCAGCCCTGTCATTTATCACGGCTGCCATGTTTAGGCCTCGCTCTCTTTGTGTACAAAATGATACCGTCATTTAACTCGTAAGGTTCCAGCACAGGGCCTGGCCTTCAAGACTCAATCCTTTCTTTCTTTATGCTCCATGCTCTGCCATGTACCCATCTCTATTTCATTTCCTCAAGGAGTCCCAAAAATCAGTGTTGTGAATACAGAGAAGGAGAAAACAAACACAAGGAAATTAAACAGATCTTTATCAGAGAAAGGGTATCTTAATATTATCAACATGTATGAGTTAATGAGTTATTTATCTTTTGTCATATATCTAGTATGCAAGATTAGTGAAGAAAAGGCAGTTTAAAAAAAACTGAAACTACCTGCTTAGGTGTATCCACCAAAGATGAAGCAGCAAGCAGAGTAAAAGTGTGCAAAGAAACGATCACCATTTTGGTGGAAGGATAGGACGTGACTAGCTGCTGTAAAAGCTGACGAGCGCTGGAGGCCAGGATCGCATCGTGGTGCATGTGCTGTAGGATCGGGATCAACTTCAGCTTCAGGTCCACAGGTGTGGCTAAGCCTAGGTACAAAAAGGGTTCTCAAGATTTGTGATCATCCTCCTTGATAACAATTCACATGTAAAAGTCCTGAGTCACTTAGCACAATAACCATTTAAAAACAAATAGCATATTATGTTTAATCAGTACAATAGTTTTTTCCAAAAGTATTTATCTTAACATTAACTGTTCAGTGACTATACAACCACATCCAATAGGAGAAAATACCTTTAAAAAGCACCGTGAAAAGCAAACTCATTTTGCTGCCTATTTCTTCTCATAGCATACTAAAAAGGTTTATGTTTATATACGAGATCTGTCTGGAAAAAGTGTAGCCATTGTTAAAATAACGAGAATGGATTGGGCGACATCATTGTAACCTGGCAGCCAAAGAGTGGACTAGAATGTGCATGCATGAACAATGATGACTTCACTGTACTAGTCAGTGGGGGCAGTGGATGCGGTTGAGTGAGCATAGGTACTGTGTGGCCATCACATTCAAAATGACAGAGTAGAACAACGAATCTGCATCAAATTTTGCATTAAGCTTGAACATTCCTCTGCAGAAACCATTTGGATGATTCAGAATCCTGCAGCTTTAGGCAGGCAACTGGTGACTGGCTTTATCACAACATTTTGTCCTCTCAGGCATCATGTCTCGTGTAGAGTTTTTTGGTGGAACATCTAATCTCCCAGGGGACTCAACCCCCCTAGAGCCCAGATTTGATGCCTTGCAACTTCTGGCTTTCCCCAAAACTAAAATCACCTTTGAAAGAGAAGAGATTTCAGACCATCGATGAGACTCAGGAAAATACAACGGGGAGTTAATGGTGATTGGGAGAAGTGTGTGAGGTCCCAAGGTGACTACTTTGAAAGGGAATGAGGCACCATTGTTGTAAGCACAACGTTTCTTGTGTCTTTTTCAATAAATGTCTCTATTTTTCATAGTACATGGTGGGATACCTTCCGGACAGACCTCAAGACACACACAAACTCAATGGCTAAGATTTGATGATATTTATAATTTTAATGGTTTCTTTCAACATTAAGTCAAAATCAAGATGTGAACAGACTATGCATGGATAGTTTTGAATTTCTTTAGCAATGTTGTTCTTTACTGCATACACAGCTGGGACTCCATGAGAATTAATGCCAACGCATCTTTTCCTATCAAAATTAGTGCTAAACAAACAAACAAACAAAAATGAAACCCTTTTTTTCTACAGCAGGGCTTTGCAGTGATAAAGATAAAAAATTGTCATTCATAATGTACTACATATATGCCAAACGCTACCTTATACTCTGCAAATCACTGGTTTTCCCACTGTAAAATAACTCTTAGTGTGAACATACGATAGCATTTCAACTTTGGCTTACATCAACAAACTCCCTTGCTATTTGGCCTCTATTTGGGTTTGGCCAAAGCACAGAACCCCAGGAGATGAGAGGGAGAAGAATGAAATCAGACTATTTATTCCCTGGCTCCCTCTATGTAGGGTCACATCATATGCACAGACGGTCAGTCTTTCAAAGTGACCCTCTTGACATGACTCCAGGTTTCTGCTAACCACTCCCTCTCCTGCATCCTGAAGAGGTGCAGGACCACATTATCACCTATAGTTTACCCTGCCCATATGTTTGTAAATGGTTTCTTCATTAAACACTCCTTGGACTATCTTAATTCAAGTATGCCATCTGGTTCTTTGCTGAGATCATGTCTGAAAGAGCAGGATCCATTAAAACCTGCTCCATGATGCGTGATGCTTCCTTCTAGAGACAGCCCTTTCTGTAGGAAAGCCTTTTTAGGACGGCAGGAAAAAGACACAGGGATAAAGGGGAACAGGATAAAACTCAACCACTGTATCTTCAATTTAGTCATTTTATTTCCTTTTCTGTAAAATAAACATAATAGCATTACCTATACAAGTCTGACAAGCTGCACGATTCAAAAGGATGTCATTTACAAAAATACGAAGGATGTGGTGTTATCTAGAACTGTGCAACGCCATGGCTCCTGAGCTCCCTTTCAAATGGGGCTAACACACATGAAGCTAAGCACGGAAGATGACATTAGAAAACTTGACATTTGTAGACTATGGTAGGGTATCTGAATTTCAGTTGCAACTGAAGACTCTGAAGGGACATTAGCCAAGTGAAGACTCTGAAGTGACAAGAGAGCCCCAGAGCTTCTAACGGCACTGCCCTCCCCCAAATCAGAATGTTCTTCCCCTAAAAATCTGCATTTCTCACTCAAATATCACTTCATCAGGTCTTCTTTCATCAACATATATAAAATAGAAAAGTTCCTCCTTCCACCCTACCATCTACTCTAGGGATTCGCTATCCTTCTTACTCACTTTTTCTCCACTGCACCTGGATGTCACGTTTTTGTCTACTGCCCCTCCCCCTCTTTCCACCACTAGAGTGTAGGTTACTTGAGGGCAGGAACTTTGTTCTGTTCATTGCTGTATCCTAAGTACCTAGAAAAGCTCTGGCCTTGAGAAGATGCCTAATAAATATTATTTGAATAAATCAATGAGTGCATAGTGACTAGCACATAGTAAGTACTTAACATTAGCAGCTATTATTAATAATATAAATCCTATTAAGTCACTTCATAATACTAAATAAAGCATACATACCTTGAATCATTTCACTAATTTTGTTACAGATTCCTACAGCAAAATCCCTTTGGAAAGAGAGAATAGCAAAAATTTTAAAACCAAATAATTAAATTAAGATTTTCTAAGGACTTACAAGAAACACAAAACAATTAGCACTGGATAAATGCCAATATGCACTCCAAAGTGTAACTAATATTCCAAAGGTAGGGTACTGGGGGTGAGGTAAGAAATGCAACTGAAACCAAAACTCCAAGCACCATATGGGTTTATGCCAATGCTGTTCTCGCTTGGTATTCAAGGAAAGATGCTCTGATTTATGGGTGCTGTTGCAATTTGCGTCACTGAGTCATACTGCCTGAAAGATTCAAGGTTACTGTCTCAATGTATTACACTTTAGAATATACTTTTAATTAAGAAAAGCTTTTAACACACTAGCTGATTACATAAGCAACAAAATACAGTGGGAAACATAGAATCTTACTATAAAAGCCGAACAATTTTAAGTTAGCCATGTATTTGTAACATTATATATGTATATTTTCCAAGGTGCTGCTTTTGATTCAATGGCAATAGAAATATCACAGAATGTTGCAAAAGTATTAATAACATTAATATATGGGATGAAATATAATATGTAAAGAATTATGATAAGAGATAATAGGATCAAACCTGGCTTGTTTATCCATAATAAATGATATGTAAGACATAAACTACTGCCCTCACTGATGTGGCTAAGTTGGATGGGCATCATCCTGCAAAGCAAAAGGTCGCTGTTTCAATTCCTGCTCAGGGCACATGCCTGGGTCGTGGGTTCAGCCCCAGGTCATGGTACATACAAGAGGCGACTGACGTGTCTCTCTCACCTTGATGTTTCTCTCTCTCTCTTTCTCCTCCCCTTCTCTCTAAAAACATATACATAAAATCTAAAAAAAAAATACTACAAAAAAAAGACATAAGCTACTTCCCCTCTACAGTTCAATGGATGTCTAAATAAAATATTTCCTGCTATTAAGATATGATTTGTCATTTTCAAATTAATTCTCTCCCAAGTGAACAGTGGAGTTTTCCAGAGGCTTCGTGATATATGAAGACAGCCATCTACTGACAACTAATGGAATGCATGATTGTGTATTCTTTTGTTGGCTAGAATTTTCTATGGTGGCTTAGTGTATAAATGTGTTTCCTGAGACTAACTCAGTTTGTTCTCAATTATTCTATTGTGCTCTTACTCTCTCTGACTACATCCATTATAATCTCAGTAACCTTATTATCATTCAATGCATCATAATTCTGAAATCCTGACGTTTTCTTTATGCCTATGCAGAAATAGATCAATAAGTAAACTTTGCTGTGCTTTGCAGTAAAATTTTCAACGGTTTTTCTAAAATTTTATCTAAAATTGCTTTTGTTTTAGAATTTAAAATGTTGTATTCTAAAATAAAACTCATATGTAAATTATTTTTCTTATACTTAAAGAGTGAGTTGTTGGCTTGAAAAAGAGATTAAGACTCATTTTCTCAACCCAGTTCACCCAGTCGCCGCTAGAGGGCACCTCTCCTATTGACAGTGCTCCTCAGGCCCCTTCTGAAGGCACTTAGGCTTGCATTTCAACTTCGGTTTTGTGACTCAGGGAACTAGTTCTTTAAAAATATAAAATCTTAACCTTTTTAAGAACAAGTTAGATGTGGTTATGGCAGAAGACAGGGAAAGAACTGAATTAAATTCTCAAGGCCTGATGTGACCAGTTATTCTCATTTGCTGAAGATCCAAAAATTGGCAAATTGAGATACTAAAAACCCACTGGTATTAGTTGAGATGTTGGATCTCAGGCCAGGTCGTCCATCTTTCTCTGGGAAAGAGGGTTTTGTTAATTTCACATTCTAATACAGTTAGATGAGCCCTTCAGGCTTTCCACTGTACTAACTTTGGTATTTTTTAATATTACAAATTACAAGCATATACTGAAGACTGGTATATCAAAAACCACTTCTACATAAATGTTAATTTAAATGTTTATTGGTCATTAATTCTTTAAGTGAAGAATCTTGCTGTTTCTACGTTACTTACCCTTAATCATTTCCCAAGACAGATCAAAAATTCCACTGCTGATAAAATCAGCTTCTGATAACAGAAGAGAAAAACTGAACCAAATATGATTCTAGTAAATTTAATCACTGAATTTTAAATTTAGCATTTAATAATTACATTTAGAAAACTACTTTTGGAGTCACTGTACATATTTAAGCTGACAGTGCTAATCAGATGATAATTACTCATTAGATAATAATACCTCCTTATCAATAAAAGCAATTTTTAAAAGTTCTCTCAATATCAATGATACTCTCAATAATAAAAAATTTCCAATTTTCAAAAGCACAAATAGAAACTGTATTTAACTCAGATATTTCACCTCCTCAATTACTGCCACACCTACTGATTTTGAGTAGTAAATTAAAAATGATATACTTTCTATTCTCTACTCTCCTTTTCCAATGAGTAATCCTGGACTTCTAAGGTTTGATAAAAGCAGCCAAAGAGAAGAATATGCACATAATTAAAAGGTGAAGAAAGAAAATTGATTATTTCAATTACTCAAATTTAGCAGAGGGTCTCAATGGAAATGCTTTTTATTCTAAAAATTAATTTAATATTCACTTGATTATAAAACCAAAACTTGCTCATGATAGGATATGGAGAAATTTATAAAAAAGAAAATAAAAATTAGATACAATCTTACCACCCAGAGACAATATTTTAATATATATGGTTCTGTAAGAACATGACTTCCCAAACAGGGTAAAACTGGTTTCAACTCAAGTTACTACTGTCTTTGTCAAATTGCGTACAGCTCTACCGCCAAACAACTTAACCTGAGAAGACAGTAAGAAAGCAGCAGTTCTATATTAGGGCTATGTATGTTTGGGAAGGCTCTTCAGCAAACAAAGCCTCTGCTATCCAATAACGCCTTCCCCAGCTACTCCAATCTACACTGATCTGTCCCTCTGGAAACTTATTTCATTTATACTTAATGCCAACTTTTGTACTTAACTATTCTGTTCTGTGTATTTAAGTTTTGCTTCCCCAACATGACGTAAACCCTCTTGGAAAACACACCTTGCCATTTACATTTTTCTGTATTGCTTAGTACTTATATATATTGCTCAGTTATTCTCTCAAAACCTCTTCTTGAAAAGCCAAATGATTGAAAGGCCTAAGCTTACTTTGACTGTGCAGAGAAGTTTGCAGCAGCAAAAACAGCAGCTTCGACTTCTACATTATCATGTGAATCCAGACTCTGACGAATACTATGATGAGCATTTTTCCTCTCAGGAATTATTGAAGCCAGACTCCCCAACATCCTACAGAAACAGAGAAAGAAGGAAGCATGAAAATACAATAAACTCGAGGTCAGGAAAGGAAGAAGCAAGGCAAAGCTAGATTACTAAAACTAAGGTTTGTAGGTAATTCCATAATCTCAGGTTAATAAAGCACCAACTTTAGGAATCAAGCAGTGACTGAACTTCTAACCACTATTCCATACTTCAATGTCAAAAAAATTAACATGGATTATCTAACACAAGCATAGTTTTTAAAAATCATCTTGAAGTACATCCTAGGTACCAAATATGACCCAGAAAATAAACTTTTCAATTATTAAAGCATTAAAATATCAATTTTCCAGTGCTGCATAAAGAAGTCCAATTTAACAAAGCATTAACAATCTAACTTTTTGGTATTAAGTACATCCACAAAGTAAAAAAAGTAAGACTTCCCAACATCAGTAAATACTGATACCACAATTTTCAAACCCATCCTCAAATCAAAAAACCTCATGCAGAGGATGCTCCCTGGCACTCATATCACAATCTGCAAGGTTGAGGAAGGAAGAATTTGAAAAAAGCACAGTCCATTTTATAATAAAATCATAAATTCAGAAAAGAAAAAATCTATTATTTGTAACGTTAACTATAGAAAAGGAAAGCTTGAAAAATCTCAGCAAAAAGGCAGATTTTAGAAGGCTATAAAAATATTTCAATAAAAACAGAGTTCCTACAATGACAACCTTCCTCAAAGTCAGTGTCCTGAGTTACCTTTCAACGTGACATATCGTCTCCTAATTATCGTATGGAGATATAATTGATTGAACACAAATAGTAGAGTTCTTATAAACAAGATATTATACTGGACTAAATATATAATTTAATTTCAATTAGAAAGGAGAGTTCTGAAATTACTTAAATTATTTTATAAAATATACAACTTAGATGGATTATTTTTCAAAATATGTAAATAACAAATGGCTATTAAGCTAGTGTATTATACAAGAAAAGATTAGACCAGGCTAATATTAACATATCTTGATGAACAGACTGTTACTATATAATATAAAAAGGTAAAAACATAATCCCCTATGACACTACTTTCTGAAATATTTCTGGTAATATAAGAAATAATTTGTAGCACTACATTTCTAATGCAATGAGTATTTCCCATCTTCTTCTTCCATTTGTTTTAATCTATAAGTCTAAAGTAATGGGTGAAAAATAAAACATCTTTAAAATATGAATCAGAAGGTACTTAACTTTTTTATTTTTTAAAATTGTTTTATTGATTACGCTATTACAGTTATCCCAATTTTCCCCCCTTTTGTCCCCCTCCACCCAGCACCCCGTATCTGCTCAGGCAATCCTCCCACCATTGTTCATGTCCGTGGGTCACACATATAAGTTCTTTGGCTACTCCATTTCCTATACTGTACTTTACATCCCCATGGCTATTCTGTAACTACAAATTATGCGTCCTAACCCCTGCATCTTTTCTCCCATTCCCCCACACCCCTCCCATCTGGCAACCACCAAAATGCTTTCTGTATCCATGATTCTGTCTCTGTTCTTCTTGTGTCCTTAGTTTGTTTTTTAAATTCAATTTTTGATAGATTTGGTTTTTTTGCCATTTTATTGTACATAGTTTAGATCTTTATTTTCTTAAATAAGTCCCTTTAACATTTCATATAATAATGATTTGGTGATGATGAACTCCTTTAGTTTTTTCTTGTCTGGGAAGCTCTTTATCTGCCCTTCCATTGTCAATGATAGCTTTGCTGGGTAGAGCAATCTTGGCTGTAGATCCCTGCTTTTCATGCCTTTGAATATTTCCTGCCAATCCCTTCTAATCTGTAAAGTTTCTTTGGAGAACTCAGCTGATAGTCTTTTTTAAAAAAATATTTTATTGATTATGCTATTACAGTTGTCCCATTACCCCCCTTCATCCCCCTCCACCCTGCACACCCTCCCCCACCCACATTCCCCTGCTTCAGTTCATGTCCATGTGTCATAAGTTCTTTAGCTTCTACATTTCCCATACTATTCTTGCCCTCCCCCTATTTTCTACCTACCATCTATGCTACTTATTCTCTGTACCTTTTACCCCTCTCTCCTCCTCCCACTCCCCTGTTGCTGACCCTCCATGTGTTCTCCATTTCTGTGGTTCCATTCCTGTTCTAGTTGTTTGCTTCGTTTGTTTTTGTTTTTGTTTTAGGTGTGGTTGTTAATAATTGTGAGTTTTCTGTCATTTTACTACACATGTTTTTTATCTTCTTTTTCTTAGATAAGTCTCTTTAACATTTCACAC
>CM052551.1:29992584-30027183 GCA_028533065.1 Trachops cirrhosus
TTTTTCTTAGATAAGTCTCTTTAACATTTCACACAATAAGGGCTTGGTGATGATGAACTCCTTTAACTTGACCTTATCTGTGAAGCACTTGATCTGCCCTTCCATTCTAAATGAAAGCTTTGCTGGATAGAGCAATCTTGGATGTAGGTCCTTGCTTTCATGACTTGGAATACTTCCTTCCAGTCCCTTCTTGCCTGCAAGGTCTCTTTTGAGAAATCAGCTGACAGTCTGATGGGAACTCCTTTGTAGGTTACTGTCTCCTTATCTCTTGCTGCTTCTAGGATTCTCTCCTTCATTTTTACCCTGGCTAATGTAATTGTGATGTGCCTTGGTGTGTGCTTCCTTGGGTCCAACTTCTTTGGGACTCTCTGAGCTTCCTGGACTTCCTGGAAGTCTATTTCCTTTGCCAGATTGGGGAAGTTCTCCTTTATTATTTGTTCAGATAGGTCTTCCTCTTGTTGTTCTTCCTCTTCTCTTTCTGGTACCCCTATAAGTCGGATGTTGGAAAATTTAAAGATGTCCTGGAGGTTCCTAAGCCTCTCATCATTTTTTTTAATTCTTATTTCTTCATTCTTTTCTGTGTGGTTGTTTCTTTCTTCCTTCTGGTCCACTCCAATGATGTGAGACCCATCTTTCATTCCATCACTATTGGTTCCCTGTGTATTTTCTTCATTTCACTTATCGTAGCCTTCATTTTTTCATCTAATTTGCAACCAAAATCAACCAATTCTGTGAGCATCCTGATGACCAGTGCTTTGAACTGTGCATCTGATAGGTTGGCGCTCTCTTGGTCGCTTAAAAGCACGGGTTCTGGGGCTTTCATTTGTTCTTCTGTTTGAGCCATCTCTTTTTTTGGGGGGGTAGGTCTTGTTGCGCCTGTTATTTATGAGGGGTGGAGTCTTAGATGTTCACCAGGGTGGGGCAACCCAGTTGCTAGGTTGTGATATTGTATGTGGGGGTGGGTTTGAGAGGGAACAATGGTGCTTGCTCCACTCCCTGTCAGACTTCAGTCCATTCCGCCACTTCCCCCAAGCAAACTGGACCTTTCTGGTGCTGATTCCCGTGTGGGTGGGCTTGTGTACCCCCTGGGTCTTTCCAACGAACTCTCCTATGAGGCTGGGAGTCTCTCCCCGTGCCTCAACCTCCACAGGTGTTTTCAATCAGTGCCCCAAGGCTCTGTTTCCCAGCGCTGGGATCCTGGGTTGCATGTAGTGCCTTGCTTCATGATCGCCACCTTGCTGGGTCTGCCTGTTGCCACCCCTCGGCTGGGGTTTGCCAGCTGCTGCTTGCGCACCCAGGGTCTGCCCACTGTGGTCTTACATGCCCAGTCCCAATGCTCTTTGTGCTGTGCGACCCCTCTCCGCCCAGCTGCCTGCCTGACTTTGCCCCTCCTACCAGTCTGGATGAACGTGTCTATTTTAATTCCTTGGGAGTCCGACTTCCATACAGTTCAATTTTCTGTCAGTTCTGGTTGTTATTCTGTTTCTAAATTGTTGTTGTCCCTATCTTGGTTGTGCGAAGAGGCACAGTGTGTCTACCTGTGCCTCCATCTTGGTCGGAAGTCCAAAAGTACTTAATTCTGAACAAGAGGGAAGAACCCGTTCCTGATGTGCAAATACGGGCACTCTGGGAAGAAGTGACACCCCAGACTTCGTGGTTAGAAGGAGTGCTGTCTGGAAAGGGCAAGTCCAAAGAGAGCCCTACAAAAATAAAAGTGGTGGGAAAAATGTCCTCGGGGTAGGATAAAAAAACACATGTACCAATACACAATATGGCTACTTATGAATCTCCTCATGTTTATGTGGATTTTATTTGAGGGAGCATATATGTATTAATACATTTCTCTAGTTTGTTTTATCTAATTATATAATAAATATACGTTAACTGAAAAAGTTTATAAAGTACCAAAAAGCATTAAAAAGTATAAAATCCATAAACATAAAAAAAGAAATGAGCCCTATAATTTAGGGATGTAAATTCAAAAAAAAAAAAAAAACCCC
Organism: Trachops cirrhosus; assembly: GCA_028533065.1. Classification (NCBI taxonomy): domain Eukaryota; kingdom Metazoa; phylum Chordata; class Mammalia; order Chiroptera; family Phyllostomidae; genus Trachops; species Trachops cirrhosus. Next base: position 29,994,585 of record CM052551.1, read on the forward strand.
AAATTATACATGATTCCACAGACAGCACAGCTAAAAAGAGAACATGGTTCAAGCTGAATATAAAGCTTACAATTTTGTTTTAAATTCGAACAAAATTTACAAATTTTAAATGCCAAGAAAGAAAAGGATGACGAAACTACAGTGGTTATATCTGGCATTCTTCAAGGAATTCAAATATAAATTATTGTATACAAAAATGAGAGGGTAACTACAGATGAATACAGGAAACTGACACAAAACAGTAAGAACAAGATCAGGAAGGTCAAAGTAAGCTAAAGCTAAGCTTCATTTAGATCCTAGCTCTTGGATCAGAATATCTACCTACAGAATGTTCCAAAAATAAGTCATGCAACAATGTGCAAACAAAATAGTATCATAGGTGATAACTGAGAACCATTTACAGGTTAGGACAGTTACAATATTTTTGCATTGAGTACTAGTTGAAAAAACAAAAATAAATTCTGAATACTCAAAATGAAAAAGTAAATATATTGCCTTTTTTGGTTACATAATTATAACTCAAACATCTTGTGGTGAATCATAATAGCAACGCAACATACCGGAGTGTGATGGCTCTCGCTACAGGATCATTACTATGAATCACAGAAAAAATTCTCTTCACGAACTCATCCACATTTAGAATCTTCTCCAAATGCTTCTCACTTTGTTGAGTAACTTTAAGAACACAGAGCCTCAGGAAATTGTTTCTACAAAAAACCAGAGTTAAAATAAATTAGACCATTTTAGGAAAGTGATATTTAATTAGGAATCCAAATGACACTATTAATATTCAATTGAGCGAATGGCAGATGTTTTCGATCTCACTTGTCTCGTCACTAAGAGTTACAGTCCAGTGTTTTAGGGGGTGCTAAGCACAAGCAGTCAGCGTGACTGCAGTCCTGCTGCAAGACACCAAAGTGGCAGCGACACAAGCAGCCCTGGGGCAGAACTGAACCTCGTCACATTCTAACCAAGGCCAGGAGATCAGATGGCCTTCCTCTTCTCTTGAGCTAATTCTACAACATATTTCCTCCTTCAGGTCTGATGTGGTGTGTGTATAACCACATGAGTGCTTGGAGAATGGTAGAAAGAAATGGGTTGGGACTGGTGGGGGAAAAAAAGGAGAAATGGGTATTTTATTCAGTGCTTACACGTTCCAGGCACTTTGCAGTAACCTGTAATCTGTTATAAAATAAGCTATAAAACCAGAAACTCTCCAAACAATCAGTACAAAGCCACAGATATTTCTAAAATACATAATAACATATTATGGTTGTCTTAATTTGATTTATCCTGTTACCCAAAGAAATAAGTACTCTCTAGTTTATGCTGTTCAGTTTTGCTTCAAATGTTATTAAATCTTCCACCAAAAAGTGTTTATTAGACACTACCCTGTGTGTCCACCAACATGGTAACCAACATGTGGAAGTTCTGCAAGTCAAAGAGAATAAAGACCACAGGACAAAACAAAGATATGAACAAAGTACTTTGGGACACCAAGGATTCAAAAAGACTTACCCAACTCGGAAAACATCAGCTAACTTTAGGAATGCAGAATTGATGAGAATAGGGAACGGATACTTCTGAAAGAGCCTGGGAAAGCGAACAACTGCTTCGCATTGTTCACCAAGTTTGCCAGACCTTAGACCTATGAAAAGCATGAAAAGAGGAGAAGAGCTTATGGGTTTGTGGCTACAATAAGGCAAAAACAGCAAATACTAACACAGTATTATCCAGTAAAATTATATATGCAGGAAAATAATTCTTAACAATAGGGTAGAAGTGCAACTGTAATTCATTACCTTTTTAAAAATATAAATGATATATAAAATAATGGTTTGGTATATTGTCACTTTTAGATAAAGAACAATGGAAAAGGCCCTGGTCAGTGTGGCTTAGTTGGTTGGAGCATCGTCCTGCAAACCAAAAGGTCACAGGTTTGACTCCTGGTCAGGGTATGTGCCTAGCTTGTGGGTGCTGCCCCAGGTCAGGGCGTGTGCGAGAGGCAATGGGTCGATGTTGCTCTCTGTCTTGTTCTCCCTCCCTTCCTCAAATCTTTTTAAAAAGTTTAAAAGGGCTAAAATCATACCATGTTTAATCTCTCATCATTACAATTAAACCAGGAATCAATAAGAGAAAAAAATGTGAAAATTAACAACACATTTCTAGATAACCCATGAGTGAAAGAGGTAATCAGAAGGAAAATTAGGAAATTATCTTGAACTAAATTAAAAGTACAATCTGTGGGATGCAGCTAAAGTAGTGCTTCAAGGAACATTAAATGTGTTGACTTCAAGAAAGAAGACACCTACCAAGAAGGTCTTAGGTGGCTAACTGAGCTCAAATTTAGAAACAGAGTCTAGCAGCTATTGCTAAACAAAGGCCTCTCATAATACAGGCCGCACTTCAGGGAGAAGCCTGCACTCAACTGCCCGTCTGCATTGTGTTCTTGCTGTCTGAGCTAACACTTAAAAGGAGTTCCTGAAATCATATTTTAACCAACAGGACTGAGACATTCCCTGCCCAAATGAAGCTGTGTGACTATATCCCCATTGGCATCTTGACCAACCAATCAGAGCAGCCCCACTCCAACCCATCAGGACAATGTTTTTTGGACCAATCAAACTGTCAGGATTTGGAGTCCTCATGTGCATGAGAACATAATGATCAGGGACCAGGGTTGGGTCCTTCTCAATATACAAGTCAACTCCCCTCTGGCTTAGGGAGTACACCATCTCTTTCCATCCAAGACTAAAAATGCAAATTACCCCATCCCCAACAGAGTGAAACCGGAGGGCCATCGTTCCAAGTCACCCTAGGGCTGCTTGACAGTCGTGTTGTCTCATAATTGAGCTGTTCCACAGCTGTGCTGTATCACTACTGAGTTGTGTGCACTGAATGAAGTTTCCTTCTTCACCATACTCCAAATTGGAGATTCTGCTGGTACTGAATTGGCACTAATGATCATCAGTTGTCAAAGGCTTATATTAGGAAAAAAGAAAGGTCCCAAATCAATGATCTAACAAAAGTGCCAAGATAATTCAATAATTGTGCAAAGGATAATCTTTTTAACAAATAGTTCTGGAACTGGATATCCATAAGCAAAAGACCCTTAATCCTTAACTTACACCATATACAAAAATTAACCCAAAAAGAACAATAACTGAAATGTAAGAGCTACAATTTAAACAGCACAGAAAAAAACACAGGGTAACACTTTATAGGCTTGGGTTAGACAAAGAATTCTTGGAGAAAACACAGAAAGCACAAACCATAAAATAAAAAAGTGATAAACTAAACTCCATCAAAATTAAAAACTTTCAACTTCTGCCAAGATGGATGAGCAGGTAGATATACTTTGCCTCCTCGCACAACCTAAAGAAGGACAACAACAAATAACCAGAACTGCCAGAAAGTTGAACTGTATGGAAGTCTGACAACCAAGGAGTTAAAGAAGACACATTCATCCTGACTGGTAGGAGGGGCGGAGATGGGCAGCCAGGGTGGAGAGGATGCGCTGCAAAGGCAGCAACTGCAGGACCAGGGCGGACAGGTAGACCCACATTTGCATGAGGATAAACCGGGAGGAACAACTGGGAAACAAGACAGACTGTGCAACCTAGGATTCCAGCATGGGAAAAGGAAGTCTCAAAATCTCTTGCTACAAAATCTGTGGCAGTTGCGGTGGTGAGAGCAACTCCCAGCCTCACAGAAGAGTTGGTTGGAGAGACCCACAGGGTCCTAGAACGTACAGAAACCCACCCACCTGGGAATCAGAACTAGAAGGGCCCAATTTGCTTGTGGGTAGTCAAAGAAATGTCTGAAAGCCCCAGAGAGCTGAAAAAAACAGCATTGCTCCCTCTCCGACCCCTCCCCCACATACAGCACCACAATGCAGCAAAATTGGTTGCCCCACCCTGGCAAATACCTAAGACTTCACCCCTTGCAACATAACAGGTGTGCCAAGACAAAGAAATATGGCCCAAATGAAAGACCAGATCAAAACTCCAAAAACAGAACTAAGCAATAAAGAGATGGCCAATTTTTCAGATGCACACAGTTCAACACACTGATAATCAGTATGCTCACAGAAATTGTTGAGTATGGTTGCAAAATAAAAGAAAAAAGTGAAGACTATGCAAATTGAAATAAAAAAATATACAGGGAATCAACAGTGAAGGGAAGGAAACTGGGACTCAAATCAACAATTTGGAGCAGAAGGAAGAAATAAATGTTCAACAAGAACAGAATGAAGAAACAAGAATTCAAAAAAATGAAGAGAGGCTTAGGAACCTCCAGGACAACTTTAAAAGTTCCAACATACAAATCATAGGGGTGCCAGAAGGAGAAGAGGAAGGTCAAGAAACTGAAAACTTATTTGAAAAAATAATGAAGGAGAACTTCCCTAATGTGGCAAAGGAAATAGACTTCCAGGAAGTCTAGGAAGCTCAGAGAGTCCCAAAGAAGTTGGACCCAAGGAAGCACACACCAAGACACAGCATAATTACATCACTGAAGATGGAAGATAAGGAGAGAATCTCAAAAGCAGCAAGAGAAAAGGAAAGAGTTACCTACAAAGGAGCTCCCATCAGACTGTCAGCTGATTTCTCAAAAGAGACCTTGCAGGCAAGAAGGGTTGGAAAGAAGTATTCAAAGTCATGAAAGGCAAGGACCTACACCCAAGATCACTCTATCCAGCAAAGCTGTCATGTAGAATGGAAGGGCAGATAAAGTACTTCCCAGATAAGGTCAAGTTAAAGGAGTTTATCATCAATAAGCCCTTATTATATGAAATGTTAAAGGGACTTATCAAAGAAAAAGAAGATAATCAAAAATATGAACAGTAAAATTACAACTCACAACTATCAACAACTGAACCTAAAACGAAAAAAACAAACAAACAAACAAAGCAAACAACTAGAGCAAGAACAGAATCAAAGAAATGGAGATCACATAGGGGGTTATCAGCAGGAAAAGGGAGCGGGGAGAATAGGGCAAAAGGTACAAGGAATAAGAAACATAAATGGTAGGTACAAAATAGACAGGGGAAGGTTAAGAATATACAGGAACTGTAAAAGCCAAAAAACTTATATGTATGACCCATGGACATGAACTAAGGTGGGGGAATGCTGGTGGGAGATGGGGTGCAGGCCAGGGAGCAATAAGGGGAAGGAAAAAAATGGGACAATTGTAATAGCATAACCAATAAAATATACTTTAAAAAATTAAAAACTTTTCAAAAGATAATGTCAAGACTCCCCAAAGAAAAATCACATACTGGAAGATAATATTTCCAGAACAAGTATTGTGTATCATAAAAGACTTAATCCTTTATGATTATAACTCAATAAGACAACCCAGTATTTTAAATGGGCTAGATTTCAAAAGGAATTTCATTAAAGAGGAAACAGGAAAGGCAACTATAAGCATATGAACAGATACTCAACATTGCTAGTCATCAAGAACATGCAAATTAAAAAACACAGTAAGATACCATTACATGACTACTAGAATAACAAAAAAATTAAAAAGACCAACAATATCAAATGCTAATGAGAATATGGAGCAACTATAACTCTCATACACTGCTGGAAGAAATGCAAAACTATCCACTTCTTTGGGAAACAGTCCAGCTGTTTCTTATAAAGGCAAACACATACTATACACTCAGTAATCCTACTTCTAATACTTATCCAAGTGAAATGAAAACATATACAAAGATACGTATATAAATGTTCACAGCAGTTTTATTCATGATAGCCCCAAAATGGAAACAACCCAAAGGTCCACTGACTGGTAAATGAATAAACAAAATGTGGTATATCCAATATAACGGACTGCTACTAAGCAATAAAATGTAATGAATTACCAATTCATGCAATAACATCACTATGTTAAATGAAAGAAGTGAGGCCCAAAAGACTACATACTGTATGATTCTATTTTATGTGACACTATGGAAACGGCAAAACTATAGGGACAGAAAATAGGTCAGTGGTTCCCAGAAGCAAGAGAGAAGAACTCCCTTCTGTGCTCCTTACTCTCTCAAGGAAAGGAGCACAGGGCAGGTTTTTGGAGTGACGGAAACATTCTATGTCTTGACTGTGGTAGTGGTTTCATGGCTGCACATATTGGGTGAATGTTGTTATTTACAAATTATACCTTAATAAATCTAATTTTAAAAATCAAAAAGGGGGATCCAAGATGACAGCAGAATAGGTGTCAGGAACACTCACCTCCTCCCAGGACCAAACTAGAATTAGAACTAAAATATATAACAATCAACCTGAATTACCAACTGAAGACTAGCTGAACAGAAGTCTTATAACCAAGGACTTACAGAAGCCACATCAAGACTGGTAGGAGACTTTAAAAAGGCTGGTGCTGTTCCTACTGGCAGTGGCTGAGACTCTGGATGGATACCTCAGCTACAAAGGCTCTCCCAGAGAAACATGGGGTCGCAACCGCACACAGGGCTCCCCAGCCCAGAGAACAAGAGCCAGGAAGAAGTGCCTATATAACACCTGGCTGTGAAAATCAGAGGGGATTCTGTCCACCAGGGAGAGACAGGAGTCTGCTAGAGACACAGGTGCCTCGTAAAGGGCCAATACACAAAATCTCCTTCACAGCCACTCACCCTGGATTCCAGTGGACAGTGAAGCAAACTAGACTCACGGAGAGACTGGGGTCTGTGGCTCTGGGGACAGAGCTGGGAGGACAGCCAACAGGATCCCCGTGCTGAATACCTCTCCCACACCGCAGACACTATCTTTCTATGGTGGAATACTCCCCTCCTTCCAGCATTAGAATGAGTGTGTGCAACAGCCCCACCCTCTGGACTCTCTGTCACCCCACCCTGTGGAGTTTGCAACCTGCTGAGGAGCTGGCTGCCTGGGCTGGGGTATAGAGATCCAGGCAGTCTCAGGGGGTGTCAGTGACTGAGTCGTGTGGCTTTGGGGTGAGGACTATTCCCCCCACTTTCCCATAAACCTGACTGGTTCCTCCCTCTCACAGGAGACCCACAACACGCTCCCTGTAGGATCCCAGTGGCTCCACCTTGCTGAGCACAGACTCCTCAAAAAGGCTGAGCAGAATCTAAGACAGACTGAGTTGGGTGGCTCTGGACAGTTAGTTACCTACCAGGGAGCTCCTATAAGACTGTTAGCTGATTTTTCAACAGAAACATTTCAGGCCAGAAGGGACTGCCATGCAATATTAAAAGTGATGAAAAGCAAGGACCTACAACCTAGACTACTTTACTCAATGTTTCTACATTTTACTCAACATGGCTATCATTTAAAATTTAAGGGGGAAAATAAAGAGCTATCCAGAAACGACCAAGCTAAAGGAGTTCATTACCACCAAACCAGTATACAAGTGTTAAAGGGTCTACTTTACAAAGAAGAAAAAGAAAAAAAACAAATAGTTATAAAAATAAAATGGCATTAAGATGTACCTATCAATAATCACTTTAAATGTAAATGGGTTAAATGCTCCAATGAAAAGACATAGGGTAGCTAAATGATCAAGTGGGATTTATTTCCAGGGATGCAATGTTTGGTATAATACCCGCAAATCAATAAATGTGCTACACCACATAAACAAAATGAAGGTTAAAATCACATGACCATATCAATAGATGCAGAAAAAGCATTTGATAAAATTCAGCACCCATTGAGGTTAAAAACTTCAGCAAAGTGGGAACAGAGGGAACCTACCTCTACATAATAAAGACCATATATGACACACCTACATAAACATCATATTCAACAGGGAAAAACTAAAAGTGTTTCCCTTAAGATCAGGAACAAGACAGGGATGTCCACATTCACCACTCTAATTCAACATAGTAGTAGAAGCCCTAGCCACAGCAATCAGACACGAAGAAATAAAAGGCATCCAAACTGTAAAGGAAAAAGTGAAACTGTCATTATTTGCAGATGACACAATACTGTACATAAAGAACCCTAAAGATTCCAACAAAACACTATCAGAACTGATAAATACATTCAGCAAAGTAGCAGGATACACAATAAATATCCAGAAATCAGTTGCATTTTTATATACCAATAATGAACTATCAAAAAAGGATACTAAGAAAATAATCCCATTTACAACTGCATCAAAAAAATAATAAAATACCTAGGAATAAATTTAACCAAGGATGTAAAAAACCTGTACTTGGAAAAATTATAATACACTGAATAAAGAAACTGAAAAAGATACAAACACATGGAAACATATACCATATTCATGGATAGGAAGAATTAAATGTCCATACTACCTGAAGCAATCTATAAATTCAATGCAATTCCTTTCAAGATACCAATGACGTATTTCACAGAAATAAAACATATATTCCAAAAATTTATAAGGAATCACAGAAGATCAAATCTTACCTTTGCAACAGGATAAATGGATCTTGAGAGCATTATGCTAAGTGAAATAACCCAATCAGAGAAAGACAAATAATCTATGATGCCACTTATATGTAGAATCTAATGAAAAATATGAACTAAAAAAATAGAAAGAGACTCAATATAGATACAGAGAACACATTGACAGTTGTGAGAGGGGATGGGGGTTAGGGGGCTGGGTGGAAAGGTGAAGGAATTAAGCAAAAACAAAAAACAACTCCCCCCGCAAAAAACCTCATGGACACAGACAACAGTATGGTGATTACCAGAGGGGAGTGGCAGGTGGTAGAAAAGGGTGAAAGTGGGATAAATGGTGATAGAGGGAATCTTGACTTTGGGTGTTGAACACACAATACAATATGAAGGTGGGTCCTGACAGGATAGCTCAGTTGGTAACAGCGTAGTCCCAGTATACCAAGTTTGCAGGTTCAATCCCCAGTCAGAGAACACATAAGAATCAATCAACAAATGCGTAAGTGGAACAACAAATTGATGTTTCTCTTTCTTTTCGCTCTCTCCCCCTTCCTCTTTCTCTAAAATTCAATAAACACAATTTAAAATATATACAAATTATGTAATATAGAATTGTACACTTGAAACCTATAATTTTATTAAATAATGCCACCTCAACAAATTTAATAAAAATTAAAAGAAAAACAAGAATGTTCCATCCTTTAAAAAATTATTATTTTTTAAAGACTTGATTTATTTATTTTCAGAAAGAGCGGAAGGGAGGAAGAAAGAGAGGGAGAGAAACATTGATGTGTGAGAGAAACTTCACTGGTTGCCCCTCGTGCGCTCCCAACTGGGGACCCGGCCTGCAACCCAGGCATGTGCCCTGACTGGGAATCGAACTGGAAACCTTTCTCTTTGTGGGACAACACACAACCCACTGAGCTGTACCAGTCAAGGCAAAAAAAAAATTATTAAGAATTAGTATCTTGCCCTGGCTGGTGTAGCTTAGTGGATTAAGCGCGGGCCTGTGAACCAAGAGATCATGATTCGATTCCCAGTCAGGGCACATGCCTGGGTTGCAGGCCAGTTCCCAGCAGGGAATGCACAGGAAGCAACCATACATTGATATTTCTCTCCCTCTCTCCTTCCCTTCCCCTCTGAAGATAAATAAATAAAAATCTTTAAAAAAAAAAAAGAATTAGTATCTTGATGTGGAATTAACAGCATCAGGTTCAAATGCTTCTTTACAAGTAGTTTACCATTCACAAAATGCTGATCTTATCTACATAAGAACAAGTGCCTTACAATATCACTGTTCAGTGACCTTTCCTCATCATTAAATTATGACAAACAAAATGTTTATCTGAAAGCTTTTTACTACTTGTCACTATGTTTCAATAGAAAAGACAACCAGAAAGTAAATGTGCACAGGCAATTTCAATAATTCACTAATGGACTGCATTCCGTAAACGCATTCATGTTAGCACTTGACTTGGAACGTATTTCCTCATAGAAAAAAATATCACTCTCAGCTTTCATAGCACTCTAGAATCTAATAACTGCTAATGATAAAAGTTCCTATAAAAATTCAAAATTAATTCATTTTCCTAATTAAGATATTTAGAACATAAGCCTTCTTTGCCTGCTCCTTCCCACCAAAAAAAAAGTCCTTCTTTTGTTCTGTATGTATAAAAGAACTGCCACTGAAGCTCTAAGAGTCTTCTTCCCACCAACCATACAGTGTCAACAGGGTTATTCTAGGGGACTGACAGTGGCTCATGCAGCCTTACAGGCTTTTCTAGAGACCTGACATGAAAATGAGGATCCATACAGCTAGGGAAAATGGGGGATACACAGTTAGGGCAATGAAGGACACAGGGAAGCGGGGAAGTGAAAGGCACGTCTGAGGATGAGTTAAGAGGAACAGAGAAGGAACAGATGCGTGCTTACGTATATGTGCTGGGGAAAGGGGTGGGAATATCTGTAGTAATTGGATTTTTTCCTCCTCTCCTCACTGCCTGTAGTTGAGTTAGATGCAAACGATAGTAAAGTTTTGTTTGTAATAAATTAACCTTGAATGGAATAAAAGAAGTAAAGAAGAAAACAGTCCATGTAGAGGGAATCTCCCAATATAATATGATCTGTGTTACTTCTCCTTGAAAAACAACCACAGACCACACTGAGTTGTTTAAACAGGCTAATTTAAAATGCACCAAAGCTAATTTTGAGTACGGACAGAGAAATGTTTTGATTTCTCTACCATTTCCAAATCTTATTTCTTGAAGATAAAGTAAGCCCACATTCCTCTAATTGGACCATCAAAGTAAATAGGCTAAACAGTAAATTTCTTGCTTATTTCTGAAGAGTCTTAGGAGAAAGGAAACGACAAGTTAGGCTGGCTCTGAGGGACAGAAACCAGGGTGTAAGAGAAGACAGAAATGCATTAAGGCCTATTATTTAGCCATAATTTTAGGCTGGAGCAGGACTGTACCCATCTTACTTGCTCTAGGCCAGTTTCAACTCCATGGTAAACCAAGCACCTGAAAACAGGTACACAGCACAATCAGATCTTGGTCTAAGGGGTTATATGCTTCATTTATATTGTTAGCTACAAGCAACCTGAGGAAGAATGCCCTGATCGCAAGTCCAATGACCGTAAGGGTGCCACTATAAAGCCAGAGATGAAGCAGAGGCATGGGATTGCTGTTTCTACATTTCACTTCTTATTCTCCCACCCAACAGAGCTCTCTTCCTTTCCAGTGCTTAATTCAGCTGCAACACGCAGGCAGACTAGGGAGAACTAAAATTGGTTGTTTGTAAATTGTGTATTCATTCAAAATCTACCTGGCAGTAGTAAAACACATTCTTCTAAATTTATTTAGCACCGAAAATGTGCAGAACGTCTTTGTAGAATAGTGGTTTTCAGTTCTGGTTCTGCATCAGAAACATTGTGAACCTTTTAAAAAATACCTATGCTAGGACTCCAAACCTACCAAAGCTTTGAGGCAGGGCCCACACTTCTGTTTAGCTGCATTGAGAAGGTAGGCACTTAGATCCTCAAGCTACCCTGTGTCACTTGTGTCTTATTTGACTGGTCCTGCCTATATTGATTATACTAGGGGTTAGGAAAAGAGTAGGCTGCTGAATCTAGTCCTCAGAATAACTTTATCTGATAGACACGTTTTTAAAGATTTTGAATTCAATGTCAGTATTAAAAATGAGATTTTGCAAAAAAATTCAGGAAATCCTGGCTTCTTTTCCACAAAATTAAAGATCTGAAATGTCAATGAAGAAGGTAGGAGAATTTTGATCAAAGAAACACTGTAGCATTGTAGGTCTGTTTTAAATGCAAATAGGGGTTTGATATCACTTGATAATAGTCACACACCCTGTTTAAGGATTTCTCTAGCAATTTTTGGCTGCCTTTGGGCACACATGACTAGAATAGAACCTTGGATGAGAATTTAAAGTACTGGTAAGAAAGTAAATGAACTTAATGAATTGAGGAATCATGAAACCTTAAGCTGGATAAAGAAGTTAAAAAAGAAAAGGACTGACTAGTAAGGGAAACTACAGAGATGAGTATACATAAATCTGAATGAAAATAAACAATGGTCAAAATAGCATAATCACAATGATGATGATGATGATGCATATCAAGTCCTTATACCACGTCAGACACTCTAGTAAGCACTTTATGTGCATTAAAGCCTCACTTTATAATCACAGAAGTTAGGTACTATTATCCTCACTTTAAAGATGAGGACGCAGACAAAGAGAAGTTCAGCAACTTGCAGAAGAAACAATGGATGGCAATCTGCAATCCGGCTCTGGAGCCTGTGGTCCTAACCATTATGCTACAATGCTTGTCTAGTAGAAAGATGGAATTTAAGATTAAAGAACGGAATATTTGAATTAGTGATTTGAGAGTGGTGTAATTCTGAGGAATGACAAATTCCAGGGAACTGAGGAGGAATAACATAAATCATGGTAAACTTGGGGTTTGTGACGTACCTTAAGCAAGTATGTAAAACAGCACACGTTTCCAGGTATGTATCAGAGTTCTTAGCTGCAAGCCACAGAAGCTAACTCTCCTGATTAGACAGAAAATGAGTTCACTAGAAGACTACTAAACATTTTTAAGGCTAAACTTAAAACCCTGAAAACCACACCACCAAACTGATTAGATGAGGAAACTGTTGTTGCTAGGCAACACCAGATGTTACAATTAGCTCTGCTGTCACCTAGGAATGCTGGAAGCTAGTGCTGCTTCTATGATACACTAGGAACAGTGCAGTCACTTGGAGGACCCTCTTCAACTCTGCCTTCTTGTATCCTTGAACTCCTAAATCACCAAACCTGGAGGAGGTCTGTCTGACTGGCACAGCCTAGTTCACATCCTGTGCTCTTGCAAGGGAACCTAGGAAAGTGAGATTTTGCTCTCATTTTGGTGAGACAGGGCTCATGATGTGGAACATTCCTCAAGCATAGTAGGAGTGTTGAAGATGCGACCACCAGAGTGACTAATACCCACTACAAAGAACACTGCTAATACACACTGCCTTACAAGCATATTTTAGGAGAATGTCATAAACATTTATTTACTTTAGCTAAGCGGTTAGGATGATTGAAAGTGGAACCATAATCCATATACATCTTCAAGTTTAATAATTAAAAATGGGGGGAGGAATACAAACACAAGTATGCACCACACATTGTAAGGTGACATAGCAACCCACAGCTTAATGGCAAAGTCTCAATAAATTAGGTTATATTTAAAAAGCAGGACTAGAAACAACTGAAATAACAGTCAACTGGTTATGCATCAATAATAAAACATCCTGTCAAATTTCAGAAATTATCTGTAAATGTACACGATGGGCTGTATTCAATATTGTGCAGCATATACATACAATACTGATTTAGAACCATAAACAAATTAATTTTACTTTACAAATACCAACCTTTAGGGCTATTTAATAATTCACTTTGTAAGTTAACAAGTAGCTGTTAGCCAAACATAAAATGAGTCTGTGATCTCAATAAGAACTGAAGAAGGGCCTTAGCTTTTTGGATCAGTTCATGGCCCATCAAGGGATCACCAACCAGGCTCTGAGAATCAGTCCTTCCTAATGCTGGTTTTTATGTGACTTTGAGTTGTTAAAAGTCTGACCTTAGCCTCAATTCTACAGGACCTTGCAGGTGCACTTCTCAGCACTGTCAGACTAAGTTTGGTCTGGCAATACAGATTCTCAAATGAACGAATTTGATTGGCTCAGTGTGCATCATATGTCCCCTACTGAATCAATAATTTATGGCATGAAATTGGTCACCTGATACAAACTTGACCGCTGAGGCCTCTCTCATAAGTAGAACTTACAGCATTTTGACCCTATGGCCTTTGGCTCACAAAACAAATTCTTTAAAAGGTAAAGAATGAAATTACTCAGATTTCAAACACTAGTCTATATTCTAATAATCAGCTATTTTCATAATCTACTTCTTAACAGCTTTAAAAGGTATAGCATGTGAGGTGAAAAAGATGAAGTTTTGTTCTTGTCTTGTTCAAATTACCTTTCTAAGCCTGAGCCACATCTGTGAAATACTCACCCAAGGGCACTGCTGGGAGGACCGGACACAATCACTGACTTAATATTTGAGACTGACACTGGTTTACAGTTAACATTCAACAGCCATCCATTTATTTCTTACAGAAGGAAAATATTTCTATTTCAACTTCTCGGAGGGAAAAATGTGTTGTTTGTTTCTTACCACAATTCCATTTTTTTAAGAGTTAAACAATTCTCGATTTCTCACTTCTTCAGAGCCTCATCCCAACCTCTGTTTTACAACCACTGTTGTATATAGTTATGGGATGAGCCCCGTTGGACCAGTGATAGAACTTGTCTTTAGAATTGGTAAAGAATATTATGTATTTGGGCCTGCAACTCTCAGAGGGGAATAAGCAAGGAATTACCAGAATGGGGAGGAAAAGATAATGCAGTGTTTACAAAACACATTTAATGTTATCATTTTTACTTCAGGGGGGAAAAGCCCAGTAGCTTTGGGAAGAGAAAGCAAAACTCTTATTATTTTTCTGACTGATGAGGATGCACTAAAGATTCTGTGACTCAACCAAAGGAATACCAAATTGGAGTGTTGTGATTTTTTTTTTATCAAAAGGCATTAAAGTCTTTTTTAAAAGTCTGAGAAACTCTTGTCTAGACCAACCCACTACAGATGTTTACAGGTTAAAAAAGAAACAAACAAAACAAGTCCCCCAAAAGTTAATAAAGTGTCCAAGTCAGAGATGGGAAATGGCTCAAAGTATACTTAAATTAGATCCTTCTAACCTTTAGTCCAGTTCTCAGTACATTGTACATTGGCTATGGTTAATCAAGAACTAACTGTATAGCAGGTAACAAAATGTGTTCCCTTTTCAATAAAAACCTTTGAAGTATACGGAAACAAAGGTTTCATTTTAATACTTGAGTTCTGTATTGACAAATACTTGGCCTCGTCTTCCATATTCGTATTTACAACAATCTTGCCAGCTCAACAGTACTGTACCCACTTCGCAGACAAAAAACCGGTTAGGTGACTTGTCCATGAATATAAAATTAGTGCAGTGGGAATTCAACTCGATCCAACCTCAAAGCTCCTTCTACTACACCAACTGTCCATTCATCGCCCCTGTAAGGAAATAGAACCCATGCAACTGTCTGCAGAAAATGAGCAGGGGATGGTTTTCGTTTGGTCTCGGCTGTATTTAACCTGTATAGTACCTCGCAAAAAAAACAGAGTTACAGAACTCAAATAAATCGCTATAAAGTCAGTGCAAGATTATTTATCTATCTTGGTGAAAACCTGGTCTCAAATGAATGTCCTGAAAAAATAATTTCACAATTTCAATTAAGCACTTTTAAAAACTGCTCGGATTATAGGGGGTACTGTGCTCCCAAGTGGTTTAAGCGGGACCATAACTACAGCGCTCAATTTGTTCGATTAGCCCAAGGCCAATCCAGCAACGCGGCAATTTCCCAGATTCACCAAACGCACAGGCGCCCGCCCAGAGAAGCTATGCGCGTGCGCCTTCCCCGCCTTCCCGAGGCTACCTCCGCCTGGTGGCGCCACTTCCCCCGACAGCCGGTCAGCCCGCTCTTTCCAATACCTTTGTCTAATTCCATAAGGGCAGAGTTAGCATCCAGCTCCTGTTCGCCATAGCCGGCATCTGCCAGGAAAGACTTAGTTGAGTTTGATGCCATGACCCGAATAAGTTACTCATCTAGCCTATTCAGAAAGATTGCAAACTCTGTCCCAACACCGCCATCTTCTTCCACCACCTCGCGGATTTTTCCTCCGCGCTAGGTCTAGCCGTGTTACGCATGCGCCCTCGTCAACGCGCCGTTCGCTAGCGCCTCTGCGGCCCCCCGCGCAGGCGCTCAGTGAGCTCTTGAACTCCTCGGTTCCCGCGGCTGGGAGAAAAGGAGGCGGGGATTGGAGGGGGAAGTGACTCGGCGGCGCCGGACGCCGCGGTGGGAGCCAATCAGAGGGCGTGACGTCAGTTTGGCGGGGAGTTTGGTGGCCGGGGCTTACAGTGGCGGGAGTTGGAGGCTATAACTAGTCCTCTTCACAAGGACGCAAGTCACGACTTCTGCTGAACTTGGTAACACATCTACGACATTTTTATTCAGTTGAGCCTTTTTCCCGGCCCAGATGCTCTTCAATTCGGTTCTCCGACAGCCCCAGTTTGGCGTCCCGAGAAATGGTGAGTAACGGCCCTAACCGCTCGTTGTTGCTGGCGGGATTCGCCTCCCTTAAACCACACCTCGGACCTAGGCCGACTCCAGTTGTTTCCCAGCCCCCGAGTTCTCTTACGGCCGGAGTGGATTCGTGTTAGGAAAGACGACTGAAGAAAGTTGCACTTTCATGCCCTCGGGACACTTTTAATCGTAGTCTGGATTTCTAAAGTTGTAATGTAGGCTGGCGGAGGGAAGGGAATGGATTTAAATGGCTTCCTTTACGGCTTATGTCTGTATTAGACTTTAACTGCAAAACGCGTGCATTTGGGGGCGAGCGTGGTTCTCTTGACAGCTCTGTGAGATTGAGGAGATTAATATTAATTAATTTGTTGTAGAATCTGAGTGAGCTGTACTATTTATTTGACGCCAGTGAATGCGACCCGCTGTTAAGGAACTCAGTCAAGCAGAGAAGACAGAACATCTGCTTCTGGCATGGTCAAAAAGATTTTTTCTCCCTGATTACTTCATATGCATGAAATTTTCAAATTATAGAGTGAAAAGTGTCCATTACCACACCTCCCAGAGATGACGATTGTTAAATAAATTGAAGTATTTTTTTCTAAATGTTTTTAGATGCCAGAGGTGGTATTGTTATTTATAGAAATGCTATCAGGATGTTTTGTTTTTCACTTTAACGATGTAACTTGGGAATATTTCCATATTAGTGTGTAAAAATCCAACTTACTGTCTACAATTCTTGGGGTTCCTTAAGTTAAAACATTGGCAATAAGAATTTTGAGCTTCGGTTTGGGTGTCATTGACCTGAAACTTTCTGATAAGGGAGTTACTGCCCAGACTAAGCTTGGATAGTATGCAATTTTATTCATTTAAAAATGGATACGTCTTCCTTCTCCTTAAAGCCACGTGGAAAACACAAAGGAAATCTGAGAAGGGAACTTTTTATGTTTAAGACGTAAGTCTAGGACAGTGATTTTCAACCCGTGTGCCTCAAGAATTTTTAAAACATGCAATACCTGACTATTTAGTTGGGGCTCTGACCTCTTTTCCCTTAGATTGTCAAATAAGGAAATGACAATGGCCAACACAACAATAGCCATCCGGTGTGAGTGAATCAAAGATTACATCTTTTTTTTTTGTCAGATCGGCAAAAAATATATTTTGGGGGTGTGCCACAGAATTTTAGTAATTGGTTTATATGTGCTGTGAGATGAAAAAGTTGAAGATCATTGGTCTAGGAAAAGGATTTTGAGGAGACTAATTAGTTCCTCAATTCCCTGCCCCCAATCTAAAACTTTATACTAGCACTTGTTGTCCATCCATGCTGTCACAAAGGGTAAAATTTTCCTCTTTTTTTTTTACAGTGGAGTAGAATTCCATGTGTAAATGTCTCATGGTTGTTTTTCTTCTTAGATAACCCTTTAAATCATACTTTAAGTATCCTCTCTTTCTGTCTCCCCTGGGAATTTGCTTGAGTCAATCTCTACCCTCTGTGTCATGAGTGGCAATACCACACAGTGGTGAAGAGCTGTGACTCTGGAGATAAAATGCCTGAGTTTTAAATCCAGCTGCATTCCCTATCATGTGGGCGACTTGGGACAAGCCTTGATTTTGTCATACATTTTCTTCTAATTCTCCAATCTATCCTTCCAATCTTCCCCTCTCTCATTCATAAATTCTCATTCATTGTTACATGTTAGGCTCTGAAATTTATTCATTCTTATGTATTGTGCACTGAACATTATAGGGCCAGTTTCTTTCCCTTTGCACATTGGTGTTCCATCTTAGATGCCTTTTCTCCTTCCATCCACTCCCATTAATGATCATGGTTTTAATTAAGGCTTCTTCCACTACCACCTGCAACCTTCCTTCTCTAGACTTTTACATCCAGTCCTGTATGAGTGTCTTTACCTAGATGGTCAGTCCCACAGGCATCTCAAACTCAAATACCAAAACTGAACTCACTTCCCCTGCAAACCTGCCCTATTACCTATTTTTGGCTGTGGTTCCATTATTTTAAAAGTAGTCTTCCCAGCCAGAAACCTAAGAGTTAATCAAAATTTCCCCATTTTCCTCAAGATACACATCCAGAGTTAATCAAAATTTCCCCATTTTCCTCAAGATACACATCCAGAAAGTTTTCTTAAAATCTTTTTACCCTCCCAACCCCACCCCCCACAAGCACCAGGCTGTTGTCCATGTTTGAGTCCTTTTTCCTTTTTGCTTGATCCCCCCACCCTCCAAACCTACCTCCCATAGTTGTCATCCTGCTCTCTCTCTGTGAGTCTGTCTCTGTTTTGTTTGTTAGTTCAGTTTGTTCATTAAAGTCCACATATGTATGAGTGAAATCACATGGTATTTGTATTTCTACAACTGGCTAATTTCACTCAGCATGATGTTCTCCAGGTCCATCCATGCTGTCACAAAGGGTAAAATTTTCTTTTTTTTTTAACAGCGGATTAAAATTCCATTGTGTAAATGTCCCATGGTTGTTTTATCCACTCGTCTACTGATGGACCCTTGGGCCACTTCCATATCTTGGTGATTATAAATAATGCTGCAGTGAACGTAGGGTGCTTGTTTTTTCAAATTAGTGTTTTGGATTCCTTTGGGTAAATTCCTGAAAGTGAAATTGCTGTGTCAAAAGGCAGGCCCATTTTTAATTTTTTGAGGTATCTCCATACTGCTTTTCATAGTGGCTGCACCAGTCTGCATTCCCACCAACAGTGCACAAAGGTTCCCCTGTGTCCACATCCGCACCAGCACTTGTTCCGTTGACTTACTGATGATAGCCATTCTGACACTGACATTGAGCATCTTTTCATATGTCTGTTGGCCAGCTGTATGTCCTCTTTGGAGAAGTGTCTCTTCAGGCCCTTTGTCCATTTTCTAATTGGTTTGGTTTTTGTGGTTTTGAGTTTTGTTAAGTTCTTTATAAATTTTGGATATTAGCCCTTTATCAGATGTATTAGTGAATATGTTCTCCCATTCTGTGGGTAGTCTTTTTGTTTTGTTGTTGGTCTCCTTTGCTGTGCAAAAATTTTTAGTTTGATGTAGTCCCATTTGTTTATTTTTCTTTTGTTTTCCTTGCCTGAGGACATGTATCAGATAAAACACTGCTATGAGCAATATTCAAGATTTGACTGTGTATGTTTTCTTCTAGGATTTTAATGGTGTCAGGTCTAATATTAAAGTCTTTAATCCATTTTGAGTTTATTCTTGTATGTGGTGTAAAGAGGTAGAAAATGGGAAGTTTTCCTCAATATACACTCCAGAAAGTTTCCTTAAAATCCCTTAACCCTGTCCTCTCTTTCCCTGCTGATTTTGAGTCTTCACCATATCTTAGATCTCTTCTTTGCTCAGATTGGGCCCTGATGTCTTCGGGTCTGGACTGTAGCAGGTCGCCCAAATGGCCTCTTAGTTTCCCTCTCTCCAGTTTATTCTCCACATTGCTGCCAATGATCTTTCTAAAATGGAAATCTGATTACTCTTCTGTGTATTTTTAAATTGGGATCTAAATTTTTTATCATAAGTTTAAACAAATAAAAAGATTTAATTTCTGGATGTTTTGTGAATATTGACATTTTAAAATAAAAACACTGCATTATTCTCTTAAAATGCATTTTGTAGTGATTTGATAACCACATCAATCATTTTTTAAAAATAAAAACTAATTATTTGTATTCTGCATAGTTACTTTTAGCCCTTGAATTTATTTCTTCCACAGAATTTACCCTAATGTAATTTGATTGTAAACTTGAAAAGTTGATCAATAACCCTATTGTAGTCCTCTGTGTAAAAAAAATTAATTGATATTATTGATATTATCTGTAATTGTAAGGCTGTAAGTGTTAAAAGTTCTTCTGGATTGAGTTATTGCAGTTATTAGTATGCAGTTGATCAAAACTATAGATTATTAATTTCAATAAGTAATTAGTAAGCAAAAAGTAAAATTTTACTGGAAGTATATCTTTTCAAGCAATGGATATAGGTGTTTGTGTGCCTTTATTAAAGGAAATATTCAGTTGTCTTTCATTTGGAGTCACAAAAGTGTTTATACCGTGGGTCAGTGCAAAGTGTAAGACTGGGCCATGGAAATGCCTTTCTTTTGAAAGTGGAAGGAAGGCAGTGATGAAGGGAGAGGAGAAAAAAGCCTCAACCTCATCAGACAGATCAGTGTTAGGAATACGTGGAATTTGAGTATCACAAAATTGATTCTCTGAAAACTCGTGTCCTCAGACACTCTGTGAAAAATCTGCATGTAATTTGTGGTATATTGAGGATATAATAGGTTTTTCAAATGAGTATTGTGGAGGGAAGCATTACAAGTTCATGTTGGAAAGAGCAAAGCACAATAAGAATCCAAAGGTAGTTTAAGGGGCTGGTCCAAGAAGTGTGTATTGTGGGGGGTGCAGAAATGGAGGGCACTAACTAGTTACTAAGTCATGTTAGGCCATTTGTTAGTGCTTGGATATTAGCCTGTAGGTGACAAGGCAGAGGTGAGAGGGTCATTGTTTAATTGTAAAGAATTAGGTCTCTATAACATATCATCTTTAATTTCACAAAAATGTTCAAAATTTGGATCTTTAAGTCCCAAACCACAAGTGTACATTTATGTAACTTGAGAACAGAGGCTTTGTCTTAAATTTTTAAAAAATATTTTATTTATTTTTAAAGAGGGAAGGGAGAGAGCAGGAGAGGGAGAGAAACATTGATGTGCAAGGGAAACATCAATTGGCTGCCTCTCACACGCTCCCAACCTGGGACCTGGCCCACAACCCAGGCATGTGCCCTGACTGGGAACCTTACCTGAGACCTTTTGGTTTGCAGGTCGCCACTCAGCCCACCCAGCCACATCAGGCAGGATAGGGCTTTGTTTTAAATTCTTTCTGTGAATGGATATTTTTAACTCTACAACGTAAATAATTATTGTATTCTCCTTTTGGTGGTCTTTAATGGCTGACTTATAATGATATCTGACCTTGGGGTAATACCCTCAAGAATAATTACTAAATCTGGATTGAATTCCTTTGTCTCCTTTGTACTGACTCCTTCAGGTTATCTCTATGAATATCTGAGGTTATGTCAGGCTAAGTCTTCTCTAGCTTTGTGTCTGTTCGTTTGTTTGCTTGTTTGATGAAAAGTGAGCATTGAAAGTACCCTAAAATGTGAGGGTTTGTTCATTATTTAGACAGGTCTCAATATGATGTAACTTAGTTATTTCCTCCTGTGCTTAATAAACACTTGGTTCTCAATAACTTTATTAAATCAGTGTTCTTTTTATATATTTAAAATGTTTCAACCCTTATATAAAAATGATTAATCTTTGAAGATGGTTTACTGTTTAGACCATAGTGCACATTAGGTTTCTGACCCAAGCAGAATAAACTTTCCTGCTACCCTGAATTTCTTCCCCCAGCTTGTGTATTCAATGAATCACTCATCTTTCAAGACTTAGGTTTGCTTTCACCTCCTCTAAAGACTTTCTGACCCTACTATTAGCCAGGGCTATCAAGTTGTGAATATGTTAATGGCTACAGTAGGCACATTGACATAAGTTATTTCCTTTAAATTTATGACCATTGGATTTTATATGACGTTGCTGGTAACTTACGAGTTTATAACAAGGTTGCATTAGAAACTCTAAAAACATAAAATTTTAATTGAGGAGAATGGCAGTTTTAATGCCTGTGGTCATGACCAAAGGGTGGGGGAAGAGCTACGATTTCTGTGCAAAGGCCACTTGTTTTTTTTGCAGTCCTAAATGTACTAGCGAGTCTCCATTTAGATGGTAAGCCCAAGGTTATATACTTCACCAGAATTTGGGAGCATTTTTTTACTCTTCCTTAGGAAAATACCAGAAACTGTATTCTAGAGGACCATAGATAGTGAGTAGATCTATATTAAGTATATAAAGCCTTTTAAAATAAATATTTGCCTCTGCATTTGTTAAAAGTACTAAAATGTGATGATACATTGGAATTCTGTAAGGAATTGTATCTTATTTTAGGGTGGTCTTCACAATACCCTCTACAGTCCCTTCTAACTGGTTATCAGTGCAACTCTAATGATGAGCACACTTCTTATGGAGAAACAGGAGTCCCAGTTCCCCCTTTTGGATGCACCTTCTCTTCTGGTAAGAAAATTACTGACTAGCGAGGCTTGGTCAAAAATGATCTATTTCACACACACAAAAAAGGAAGAGGGTGGTAGAGTTTTTCTAAGAACCATTCATCTTGATTTATGAAATAGACTTTTTTTCATCTTTATGCATAATTATAATTTCCTCTAAAGCATAGGACCATTATAGCACTTTTAAAAAAACTGAGCTAAGGGAAAAGTTACAAAGGTTCGGCCATCATGAAAACTGTTTCGCCCAGTAGGTACCACTTTAGATCTGAGTGAATCATCTTTCTGTAAAGCATTGGGGAACAAATGAACAGTAATATAAATACTTGTTACCGCTGTTAATATTCTAAAACAGGAGAAGTCAAAGGTTGTGAAAGGGAATTTTAAATTAATAGACTCAGCCTGCTTGTGGCCTATATCACATGACTTCTTTTGCCATTGGCCAGCACCACTTGTGTTTTAAGTATCACCCTTCATTCACTGCTTCGCTAAATAAGAGGCTATCTGAAGATAATGTTGATGGTTTTGAGTCATTTACTAAATTAGACAGTATGGCAAATTTTAAGCAATTTTTACTTTAAATTATCTCTCTACCATATCAAATGCTATTTGGGTAGAATCATTTTCCCTCTTTTCACATAGATTCTTTGTGTTTACCTAGTAGCTTTCAATTAATCTATATTATATATGTTTTATATATGTATAGGTAGATATATATGTTTTTATAATCAGCTTTAAAATGTTTGTTACTCTTTATATATATTCTGTTCTTTATTTCTTATTTAGCTCCCAACATGAAACATATACTAGCAGTTGCCAATGAAGAAGGGTTTGTTAGATTGTATAACACAGAATCTCAAACCTATAGAAAGAAGTGTGTTAAAGGTAAGTCTAAAGTTCGTTTCAGCATTTTAATTTATAAAGCATTGAGTAAATTATCATTTGACTACATTCCCAGTTATATTTACTTTTGATTAAGTGTGTTTAAGGACCAGGCTGTTTCTCCTAATAAATGTTAACTATGGCAATGACTTTACTGAAAATTAAGAAAAATACATTTTAGGATTAAAAACTGTTCTTCTTTTAAAAAGGTTAAATCTTTTACACTTAATGTGGTTGGGAGAAGCATTGCTTTAAAATATTTATATTGACCAAGCATCTTTCACATATAAAACAAAGTTCTACTGATCTTAAGAAACTGACAATTTGGAATTAATAAGTCAACTGTTGAAATAACAAATAAAACCAAGAGGTAAATGATAGAAACATACAAAGAAAATGCTACAGAAGACAAAAGAAAGCACTCATGTACTAGAGAAGGGGAGGAAAATTTTTCATAAAAGGTAGGGCATTTGAGTTGGACTGTGGTATTAGATCAGTGGCGATGGAATGGGACACTTCAGGTGGAGGGGACAGCATTAGCAAAAGGGGATAATGGGGGGAAGGGTTTTCAGGAACTACTATAAAGGACATGTGGACAAAACCAAGGGGGAGGGTGGAAATAAGGCGGAGGGGGGGTTGTCTGGGGCGGGGAGACATGGGAGGTGGAATGCAGACAACTGTAATTGAACATCAATAAAATAATTTTTTAAAAACCTAGAGATAAGAAAGAATAGGATATAATAAGGAAATAGGGAGTAATCCAGTTTGGTTTGACAGTGAGAGATAAAGGACAAAGTGACAGCAGTAAGGGACAAAGGTGCAGAGCCTTGAATGTCCAACTAAGGTACTTTAGACTCTTTTCAGAAAGAGAGTCTAAAGCAGAATGAAGATTTTTAAACTGGAAAATGTTTTAGAAAAATTCCATTTTAGAGAATATATTACTAGTCACCTCATGGAAGGGAATTTGATATCAAATGTTAGTTTTTTAAATCTCCCTTATCCATTGTAATACTCTTTGGCCAATGGCCCATAGAGTGCTGACCACTGATCTTTTCAATACAGCTTTCAAGGCATTTAAACTGCTATTGATAAGACTACCACAGAACATAGTCTAGACATTTCACATTCACCATTTTCTTTGTTTAGAGTGGATGGCTCACTGGAATGCTGTCTTTGACCTGGCTTGGGTCCCAGGTGAACTTAAACTTGTAAGTGACTCATTTTATTAGAATTTGAATAGATACTGGTAAAGGATTGCTTTATTAAATTGTAATAATATGTTTTTTATAGGTTACAGCAGCAGGTGATCAATCAGCCAAATTTTGGGATGTAAAAGCTGGTGAGCTGCTTGGAACATGCAAAGGTCATCAGTGCAGCCTCAAGTCAGTTGCCTTTTCTAAGTTTGAGAAAGGTAGGTTTGTGCCTATTCTCTTTTATCCCCTTAACCCCTGTTATAGTGGGGTCCTGAGATATTGCAATTGTTTCCACCTTTCCTGCTGTAAAAGTTGCCACTTTACCTACATAGATTTATGAGATTTTAGTATGACTGAAAACGTAAATGAAATTAAGTTGGATTTTAGTCTTCTTATGGACATTATCTCCAGCTTGTCCCTGAAAGTCAAGCATCTTCAGGAAATATTTTTCTCTATAATCTTACTGATATGTAATGTGAAGATTTATTAACAGCCACAATACCTCTGTTCAACTCTGAGTATCCTTTGAAGTCTAAACCCAGTACTGGACACTGATTAACTGTACTCGTAAAATAGTTACTCTAACCCTACATGTAAAATTTAAGTAGAATTTGAGGCTGGGGTGGAAAACTTGATAAACTGAATGTAATTCTCTACCTAACAATTTACTATGTAGTTGCTTTAAATGGCCCTATTCCCTAGGATGTTTTCAACTCAAAATTGATCTTTTTGTATTTATTTCACTATTATAATGCAGAATGAAGATTAATATAATACAGAACACTACTCTATAGCAGCTAGAGAAAAATTTTGCAGGGGTGTCAGAATGATTTCTTCATTTCTGACTATTTTAGGAGGGTTTTTTTCCCCCATTTATTTCTCACTTAAATAATTTTTGTTACAAATAGACCAACAAACTTTCAAAGAAGTGGTTAAATTAATATAACTTTAATCTCCAAATAATAGAGACCTTTTTTATTACAGTATTTAAAAGATACTCTTTTTGAAAGGAATAGTTTCACTTATTCAATTGAACACTCAGGAACTGAGTTGTTGGGCTGTTTGAACTCAAAAAAAAAAGGTCAATTTTAAAGTATTATAGTTGCTGTTGAGACTGGAACTTTCCAGAAGAAAGATGACATAGATTTATTTATTTATTTTTATTTAGTTATTTATTTTAAATCCTCACTGAAAGATTTGTTTTTATTGATTTTAGAGAGAGAAACATCAATGTGAGAGAGGCTTTGTTTATTTCTTCAATATTTTTAAATTTGGGATATAATTAACATACCATAAAATTCACCCATTTGAAGTGTATGTTTCAGTATTTTTTATTTATTTGCAGAGTTGTACAATCATCACCACAGTCTAAATTTAGAACACTTTCATCTGCCCAGAAAGAAATCAGAACCCATTAGCAGTACCTTCCACCTGCCTCCTAGCCCTACACAATCTAAACTATTTTGTTTCCATAATGTGCCTATTCTGTATTCATGTAAATGAAACTGTACATATGTGGTTTTTTATGACTGGCTTCTTTAACTTGGTGTACTACTCAATCTTATTTTCTTCAAATTGAATGATTTCTATTGCTCTATCTTAAAGGTCACTGACTTTTCCTCTCTTTTCTTCATTCTACTCTTAAGCCTATCCAGTGAATTTTGTCATTTCAGAAATTGTGTGTTTTTGTTCTAAAATTTCTTTTTCTTTGTTGGGGGGAGGAGTGTAAGTTCTGTCTCTGTTGAGATTTCTCATCTTTCATTGATTGTGAATGTCAATTTCTTTACATCACTTAACATAATTCTATATGCTTTACAATTTTATCTGATAAAACAACCTCTGAGGTGTTTCAGGATTGACCTCTGTTGATTTCTTTTCCCTTGAGAGGGACTCATTTTCCTGACTTTATATGTCAAATAATTTAGGTTATAGCCTGGGTACTGTGAATAGTATGTTGCACTCTGGATTCTGTTATGTTGCTTAGAAAGAGTTGATGTTTTTAACACGCAGTTAACTGAGTTAGACTCAAATTGCAGACTGTCAAACCTGCAAGAGGGCAGTGGGTTTAATCTCAATTCTGTTCAGTAATTTAAGTCTTAGTTGAAAGCTGCTTTAGTTTTCCCCTTCAAAGATGGTTCAGGGGTCAGCCAGAGACTTGCACTGAGTTTAAACACAGAAGTACGGCTTTCCTTTCTCTGGCTTCCTCTAGGGTTCCCCATCATTCTGGTAGCACTTGTTGCCCCATGTCTCGTGTTCCTAATTTTTCTGATATGTAAGATGGCAAGTGTTTCTATTAGCATTTTAGCTGCTTGCAACTGTGGCTTCCCTCAAGATAAAACCATAAAAAAAACAGTAACTTACCCCAAGCCAATCACTTGCTTAGTTAGTGACTCTCCTTCAAAAGGTGCATGTTTTTGTTCAGTCTCTATAGAGCCCTCAGATCGCTTTTTATATTTCTTTCCAGAGTTTAAAAGCTAGTGCATGTGGATGTTTCTTCTCCAATCCCGTTGTCTTTCATCCCCAGATGTAACCCCTTTCACAGATTTTGTATGAATGTGGTCCATATTTTTATACTGAGACAAGACTGGAGGTTTGGAGTATAGGCTCTGAATTCATACTGTGAAGAATACCTTTATAGTTTACTTACCTTCTCTGTACCTTAGTTTTCTCAGGTGTAAAATGGGGATAATAATACCCACCTAATAGAGTAGATAACAAGGACTGAGATAATTTATATAATGCACTTAGGATAGTGTATAGCACTTAGTAGGCACTCCATATTTTTGTTGTTGCTGTTTATCATTATTCTTATTATGTGTATGTGTGTTTGTATATAGTGTTTTATGTGGTTTTAAGAAAATTTACATGATTATTTTATAAAGTTTTTTAACATAAGGGTTTTGAGTTATTTATAATCCTTTCTCTTCATACTTTGTTTTATTTGTTGTTTAGCCATATATTTAAAATTTTTAATTTCCAGTGCCAGTTATAGAACCTAGCATGTACCAGATACTCTAGAAAACTTAAATTGAAATGTATATGTCATCGACAAGCTTTGTTAACTTTTTGATTATTTCTCCACAGCTGTCTTCTGTACAGGTGGAAGAGATGGCAATATTATGGTCTGGGACACCAGGTGCAACAAAAAAGGTAGTCTAGTTCCATTTTAATTTTGGTAAATGTGGTCTGTCCCTATACTTGATTATTTTGAATGAAATTTTCATTGATTTCATGTGATAACCACCAGGGGGCACTTGTTCATGATCCTTCATCTCTGCTTCTGTTCTAATTCTCATGATTTCAGTGATTGTTACAAGTATTACTCTCTGTATTTACCTCATATTGTCTTCTGAACTATAATGCTGTTTACCTAAGTGATTCATGGGATTAAAATTATTAATTAATGATCTTTTAATTTATGATTTTTTTGGATTTGAAGGATTGGATTAGATTAAATATAATTATGTTTACCTTGCCCAATGATGCCATTAAGCAGAAACTAGTGATCATGTCTCTGCTTATTTCCTTATTTCAAAAAAATATTTTTTAAAGACTTTTTTAGACAGTTTCAGGTACACAGCAAAACAGAGCAGAAAGTATAGAGAGTTCTCTCTGTACTGGTGTACCCCATCCTCACAAGCCTCTTCCACCAATAACATCTCACACCAACGTTGGACATCTGTTACAGCTAATGAACCTATACTGATATATCACTATCACTCATGGTCTATCTGTACTTTACATTAGGTTTCACTCTTAGTATTATATATTCTATTGGTTTCAACGAGTGTATAATGATATGTATCTACTGCTATAGTATTATAGAGGATAGTTTCACTGCTTTAAAAATACTCTGTGCTCCACCTATTAATCCTGCCCTACCCCTAATCCTTGGCAGCCACTGGTATTTTTATTGTCTCCATGGTTTTTACCTTTCCTAGGAAGTCATATAATTTTAGTAAGCAGTCTTTTCAGATTGGATTTTCTTAATAATATGCATTTAAGGTTCCTTCGTAACTTTTTTATGGCTAGGTAGCACACCTCTTTGTAGCACTGAATAATATGTCACTATCTAGATGTATCAAGGTTTATTCATACATTCACCTACTAAAGGACATCTTGGTTATTTCCAATTTTGGGCCATTACGAATAAAACTGCTATAAACATCTGTGTGCTTATTTCTTTTTTATGCATTATAATCTCACCACAAAAGATGTAGTGTGGTAACACTGTTGGCTTTTAGTTTCACTAATAAAGAGATCTTCTATGTATAAATGTTACATTTAGCATAGGAATTAAGTTCTGACAACTAAATTCCCTCGGAATATCTTGCAGATGGATTTTATAGGCAAGTGAATCAAATCAGTGGTGCTCACAATACCTTAGACAAGCAAACCCCTTCAAAACCTAAGAAGAAACAGAATTCAAAAGGACTTGCTCCTTCCGTGGTAAGGTTTTATAACTGTATACATGTGTGGGATATCAACAATGGGATAGAATCTTCATTTCCTGTAATATCAGTAGATTTATAGCTTAATTTTAATTCAGTACCTACCGTAGTAGCTTTGAAAACCTAGTGTACAACAGAAGAAGCTGGGGAACATGTTAAAAATTCTGCTTCCTGAGCCTCATTCCTAGCCGTCTCTATGCATGCACTTACCCATAGTACAGTGTGATTCACTACGAGAGGGGGAGTAGTTTGAACAAGTGTGAGTACTGGGTTGGCCAGAAAATTCATTTAGTAATGCTTAGATGTCTTTATTTGAAACAATTTTGTTAGATTGTACTGTTGCAGCTGTCATATCAGCATTCATTTTTTTTAAAAACTTATCAAAATGGTGAATTTTTGTGTGGCCCTTTTAATATTGAAGATGGAAGAAAATACACAACTTTTTTGGCATACTATGCTTTATGATTTCAGGAAAGGTAAAAATGCAACTGGAACACAAAAAAAGATTTGTGCATTGTATGGAGAAGGTGTCATGGTTGATCAAACGTGTCGAAGTGGTTTGTGAGGTTTCTTGGTACTATTGACATTGTGGCCGAATAATTCTCTGCTGTAAGGCTATCATGCATGGGAAGATGTTTAGCAGTACCCCTGACCTCTACCTACTAGAAGCCAATAGCAGGAGATAGCCAACATTCAAAATACCCAAATCAATAAAGTTATTGGTAAAAATAAAAAATGTGTCTTTTATTTTACTGAAAAAACTAAACAATTTTTGGCCAACCCAATACTATAATGTACTTTCTGTTGGGAAAGAATCCCTGTTGTTTTCATATAGTACCTCTCTAGTGCTTGATAGTCAAAGTTCAAACAGTGCTCAGAAAACTTTTTTTCTTTAAAAATAAGTCACCCTTGCTCTTACTTTAATGTGTTTATTTTTCTAATACTCCTGGTCTGTAGGATTGAACTTAATATTTGGGGGAGGTATGATTGCTAAAAAAATTAGGACTTAAAATTGCACACCATAAACAGTACAAATGCATGAATGGAAACTGACAGGGTGAGCATGAGGTCTTTGGAGGCCAGATGAAGTTAAATGAGTAACATTTCAGACACTTAATCAGATTCTGAGCAAAGAAAGCTTGTTGACAGCATTTAGGAGGTAAAATCTCCTTTGAGTACCTTTAAATTTTTTAGAGCATGTAATCATCTTTCTTTTTTAATTATATTTTATTGATTATGCTATTATAGTTGTCCCACTTCATCCCCCCTTCATTCGGGCCATGTTTCTTTGTTTCCTCAATTTGGCAGCCTCCCTTTGTTTGTTTTTATGTATTAGGTAGAGCTGATTTGACTCCCTGTCTTGATAGCATGGCCTAATCTAATAGGTGTCCTATAGGGTCCAGTGGCACAGTTCCTCCTATCACTCAAGCTGTATACTCCTTTGTGTGGGCTGAGTACACCCTCCTCTTGTAGTTGAGCCTTGATTGCTGTTGGCAAGTCAATGGGAGGTATTTACCCAGGCCAGTCAGCTGCAAGGACTGGCCATGACCACTGACCACCAACCTCTGCCCTCCATGGAGGATCAGCTGTGGAGGGGCAGGGTAGTGGTGCTCTGGCATGGTCTTTAGCTGTCCATTGCGTGCACAGGTTCTGCAGTTTCTGGGGTGGTGCAGGCCAAGGTCAGCCCCAACCTGTTTTGCCTGGGGCCACCCTACCTGGGCTATAAAGCAATCTGAAATGGCTGCTATTTGTGCTGGGCTTGGAGAGTCCCAGAAGAAACCAAATTGTGGATGGGCAAGTCTAGGCTGGTGGAGCAAACAGTGTTAGCCAGGCTGATGGAGTCTCAGATATAGCACCCACCTGGCAGCTCTGTGGGGGGAAGGTTCAGAAAAGGGACAGTGGCCTCTGCCTGCCATTCTGTCTGGGAGAAAGCTGCCCCCCAGCTCCCACCTTGAAGTCAGGCACTTCAGTTCCTCCCTGTATGCCACTGGTGCCTGTCCAGGTGCTTCCCCAGTGCTGGAGCTCAGAGGGAGTGAATCTTAGTAGGTGAGTCCATGTGTGGGTTCTTTAAGAGTTACTGCTTGGGATTCTAGAAGTTTCTTCCACCTACTGAGTCCCCACTGGTTTTTGCAGCCAGAAGTTATGGGGTCTTACCTTCCTGGCACTGGAATCCTGAGCTCAGAGGCCTGGTATGGGGCTGGGACTCCTTACTCCTGAAATAACCCACCCGAATTTTTATCCACCGTACATGGGTGTGGGACCGGCCCATTCCACGTCTCCACTCCTCCTACCAGTCTGGATAGGTGTGGTTTCTTTAATTCCATAGTTGTCAGACTTCCATTCAACTCAATTTCTGACGGTTGTGAGTCACGGTTATTCTACGATTTAGTTGTAATTTTGATGGGGTTATGCAAGGAAGTGAACTGTGTTTAGCTATGCTGCCATCTTGTCCCTAAGTCCCCTGTGATCACCTTTCATTGGTAATTCTTTAGACACTCTTGTGGTAATCTAGGAAGATGGTGACATTTTATAGATGAAACAGGGACAGGAAAGTTAAATGAGTTTCCTAAGGATACAAACTTTATTAGTATGTCTGATTCTTAGAACCAGTAGGTTTAAACAAGTTAAATCTTTTAATAATCAATACTGGGTTTTTTAGTATGTCAAAGTGTTAACAGTGTATACTATAATTTAATGATGTTTAGGTTATTTTCTAGCTAAAATTATTTCTTGCTGAGCACTAGTGAGGATTGTTGGAGAGGGAAGATTTAGTCTAACTCAGAATTTGGGAGAGAAAAAAAAACATTTAACATCTTGGACTCCTGGTGGTGAAAATTGCTATATCCAAAACAGGCTTTATTCATTTTCTTTTTCCTCCTTGTGTTATTAGGATTTCCAGCAGAGTGTTACCGTGGTCCTTTTTCAAGATGAGAATACATTAGTCTCAGCAGGAGCCGTGGATGGGTAAGTCTTTAATTCTCAGTTCTTTTGATAAGGTTTCTTTCATGAACTGCTAAGGGGAAGTCGCCTAGTCTTGTTATAATTGAATGTGTGTGCTTTTAACTTTCAACATTGGGGATATCCAGCTGAGAAGAGGACCTGCAGATGACACTGGAAAAGATCTAGTTTGGACTCTTCCTGAAATAATTGAGATAATACACATGTCATACTTAGCACTTGTCTAGCACATACAAGCAGTGTTGGCTACTATTATAGAGAAGCTGGATAGATAAGTTGCTTATTTGTGCAGTATAATTTAGTCAGTGATTCTTATTTTAAGACATAAAATTTCTACTATCTTGGATTTTATCTTGTGGATTTTATCTTCTCAGGTTTAGTAGTAACCTAAAAGAAGGAATCTGATTCAGGACATGTAATTGGCATTCTGAGAGTACTTTAACTAGATTGATAGTAAGGCCTAAACACTTTTTTTTTTAATATATTTTATTGATTATGCTATTACAGTTGTCCTATTATCCCCCCTTCATTCCCCTCCACCCTGAACACCCTCTCCCACCCACATTCCCCTTTAGTTCATGTCCATGTGTCAGAAGTTCTTTAGCTTATACATTTCCCATACTATTCTTGCCCTCCCCATCTATTTTCTACCTACTATCCATGCTATTTATTTTCTGTACCTTTTCCCCCTCTGTCCTCCTCCCACTCCCCTGTTGCTAACCCTCCATGTGATCTCCATTTCTGTGGTTCTGTTCCTGTTCTAGTTGTTTGCTTCGTTTCTTCTTGTTTTTGTTTCAGGTGTGGTTGTTAATAATTGTGAGTTTGCTGTCATTTTACTGTACATGTTTTTTATC
>CM052551.1:30027926-30142569 GCA_028533065.1 Trachops cirrhosus
TTCTTTTTTAAGCACCCTTCTTTGTCCCCTTATTTGCCCATTATGTCTCTGAAGACATCCTTCCCTTGAAAAAACATAGTTTAAAAAGATGATGACTTAATAGGATTTCCATTTTGTCTTCTGGACACTAAACTCTTCTGTGGACCAAATTCTGAGGCACAAATGAAGCATTATCTGAAGGTTATCAGTTGTGCTTATAAATGGCTGTGAGAACTTGCTCTGTTTGTTTTCAGGGTACTGCCCCGTTACACCAAACTTGTGTTTTCAAGTTGCCTACAAACTAGATGTAGAGGATTAAGACAACTACCCCCAATACATGAAATGAAAAAAATACTTTATTTTACAGAAAATAATGTTTAGATTACTTAAGGAGTTACATATAGAAATACAACCATATGGGCACAGCTTGTTACTTATGCTGTCAAAGGTTACATACAGAGTATTAAAAGCATAGGAAATGTTTTTTTCTACAAACAATGAAACAATGACTATCAGCACCCAACCTTCATTTTCCTTTTCCGCTCCCTTGAAGTAAACTCAAGGTAACCCATCACTGGGTCATAACACATCTGTTTCCGTTCTGCCAGAATTGTAAGCCTGACATTGGAGACAACAGTATGAAGCAGTTCAGTGTGTTTCCCAATGAGATATCTTCACTGTACCTAATTCATGTGCCAAAGGAATTAGATTAATAGTCATTTCACATTCAATATAGTTGAAACTGGTCGGGTTGGAAAGGACTACACAATAACCATTTCTTTACCTTGGTTTTAGGGTAATTAAAGTATGGGACTTACGTAAGAATTATACTGCTTATCGACAAGAACCCATAGCCTCCAAGTCTTTCCTGTACCCAGGTACCAGCACTCGAAAACTAGGTAAGCCTTTTCGTAGACTATAGGACTTTTCTTTGTAGGATGTTTGGGGAATGTAAGTTTTTGTTAAAATTTAAAAATAGCCCAGCCTGGGTGTCTCAGGTGGTTGGAGCACCATCCCATGCACCAGAAGATTGCGGGTTTGATTCCTGGGTAAGGAACATATCTTGGTTGCAGGTTCGAACCCCTTTTGAGAGAGCATATGGGAGGCAACCAATCCATGTTTCTCTCTCCCTCCCTCAATCCCCCTTTCCCTCCTTTTCTCTAAAATCAATGGAAGTAAAACATATTCTTAGGTGAGGATTAACAAAATAATAATAAAAATATCAAGCTAGTTTTCAGCAACATAGACTAGAGAAACTCTAATATGTGATTGTATCTTTTTGAAGTTCAAAAAATAAAAACAAATGTTTTTGGTTTGTAGATACTTTGGAGAAGAATTTTGATGGTTCTTCTTGTGGAATGATCTTTTGGCCTCAGCATTTTTACCCTGTTTCTACTTACTGTCACCAGGACATGCTAACTAAAGTTTCCTTTTTCCAGGATACTCAAGTCTAATTTTGGATTCCACTGGCTCTACTTTATTTGCCAACTGCACAGATGACAACATCTACATGTTCAATATGACTGGATTAAAGACTTCTCCAGGTAAGACCTAAGTCATAGTTCATATTCTTACTCAGAAACTAGAACAGACTTTTCTATTAAAGATAATTTAATGTTGGTTCTTTTCTAAGCAAATTTATTAAGACATATGAGGGTTTTAGGGTCTTTGATTAGTTCTACTGATGAATTATGTAATTTTTGTGGGACAGAGGAAGCTGTTCTGCTCAGCTTTTGTTCTTTTTGCAGGTTGTTTATAAAATTAGACATCTGAAGTTTTTAAGCCCCCAAAATAATTCCTACCTACCTCAGCCTTCTCAATGTTGGAGGTTATATTGCCTCTTTTATGTTTTCCCCACCCTCACCTTTTTTTTCCTTCAAAAATATTAAAGGAGAATCTGATATATGAAGTTGATAAATGTCATTTTTAAAAAGAAGCCAAAGTTTCTCAAGCATAGTCTAAGAGGGTTATTTGGATTACATAGTTTCAAGAACATTATTAATTACTTAAGCAAGCTACATGTTAGTAACCTTGTTCTTCCTGTAGACTTTGAATTCTATACCCAATCCCCAGATCTGCCCATTTCCCACTAAAGTAAGATGTTCTGAAAGAAATCTCAAAATAGTACAGAACTTCACAGGGCTCTTACAGAAGTTTCCAAAGACTGCCCCCAAGCCATTATTAGGACTTTGTGTCTGGGGCAGTATCACAATTGGCATTTCCAATGCCCTGAAATAGGTCTAGTGTTATCTAAACAAGAGCCAAGGGTATGTGGGAAAGGAAAAAGGTTTTATAATTTATTTTGCTATTTTCCTGAATGGAATCAGAACTTAGAGAACTTCTAATTTGGTTATCATTTTGTTATAGTGTGGCACCGAAAAGGAACCTTGAGTTCGCTTTGTCCCTCTGGCATCAAACAGATATGCCCAAGGCCACTGTACTATATTATAGACCACTATAATCATTCAGCAATGTTTTTCTTGTGTTCTTAAAATAACTTAATTGGTTCTCATAGATAGCTGGATAGATAGATGAATGGATAGATAGAGTTAATGTTTCTTTAAAATCGAGTAACAGATAGACGTGTGTATGTGTGACACATCTGGTAACTGCTGTCTTTTTCAAAATTCAAAAACGTCCTGGGCTCAGTACTTTATCTCCCATACTTCTGATTCATAGTATTTTATTATACTAAGTGATGTTCATAAGGAGGGCTGTGAAACACCTTAATGAAGTATTTTAAGAGCCCAAACAAAGAAAAATAAAATTGAGTCTAAAATAGGTTTTAGAAGGATTTTTTGCTTGATTTGAAACATTAGTAGTGTACTTTATGCTAGCCTTTCTTGTACCAGCAGAGGGCAATAAATACTTTTAGGTTTCGTGGGAAATATTATCTGTAGTTTTCCATTCATAGTTTAGAGTTGAGAAAGATGAACAGTTAATGTTTTGGAATTGTATTCAGAATAAAGGAGCCTGTTTATTTTGTTTCTTATCAGGGAGGAAGAAAATTCCCTCTACCCTTCTAGGTTCTTCTGGCTGGTCTAAGAATTAAATTGACATGTCGAAGATTAACAGGAGAAAATTCAACTTAATTTTTTACATATAGGGGTTCCACAAGAATATTGGGGGAAGGAGGTGGCAATGACAAATTGGGCAGTTGAGCTTATGCCATCTTGAGCTAAGGAGAAGGGGGTAGTGGTTTGGGAGGGACTTCAGAGGGGGGATGGCAATTAATTCACTTAGAGATGGAAAGGCAGATGTTTGGTAAACATCTGTGTACTGGGCCTTACAGAGGAAATGGGATTTGGCAGGCTCTGATCTCTAATATTCCCCCACCACACCTAGTCCATATTCTTCATAGATAACTCTGGTGATATCTCTGTTACGGGAATAGGCCCTTTATCTAAATTCTTTTAGGCAATTTAGGGGGAGGTAACAAGAAAAACTTCCCTGAGTCTTCTGTTTCTTAAAAATAACCAACTTAAATTAATCCTTAGGCCAAAGAGACACATTTGGGGTGGAAAATTTTGCTCTCCTACAGTCAATCCTGCCTTTGAAACTTCTCTAAGAAGTTCACAGTCCAGAAGCTGAGTTGATAGATTGTTCTGTTCCATTGAATCAGTCTCTTAGTCCTGGCAATAATAGGTCAGTCCAGTTAAATTCGTTTCAGGAGGCAGAGAGGCATGTGGTCTCCCAAAGTAGGTCTACATTGTGTAAACAAGAAGTCAGGCATTTAATATAAAGAGGCATTTCTTTGGAAACAAAAGAGAAACACAGGTTAATGGTTGGAGCAAATTATACACCAGTTTCTGAGCCTAGGGAGTAGCCAGTCAAAAAGATTGCTAGATGTCAGGGTTGAAACATCTTTTGCAATTTGAAATGTCTTTGATGATGTCATCAGGTGTTCAGATAAACTTTCTGAGTGGCTTCCCCAACAGCAGGCATAAAGGTTGTCTAAAAATGGACTGTTGTGGTGACCTCTCTTAATGTTTATCAAGTTCAGCTTCAGTGTGCAGGGCTTTGGGAAAAGTACGGTTCTAGTTCTCAGTGATTCCAAGTCAAAAGTGGGAGAAAAATTGGAAATGTTAGTTTGCTGAGTTGTTAGTCAAATATTTGAGGAAACTAGAATTCAGGATCCAGTCCAGTTTACAGGTGGAAAGCAAAATCTCAAAAACAGTAGACAGTAGAACTAGAATCTTATATCCGCAAGTGTGCCTCATAGTTTCTATTGAAACAAATTGTTTTTTCTCTAAAACAAATCACCCTCATTTTAATCAAAGGTAACCAAATTATGGCTAATTTATTTGCAAAATAAGTCTAGTTTCAATAAACATGGTCAGATTATTTACATAAGTGCTTCAAGAATAGCAACGGATCATATAGGCTCTTTTAAATCTGCTTTATGTAACTTTTCATAAGGAATCTCCAGACTCAGCTTTCAACAGCCTCTCAAAGCTAAGCCAAGTCAAAGACTTGCTGTTGGACTTCCCTTGTAATACCTTTAGATTTGGGTTCATTCCTCTCATATTGAGCTCCCTAAAATATCCTGAGTTTCCTATGCCTGCCAGGAAGTAACATGATAAGGCTGCTGAACCCTGTAATCAAGGTACCAGGCTGATTTTTTTTTCCTAAGGGAGCTTTATTGGCTTCCATAAACTCAATCTTAGTTCCTTAAAGCTGTCTGGTCATATCTGAGTTTATGCATGTCTCTGTCAAACATGACGTTCCAGTCAAAGCCCTGCTAATGTAACCAATGTTTCCAACTGTATCCTGTTACAGAGAGGACAGATTCTTAGTGAACTTACGTAAATAACTGTGTTGCATGGGAAAAAATACATACTAAGAGTTTGAAAATTCTGCAGGGATCACATAGGAAGATAAAAATAAATGTTTTAATTCTGCTTAGAAAGGTACAATTTACCAAATTGCTTTGGGTCGTTCGTAGCTCAGGAGGGGAAAAAATGTCCTTGTATCTGGAAAACAAAGATTAAAGAACCAATAATATTTCAAACTAAAAGTCATAAAAATTATATAATCATCTTCATTAGTTCATTTAATCCTGTGCAACTATTATTTTTTTAATCCTCACCCAAAGACATGTCCATTGGTTTGAGAGAGAAATACCCATGTGAGAGAGAAACATCCATTGGTTGCCTCCCCTATGCGCCTGACCAAGGGATCAAACCCCACAACCTAGGTGTGTGTCCTGACCTGGAAATGAACCTGCAACCTTTTGGTGTACAGGACAGTGCTCCAACCAACTGAGCCACACAGCTCAGTTGATCTTGATCTTTTATTAGCAGTTTTATGAAGCCATCAATTAGAGTTCTACAAATTCTCAGCCAGTTCAATAGTATAATCTGAAAGTTAGTGACATTCACCTTTGTGATACAACCTAGGAAGGCTTATCATCACTTATTTGACAGTGCCCATGTAATGTAATATGACGAATAAGTCTAATTAGTTTGATATCTCCTTTTTTATAAAAGAACAAATCCTTTGAAATGTTTCAAGGACCCTCTGAAAAATTAGTTGAGGTCAAAAAGACTACATTTAGAATTTGATTATAGAACGTTTGTCAAAACTGTCAAAATGTTTTAAAATAATCAAATAGGATCAGAAAGCTAGATACTTGTAAGTGAAACTTAGCCCTCGTAATCTGTTAAAACAACATAGGCGTTTACTTAGATAAAACATAAAATTCCTGCTTTTTAGGTAGATTACTCAAAGGTAAAGAAAAACTATTCAGAATCTCTTCATCAAGAGCAGATCAAAGGTGCAACAAAACTTTTGCCCTGGCTGGTAAGGCTCAGTAGATTGAGTGCTGACCTGGGAACCGAAGGGTTGCTGGTTTGATTCCCAGTCAGGGCACATGCCTGGGTTGCAGGCCAGGTACCTAGCTGGGAGCATGTGAGAGGCAACTGAACTTTGTTCTTTTAACAGAGAGAAAACCAAATTCTAGTTTTGTATCAGGTTACTTTTGATATTAAAACTTACCTACTTGATTAAATTCACTCAGTGTTAACCAGCATGACCATGCATAAAACTCTTCTTAAGGTTCCTTTTTCACAAACCTTTTATAACTTCCTTTTTTACATTCAGATTTTGTCCTATTCTTTCTCTCTTTTTTTTAACTGCTCTTTAGGACAGAATCACTTTATTTTCCCTTAACAAAATACATGTCCATTTCTTACACTGTTTTTTTTTTCTTTTTTCAACTGAAAACACACATTTTCCTTGCATACTAGAATGTTACGCTTATTATTTTAGTAGTTTTAACTACATATATTGTTTTAATTTTAACACTTAGAAACCTTAATTTCTAGTGAAAACTAAGAATTAAGCAAGTGTGGACTGTTAGTTATACCATTATTTTTTGATTGGCAAACAGTGAACACATTCCATAATTTCTAGAAACATGTTTGTTCATAATACAATCTTTCAGTAAAGCACAAAAACAGTTTCCTAGCAGACCCAAACATAATAGTTGAGTCTATACTATGTGTATCTGAACTGATTGATATTCTGCTTTTAACTTCACAGTGAAAGTGTTTAGTGTGGAGAGTATTTACTATGTAGTATTTTTCTTGAAAAGCTATAAATAGAAAGTTTTTCCCCAGTTTTGTTTTAGCAAAAGGAAGGGATTTCTGTCAACAACTAATGGACAGCTGTTTAGACCCTTAATAATTCTTTCCCTTCTGTTGGAAGATTGGAGTGAGATTATTTTTTCCTGCCTAAATGTTTTCTTAAGTTCTCCAATAATGGATTTTTTTCTTTTACTTTCTAGTAATGTTCTGATGATGGAGACTTCAAATTTTGGTCTCCTTAAGATAGAACAACCTATCAAGCACATTATGCTAGATTGGATAGCTTGCCCTTTTAACCATGTATAGTGAGAAGTCTAAACCTAACGTATTAGGAGTATTTTATATTTGAACATATAGTTTACCCCACTACCTCCTTCTGTTCAGCCTATTTTAAGTGCTGGGTTTAAAAGATTCCCTCATCCCAGACAAGCTATCCATAAATCTTAACTCTTGTTACTGATTTTTACCTATTCATGCAGCATATGTTTGAAGATCTACTCTATTCAAAGTAAGAATGTTTTCTTATTACTTTCTTTTCTGTAGTCAGCCATATACCAAGTATTTGGGTTTAGATCATAAGATTGGATCTAGTATAATATAGCCTCTTTCTAGAATTTGCTTTATTTCCTGACAATGTCCAGTTCCTTTATATTTGGTGAATGTAGCTTGACCATCAGCTTCAATAGTCAATACACTGTTTTCTCCCCCCCTCTGGTAGTGGCTATCTTCAATGGACATCAGAACTCGACCTTTTATATTAAATCCAGTCTTAGTCCAGATGACCAGTTTTTGGTCAGTGGCTCAAGTGATGAAGCTGCCTATATCTGGAAGGTAAGTTACCAACTTCCCCCACATACATGAGACTAAAATATTCTTGCAAATATTTCTTTTTTCCAAAATGAGGTAAGTTTAGTGTAAATATATACTACTAACTTTTTCTACATCAGATGTTCAGTTAAAGTTGCTTCTTGTCTTTTAATATAGACAAAATCTCACTCTGTTGTCACAAAATATATCACACTTTTATGGCCAGAACTTCTCAGAAATTGACGATCCATGTCTTCAGTAGTTTTAGAGGTTATCAGGAAATTGAGAATTCAGACGACTGGAAAGACCTTTAATTACTTTGTCCTGCTTCCTGGAAAAACATGCTGTATTACCTTTCTGCCCTGTGTTTTCGAATTCTTGTTCAAAATACATATGCATATAGTACTTTAATCTCTAGGATTCAGTCTATACCCAAATCAGTCATAGAACCTTGCACAAAACACTGAAAAATATCTGTATAATAATTGTGTTCTTTACTCTCCTGTCTTAGAAGTGGTTCAGTCTTTGGCCTACTAAAACAGATGTGGCTAGTTTTGTATATATCAGTTTTGTATATATTTAATAGCATTATTTAAATTTTTTTATTTTATAGATTTCTCATTTCTGCTATACAAATTTATATATATACTTTTTACTTTTTAAATAAGTGATTCTAAAATGACTACTGGAAGCTAAGAAATTTAGAACTGTCCATTTGAAATTTACTGGAGAAAACTGAAACGTTACGTAGCATAAAAAATGCCCCTTGAAAAGTGGCTATCTTGGATATAATTAATTATAGAAATGTCTGGGAGTTCAAGAAAGAAGAGCATCAAGATATTATTTACCTAGGAATAGAAATTAGTTATCTTCTAGGTTGCCCTGTAATTTCATAAATGTCCTTGACATTTGTGAATTGAATGATCGGAGTTCACACATTCTGAATTTTTTGTTTTGTTTTGTTTTTTATTGATTTTATTTTATTTTTGTATTACCATTTAGTCCCCTTAT
This sequence comes from Trachops cirrhosus, assembly GCA_028533065.1. Lineage (NCBI taxonomy): Eukaryota > Metazoa > Chordata > Mammalia > Chiroptera > Phyllostomidae > Trachops > Trachops cirrhosus. The sequence goes on from CM052551.1 coordinate 30,036,311, forward strand.
ATGCACCCACGCAACCCCAAAGCAATCATCACACTGTTGTCCACGTCCATGAGTCCTTTTTCCTTTTTGTTCAGTCAGTTCCCCACAGCTGTCTTCCTGCTCTCCATCTATGAATCTGCCTCTGTTTTGCTTGTTAGTTCAGTTTGTTCATTAGAATCTCCGTATGAGTGAAATCACGTGGTATTTGTCTTTCTCTGACTGTCTTATTTTGTTTAGCATAATGTTCTCCAGGTCCATTCATGCAGTTGCAAGGGTAAAATTTTCTTTTTTTGGCCAAGTAGTATTTCATTGTGTCAATGTCCCATAGTTGTTTTATCTACTTATCTACTGATGAATACACACGGGCTCCGTCCATATCTTGGCAATTGTAAATAATGCTGCAGTGAACATAGGGGTGCCTATGTTCTTTCGAATATGTATTTTGGGTTTCTTGGGGTATATTCCCAGAAGTGGAATAGCTAGGTTCTAGTAGTGGAAAGCTAGGTTTCCACTAGTGGAAAGGCATATCCATTTTTAATTTTTTGAGGTATCTCCATACTGCTTTCCACAGTGGCTGCTTCAGTCTGCATTCCTACCAACAGTGTAAAGTGTTCCCCTTTCTCCACATCCTCACCCGCACTTGTTTGTTGATTTATTTTTTTTAAGTACCATATTTTTGGACATAGGTTTTAGAGGAGGGAAATAGGAAAAAAAATTTTGAAGCAAAAAATGTAAAATATTTAATAACATAAATAACATAATATCTCACCAATGTGAATGTAAACAGAATTCAACAGCAGCATTAACAACCATTATTCCTCCCAAATTTGGGGGAGGAGTACATTTTATAGTCCAAAAAATACAGTATATTTTATTGATTATGCTATTATAGTTGTCCCATTTTTTCTCCCTTTTATCCCCCTCTGCACTGCACCCCCTCTCCCTTCAGCATTTGCCCTCTTAGTTCATGTCCATGGATCATACATATAAGTTCTTTGGCTTTTCCATTTCCCATACTATTTTTAACCTCCCTCTGTCTATTTTGTATCTACAGATTGTGCTTCTTATTGCCTATACCTTTCCCCTCTCATTCTCCCCCCCTTCCCCACTGATAACCCTCCATGTGATCTCCATTTCTGTAATTCTGTTTCTGTTCTAGTTGTTTGCTTAGCTTGTTGATAGTTGTGAGTTTATTGTCATTTTATTGTTCATATTTTTGATCATCTTTTTCTTTGATAAGTCCCTTTAACATTTCATATAATAAGGGCTTGATGATGATGAATTCCTTTAACTTGACCTTATCTGGGAAGCACTTTATCTGCCCTTCCATTCTAAATGAAAGCTTTGCTGGATACAGTCATCTTGGATGTGGGTCCTTGCCTTTCATGACTTCTAATACTTCTTTCCAGCCCCTTGCCTGCAAGGTTTGTTTTGAGAAATCAGCTGACAGTCTTATGGGAATTCCTTTGTAGGTAACTGTCTCCTTTTTTCTTACTGTTTTTAAGATTCTGTCCTTCCCTTTAATCTTAGCTAATGTAATTATGATGTGCCTTGGCGTGTGCTTCCTTGGGACCAACTTCTTTGGGACTCTTTGAGCTTCCTGGACTTCCTGGAAGTCTACTTCCTTTGCCAGATTGGGGACCATTCCTTCATTTGTCCAAATAAGTTTCCAATTTCTTGCTTTCTCTTTTCTTTCTGGCACCTCTATGATTCAGATGTTGGAGCACTTAAAGTTGTCCCAGAGGTTCCTGAGCCTCTCCTCATTTTTTCAAATCCTTGTTTCTTCATTCTTTTCTGATTGTATGTTTATTTCTTCCTTTTGTTCCAAATCGTTAATTTGAGTCCCAGTTTCCTTCCCTTCACTGTTGGTTCCCTTTATATTTTCCTTTATTTCACTTTGCATAGCCTTCATTTCTTCCATCATTTTGTGACCAAACTCAATTATTTCTGTGAGCATCCTAATTACCAGTGTTTTGAACTCTGCATCTTATAGGTTGTCTGTCTCCTCATTGTTTAGTTCTTTTTCTGGAGTTTTGATCTGGTCTTTCTTTGTCTTGGTGCACCTGTTACGTTATAAGGGGCGGAACCTTGCGTATTCATCAGGGCGGGGCAACCCATTTTGCTGCATTGTGGCACTGTCTGTGGGGAAGGGGTCAGTGAGGGGAAAATGCCTCTTGCTTGCTTGCTCAGCTCTTGCCCCACTTTCCCTCGCTTCCCTCCCTTCCGACAAATGTATTGTGCCTTTTCAGGTGCTGATTCCCAGGTGGGTGGACTTGTGTATGCTCTAGAATCCCGTGGGCCTCTCCAACAAACTCTTCTATGAGACTGGTAGTTTCTTCCACTGCTGCAACCCCCACAGGTTTTTACCACAAGAGGTTTTGAGACTTTAGTTTCCTGCGCTGGAGCCTTGGATTGCAGTTGTTTATGCTGCTCCCCAGTTGTTCTTCCCAGCTAATCTGCACACAAACGTCCAGCTGCCACCTCGCCTGCTCCATCAGCCTGCTGCTGCCTTGTCATGTACCCTCTCCACCCCAGCTTCCTGTCTCTGCCCCTCCTACCAGTCTGGATGAATGTGTCTTCTTTAACTCCTTGGTTGTTGGACTTCCATACAGTTTGATTTTTCTGGCATTTCTGGTGGTCTTTGTTTTTGAATTGGTTGTTTTCTTTCTTTTGGTTGTGCGAGGAAGCGGAGTGCTTCTACCTCTTCCTACATCTTGGTTGGAACTCCTGTTAGTTGATTTATTGATGATAGCCCTTCTGGCAGGTGTGCAGTGGTAACTCATTGTGGTTTTAATTTGCACTTCTCTTGTGATTAATGGTGTTTAGCATCTTTTCATATGTCTGTTGGCCATCTGTATGTCCTTATCTGTCCAATTTCCAACACCATTTATTGAATAAACTATCTGTAGCCTATTCTATTTGCTTGCTTCCTCTATCAAATATTAATTGACTATAAAGGTGTGGATTTATTTCTAGGCTCTCTATTCTCCCATTGATCTGTGTGTCTGTTTTTTTTCTGCCAGTACCATGCTATTTTGATTACTATGGCCTTATAGTACGGTTTGATATTAGGTGATTTAATATCACCTAATTAGTTTGATTCCTTGAAATTTGTTCTTTCTCAGGATTACTGTTGCTATGTGTGGCCTTTTATGGTTCCATATAAATTTTTGAAATATTTGTTCTAGTTCCATGAGATACATCATTCGTGTCTTGATAGGAATTGTGTTGAATCTATAGATTGCTTTGGGTAGTATGGACATTTTAATGATGTTAATTCTTCCTGTCCATGAACACGATCTGTGCTTCCTCTTATTTGTATCTTCTATTTCTTTCTTCAGTGTCTTATAATTTCCCAAGTACAAGTCTTTTACATCCTTAGTTAGGTTTATTCCTAGGTATTTTATTCTTTTTGTAGCAATTGTACATGGGATTGTTTTCTTAATTTCCCTTTCTGTTCATTCGTTATTGGTAGATAAAAATGTAAATGATTTCTGGATATTAATATGTATCTTGCTACTTTGTTGAATTAATTTATCAGTTTTAGTAGTTTCTTAGTGGAATCTTTGGGGTTCTCTATGTATAGTATCATGTCATCTGCAAATAATGACAGTTTTACTTCTTTCTTTCTAATTTGGATGCCTTTTATTTCTTCTTTCCTGATTGCTGTGGTTAGGACTTCCAGGACTATGTTGAATAAGAGAAATAAAAGCAGACATCCTTGTCTTGTTTCCAGTCTTAAGGGGAATGCTTGTAGTTTTTGCCCATTGAGTATGATGCTGGCAGTGGGTTTGTCATATATGGCCTTTATTATGTTTAGGTATGTTCCCTCTAATCCCACTTTGCTGAGAGTTGTTATCCTAAATGGGTATTGGCTTTTATCAAATGGTTTTCCTGCATCTATTGATAATGTCCTTTTTTTCCTTCATTTTCTTTATATTGTGAATCACATTTATTGATTTGTGGATGTTGCAGCAACTTTGCATTCCCAGAATAAATCCCACTTGATCATGGTGTATGATATTTTTGATGCATTGCTGTATTCGGTTTGCTAATATTTTGTTGATGGTTTTAAGGGGTTTTTTTTTTCTTTTGCCTATAATTTTCTTTCTTTTTAGTGTCTTTATCAAGTTTTGGCATTAGGATAATGCTGGCCTTGTAAAATGAGTTTGAGATCCTTCCCTGCTCTTGAATTTTATGAAATAGTTTGAGAGGGGGAGGTGTTGGTGCTTGTCGGAATGTTTGGTAAAATTTACCTGTGAAGCCATCTGGTCCAGGGCTTTTGTTTGTTGGGAGTTTTTTTGATTACTTCTTCAGTTTTACTAGGTGTAGTCTGTTTGTTCAGATTCTCTGATTCTTCTTGATTTAGTTTTGGAAGATTGTATGTTTCTAGGAATTTATCCATTTTATCCAGGTTACTTAGTTTGTTGGCATATAGTTCATATTTTTTTGCAATCCTTTGTATTTGGTATCAGTTGTTATCTCTCCTCTTTCATTTCTGATTATATTTATTTGGATCGTCTCTTTTTCTTGATGAGTCTGATTAAAGGTTTGTCAGTGTTATCTTTTCAAAGAAACAAGTGTTGGAATCATTAATCTTTAGTGTCATTTTTAGACTATATTTCATTTATTTCTGCTCTGATCTTTATTATTTCCTTCCCTCTACTCACTCTGGGCTTTGTTGCTCTTTTTCAAGTTCCTTTAAGTGTAAAGTTAGATTGCTTATTTGAACTTTTCTTATTTTTTGAGATAAGCCTGTAATGCTATGAATTTCCCTCTTGGGATTGCTTTCCCAGTGTTCCACAGATTTTGGATTGTTGTGTCCTTATTTTCATTTGTTTCAAGGTATCTTTTGATTTCTTCCTTGATCTCCTTGTTGACCAATTCATTGTTTAATAACATGCTATTTAGGTTCCATGTCTTTATGGTTTTTCAGGTTGTTCTTATGATTGATCTCTTGTTTCATAGCATTGTGGTTATAGAAGATGCTTCATAGGATTTCAGTCTTAAATCTATTGAGACTTGTTTTGTGTCCTAACATGCAGTCTATCCTAGAAAACATTCCATGTGCTCTTGTATGTATATTCTCCTGCTTGAGGTGAAATGCTCTGAAGATATCAAATCTGTTTGATTTAGTGTGTTGTTTAAGGCCACTGCCTCCTTGTTGGTTTTCTGCCTAAAAGATCTATCCATTGAAGTCAGTGGTGTGTTAAAATCCCTGACTATGACTGAATTTCTGTCAGTCTCTCCCTTTGTGTCCATCAAGATTTGGTCCACATTTCTCCACTCTATCCCTTCCACCTTCCAGCTGGTAACCCTCCTAATGATGCAGGGATTAAGAAGCATAATTGATAGGTACAAAATAGACAGGGGGAAGTTAAGAATAGCGTAGGAAATGGAGAAGCCAAGGAATTTACATGTATGACCCATGGACATGAACTAAGTCGGGGACATTGCTGGAGGGAAGGGAGAACTGGGCAGAGCGGACAAAAGGGGAAAAAATTGGGACAGGTGTAATAGCATAATCAAAACAACATACTTTAAAAAAGATTTGGTTCAAATATTTAGGTGCTCCTATGTTAGGTGCATAAATGTTTACAAGGGTTATATCCTCTTGTTGGATTGTTCCCTTTATCATTATGTAGTATCCTTTTTTGTCTTTTACTGTAACCTTGGTTTTAAAGTCTATTTTGTTTTTTTCTCCTCTTTTTTCCTTTCCATTTGCATGAAATATCTTTTTCCATCCATTTACTTTTAGTCTGTGTGTATCTTCGATCTGAGATGGGTCTCTTGGAGGGATCATATATATGGGTTTTGTTTTCTTATCCATTCAGCTACCCTGTATCTTTTGGCTGGAGCATGTAAGCCATTTACATTTAAGGTAATTATTGATAGATACATATGTGGTGCCATTTTATTGTTAGACTATTTTCCTGTTTCTTTTTTCCCCTTTCTCTATTTCTTCTTCTTAAAAAGCAAGCCCTTTAATATTTGTTTCAGTACTGGTTTGGTGTTAACAAACTCCTTTAGCTTTTTCTTGTCTGGAAAGCTCCTTATTTCTCCTTCAATTTTAAAGGATAGCCTTGCTGGGTGAAGTAGCTTTGGTTGTAAGCCCTTGCTTTTTATCACCTTTAATATTTCATGCCACTACTTTCTGGCCTGAAATGTTTCTGTTGAGAAATCAGATGGCAGTCTAACTGGTGCACCCTTGTAGGTAACTACTTGGTTTTCTCTTACAGCTTTTAGGATTCTCTTCATGTCTTTAAGGCTTGTCGTTGTAATTATAATGTGTCTCAGTATAGACCTCTTTGGGTTCAACTTGTTTGGGACTCTCTGAGCTTCCTGGCCTTATGTGTCTTTCCTTCACAAGATTAGGAAAGTTTTGGGTCATTATTTCTTCAAATAGGTTCTCAATCCCTTGCTCGCTCTCTTCTCCTTTTGACATTCCCATGATGCAGATGTTGTTACCCTTCATGTTGTCCAAAATGTTTCTTAAGCTCTCCTCATTTTTTAAAAATCTTTTTTCTTTTTGTTGCTCTGCCTGGGTGTTTTTTTCTACCTTGTGTTCCAAATCACTGGTTTAATCCTCTGCTTCATGTAACTTACTGTTTATTCCTTCCTGTGTATTATTTATTTCAGATGTTATATTCTTTATTTCTGACTGGTCCTTTTTTTTATGGTTTCTAGTTTCTATGTCTTTTTTCATGCTATTGAGTATCTTTATAATCATTTCTCTAAACTTTGTGATAAATTGTTTGCCTCTATTTCATCTAGCTCTTCTGGAGAATTCTCTTGTTCTTTCACTTGGGTTCTGTTTGTCTTCCTATTTAGGCTGCCTCTTTGTATTTGTTTCTATGTATTAGTTAGATCTGCAAAGACTCTGGTGCATGTCTTTGTCAGACGCTGCTTATGACTGGCCCTGGTCAATGTGTTTGGAGCTATCAGAGATCCACAATGTGTGGCTCCCTCTGTTAGTCCTTTTTGGGTGTCTAGAAAGAGCTAGGTTGCTCATATCAGTAGCGGGCCCTGGGGAGGGTCAGCTGAAGTCTCATAGATCTTCCAGAAATCTGCCTTAGCTTTTAAACTAATCAGCGATACGTCCTTAAGCTATAATTAACACCCTGGCTTACGTACCACAGGGCAGGGCAGAGTTATTCCTGCAGGTGGGGCTCTTGCTCCCCTCAGGCTGATGCCACTTGGAGAGGAGTGCTCTGACTGAGAACTATAGCTTCTGCAGTATAAGGAATGACTCAGCGCAGGGATACTAGCATGCGTTCCTCCACTTCTCTCCCCAGAGCCACCAATCCCAGACTCTCCTCAAGTGTCTTTAATCCACTCTTCCCTCCCTCTGCCAGAGCCCAGGGTAAGTGGCTACAAACAAATTTTTGTGTGTTGGTTCTTTAAGAGACACTCTGCATCTCCAAGAGTCTCTCCTTGGCAGACAGAAACCCTGCTGCTTTTCACAGCTGGATGTTATCCAGCTTCCTTTCTAGCTCTGGTGCTGTAGGCTGGGGAGCCCAGCTTGGGGTTTAGATCCCACACTTCTCAGGGGGAACCCTCAGCCACTGAACTATCCCTCCGGAACTTCAGGTGCAGCCCATGAGAGCCCAGCCAGTCCTCTAACATCTCCTCACTCCCTATCAGTCACGTTATGGTGAAGTGGTTCCTTCTGTCTGTCCGAGGTTATAAGGCTTCTCTCTAGCTAGTGTTCAGATGGTTATTCAGGATGATTTCTCTGCAATTAGTTGTAATTCCAGATTGGTCCTGGGAGGAGGTTAGTATAGTTTCCACTTACTTCTCCACCATCTTGGACCTGTCTACATTCTGGATTTTAGAGTCAGAGGTTCCATATTATCAAATCCCTTCTCAAGAGAAATGATACCATTTTTAGTCCTGCCAACTTCTAGGAAGACTATATTGTCTTAGGACAAGGGTAGACCTTCTTGGGTATGAAGCATAATTCTTCAGCTTAATTTTATATGGTCCTGAGGGAAGTAGTAAAAAAGTCATTTCTCTGTATACCTACAGTTGCAAAAATGCAACACTACCTTATTAATAGCTTTTACTAACACTATCCTAGATGGTCACAAGGTGGAGATATTATTCTATCCAAGATGCTTTTGTGTTTGGCTTGCCTTTTTCTACAACATATTTTTTACTTGTATTTTTAAATGAAAGTTTGCTTATAAAACATATTTGAGACCCCCATCTTGTGATAAGTTTTCACCTAGTTTCTTGTCGATAAAATTCTCCTGATTTGAGCTTTAAACTTTTAACAATACGTGTCACTAGCACTAATGTTTCTGGCTTACATTTTAAATTTTGAGTTTCAAATTTGGTCTTACATCTTTTTAAGTTTCTTTCTTCTTAAAAAAAAAAAAAATCAAACACACCAAAAAGCATAATAAAAGATTGTCCAAAAATACTTATGCCCTGATCTTTTAAAAAAATTATTTAAAATCAATTTCTTAATTATATACATTAAGATGTAGACACAGTTTTATTGCCAGTTCTTACAAAGTTCCTTCCCAGCCCTGTTTGCTAGTACAAAGATCTTTTTTTGGTTGTTTCAGGGAATGAGGGTTGAGGGATATTCCCTAAGGATATGAAGTAAAGATACTCAACAGTTGTGAGTAACCCATCTTCAGGTACCTAATTAGTGGCTGTCACATACATGGGTGACCCTTTCTGAATTCTAGGCTGGGTCACGTGTTAGTACTGAATGACGTGGGTCAGACATGATGTTCTGCCTGTCCACACATAACTCAGCATGCACACTCTGATATTTGAGATCCTGGCAAGCTTACTGCTCCTAAAATTGAATTAGCTTAGTGAGGTGGGTCAGTTTCTCTTTTCCATGATAAAACAAGAGGGTTGGGCCTGTAAAAAAATTTTTTTTACACAAGCTGAATGAATATCCAGCCTGTTATGTTGTGTTATAACTCTGCTACCTTTCCAAGAAGTCAGAATTCTCTCAAGTTTTAGTATTTTCCCTACACTTAAAAGTTCATGGGTATAAGAAGACAGAGTGAAAGAAGGAAGTTTTAGATCTTGAGACATAGGAGAATGGCTTTTTAATTCTCACCTCCACCCAGCAAAGGCAGATATAATATAGACTGATTCTGATGTCAAAGACTTAAAAATAAAATGATTTAATATTGTATTTTTTTCTTTTTAATTTTCTACCCCTTGTGACACCCTCACCCATACTCCCTCCTCCCCTGGTTCACTTCTAATAGAGCCACTGAGTAGTATTCAAGTGGTTATAAATAAACTGATTTGGCATAGTCATTCTACCGCTGACTGGCAAAACACTGAGCCTGACACTTTAGGAAGTGTAAATGATCTCATGGCAGAAATAACGATTAGATTTGGTTTCTCACTGGACCGAGTAAGGGTGTTTTTTTGAGGAAAGGTGCTGATCTCCTTAGTATATTTAAACATATAAAATGTTTTATGAGGTCTGTGGGTTAGAGCCAGTGACTACTAGAGGTACTTTTGTAATTCTGGGAGGTACTTTGGAATTCTTATGCCTTGAATTAAAGTCTTTATAACAAAGTGGAATATGTAAGAGAGGACAATTTTCTGTGTTTTGACCATTTCCAGAATGCAGAGATGTAAATGTCTCTTGGACTTAATAACCTCCTCTTCTTAAAACTAGAGGGAGGCTTTTTTAAAAACTGTAATCATGTAATTATGGCAATGTTTTTTATAGTAACAATGAGCATAAATAAAAATTTATCTGAATAAAAATGAAGAATTTAAACGCCACCTGAGTTTCATAAGAGGAAACTAATCTTTCTTGAAGCAGTCATTAAGTTAAGTATACTATACCATACTAGGACAGTCCTAACCTGCATTCATAAATAATTATTGGACATCAGTTCTCATTTCAGCTTCACAACATGCTCCTTTCTCCACTTTTTTTTATTTAGGTAGAATTCATATAAAATTCACCATTTTAGTCATTTTAATGTGTACACTTCAGTGATTTTAAGTATAATCACAATATTACACATGTATCACCACCATGTCATTTCCAAACATTTTTATCTCTCTAGAAAGAAACTCCGTACCTTTTAAGACTCACTGTCCATTTGCCCCGGCCCCTGGCAACCACTAACCTATGTTCTGTTTCTATGAATTTGCCTATTCTGGACATTTCATGTGAATGGAATCATGTAATATGTGATCTTTATGTCTCAGTTCTTTCACTTAACATGTTCTTTAGGTTATTGTTGTTGCATGTATCTGTACTTCATTCCTTTTTATGGCAGAACATTCCATTGTATGTTATGTGTAGTCCACATTTTATTTATCCATTCATAAGTTGGGGGACATTGGAATTATTCTACTCTTTGGCGTTTTGAATAAAACTACTGTGAACATTCATGTACAAGTTTTTGTTTGAACATGTTTTCACTTCTCCTGGGAAAGTATACCTAAGACTAGAATTGCTGGGTCATATGGAAATTAATTCTATGTTTAACTTTTTGAGGAACCTTCCCTTCACTTTTAATGCTATGTAAAGTGCCTGGATCATGGTAGTTATTCAAGACATGCCAAATTTTATTGTCATTATTATTATTCCTATGTTATTGTCATATTGTAAAAAGTGTTTTAAGGGGTTTTGTTCTTTGTTTTTTGCTCTTAGATCCTGTAGATAAATGTAATAATGTACATACATTCTACTGGTAGATGTTTGGTTTTTCTTAAAATTTATTTTGATCTTTGAGTACACATTTAGGTTCTCCTAGGTATTATAAAATCTGGAAACTGAGCAAGGGGCAGTATCATGAAATGAAAATCTAGAGGCAACAGCAGAGTAAACCAAGGGAGTAGAATAATGTGCTTCTACCAGGGAGAGTCAGGAGGACATGAGGATTTCCTTTTCCTTTTAATTTGCTGCTACCAGACCTTCTTGGGTCTTTGGTGATTAGAAACTTAATAGGCTGGGGCCCTTTAGTAGAGGAGGAAGGAGAATTTCTGTGGCTATTGAGATAGTTAAAGATTATCTTGAAAGTCTTTTTTAATATATGCTAACTCAAAGGAGAATAAGTCATTGTTCTCTGTGACGAGGTAAGAGTAGGCAATAAGTGAAATCCTTTTAGATAGTACTCAGAAAAAGCTTCCTATCTGTTAAATTTTAATTCACTCAGCAAGGCAAATTAAATTAGACTCTGATTTTTGTCTTTTTGCTTTTTGAATCATTATATATGTGCCATTTAACCCAAGAGAGAGGAGTAGTAATAAGTTGGATAACCTTATGATTCATTGTGTCAAATCTCTTAACTATAATCTGAGGAATCTATTAAGTTTACTTAGTCATACAAATATTCTTTCCAAAGTCGCCTCCACTTTCTTTATATAAATGAGCAATGATTCAGAGCCTCAGGAAAATGAAGAGAATAATTTCTCCTTTTTAAACACATGCTAATAATAGTTATATGAGTTTGTACTCCATATTGTGCTGATTAATCCCCATAGCCTCTGAAAGGGATTGGCAACTCTTGAATCAGACAGCTGTCAAATGCATATTATTAGTGGCATACAATGAGGGGGAAAATACTATTTTAGTCACGTGTTTAGTACTTCAAAATGTGACCTTTCTTTTTTATACCTTAAAATGTGTCAACACTTATTTGAAAATTCAAGTCTTCTTTAAGCAAATTAACTGAAACAAAATTTTAGAGGAATTTTTCTTCCAAAAAGAATATCAAATGTCATATAAAATATAGTTTATATCCTCTAAAATGAAGGGGTATATAACTTTGGACTTTGGTAAAAGTCAATGAATCTTCTTTGGGAAGAAAGACTATCTTCTTGTCCCAAGAATGATGATAGCGTGTCTCAGGTACCTTCGTGTTGTGTCCCTGAAGGTAGCTGGCTAGGGAAGATCTGAAAATGTCTAGGCAATGTAAAAACAGGATTCTACTTGAACAGCAACCAGTCTTGAATTTTAGTCAAAATATGTATAGCTAGATGGCCCTGATTTGAACTAAGACCTAAACTTGAATCTAAGTCATTATTTACTTACTTTGGCTCTTTCCTGTTTTCTCAGATAAATGACAAAATTACTTCTATTACCCATTGGAACTCTTTTTCTAATCTATAACTAGGCATACACAAGGGCCTTCGGTAACAATCCTCAAGATCTCTAAGACACGAATATGAAGAGATTCAAAGCCTTTAGTTGGGAAAACTAACACAACTCTGCTGACTTCTTTGTGTTTTTGTTTTTGTTTTTTATGGTGCACAAAGGTGTCCACGCCGTGGCATCCTCCAACTGTGCTCCTGGGTCATTCTCAAGAGGTCACATCTGTGTGCTGGTGTCCGTCAGATTTCACAAAGGTTTGTAAACAAATACCCATAGTTGGTTTAAAAAGTAGTTTGTGGGTTTTCTCAAGGTTAGTTTGAGAGCTATATAGACTTTCATGCTTAAATAAATATTTAAAAGAACTAGAGGCCTTCCAAGATCTGTATCAGCATTAACTATACATATTCTATTTTTCTCTAACAATAGAGAAATTGTATTATGCAATAAGGTAAAGGGATTGATTTCTTGGTTTCCTAGAGTTATTCCTTTCATAAACATAGAATTAAGTTTTTAATCTAATTAAAACAATCTTAAACTCTAAGGTAAAATAAAATCTAAGGTAAGAACTTGTCTTTTTAATTTTCTACGTATTATAAATGTGATGTGTTGAAGGTAACATCTTGACTGTTCTTCAAGTCCTGCTTGGATTTTCACGTGCCTAAAAAATGCTTAGTGTGAAGCCCTACTATGTTAGGTTATCTGTGGCTAAACTACACAAGAAGTAGTTCCAAAATGTTTTAGATGCTCTGGAAAGAAAAAAATACTGTCACTTAAAAAAAATGTTTTAAGTAGTGAAGACAGATAAATAACCTGAAATGTAGAAAGGCCAGAAACATAAACAAACCCCTACATGTATAGGTAGGGGTTTCACATAATATTAGCCCAAGTTCTGCTCTCTCCCAGCTCCTGCTGCCTCTGGTCTTTGGGTTATTCTGGGTTTATGCAAATTATGATTTAAATTATAATTTATGCAAATTATGCAAACTGGAGTTATGGCTCTCGATTATGTGGAGAGCCATCTCTGTCTCATTTTGACATTTTAAGGTTTTGTTGCCTATTGTTCCCATGTGTTATTTATCTTCCAGAAACTTCTAATGGTCTCGTCTACTCTGGCATCCCTACTAGCCCTGTCTAATGATTTCTGTGGTCAGCTTCACATAGACTTTTTTTTTTAATCATTGCTTTAATTACTAATAATTACATTGACATTACACTAGTGACATTTTTCCTCTGAGATTCCATGTTATTTACAGTGAAATGTCTCTTCTTAACATGAAGTTCTGTGTCATCATAGAACTTACTAAGATGGTTTCTTTAATGACTCAGTTAATTATGTCATCTCTTTGCAGCCATCATATGTTGCCCTTGTCTCTATGCACAGAAAGAAGTAGCAGGGCTGTTTTCCAATACTAATCTAATGACCACCTTTTAAAAAAGTTCTTCAAAATAATTTTGTCCCTAGCCTAGAGTTAGGAAGGTAAAATGTGGTTTAAAAAAAAAGATCTAGCCTTGGAAATTGGAAAAGTTTGGATTTATTAGATCTGCCACCCAATTATGGTGACCTTGGACAAATAACTTTATTCCCATTTTGTAGATGAGTTTATTTAAGTACAAGGCTTTTTATATTGTGAGAATTAAGTAAGATAAAGAATGAAAACTGTCAGACACACAGGTGCTCTATAAATAATAACTCCTGTTACTACAGACTATAGAGTAACTGGGGATTCCAGGCATTTTTTGTTGAGCAGTTAAGTATGTGTCTTCTTTTGGCCTCCCAGTAAGGAAAGGAAAAAGCTGCCAGTCTCTTGGGGGCCAAGACTTAAGAGAACGTGTGTGTGTGTGTGTGTTTCTATCTCTTTAGTGACTGAAATAGAGAAATTATATAAACAAATGCTGGGAAATAGCTCTGGTACCAGTGGCCATTTGCCACAAGCTCTTCAAGCTGTACTTTCTCTGCCATAAAAGGCTTGGGACCAAGATCAGGAATGGTCAGATATTTTTAAAGGGGCAAAGGTTATTTTTAACTTCTTTCAGCTTAGTGAACTTGTTTTACCATATTGCTCCTTTACCTATCTGGAAAACAAAGTCTCAGGATTGGTTTCATTCTGTTTGTCACAGCCTACTAGAGCCATGGACTGAGTGATCTTGGAACTGATACCATTACTTCAGCAATAAGCCAGAACATGCAGAATTCAGAAGAAAGTTTTAGAAATTGAATGTTCAGTGGCATACACTGATTGATCATCTAAGGGAAAGAGAAAGCAAAAAGGGTTTCTTAATGAAATATTTCATAGTTACATAGAAGATGATAAAGATAATGACTTGCCCAACTTATTGAGAGTAAAATGAAATGAATCTGGTTTATAGAAGAGCTTTAAGCTTTAGGTTAATAAGAGATGACTGGTAACAAAAGACATACTAGTAGGATGTATATAAAAAAGAAACTAGAGAATTTGGAAATTCTTTGGAAATCTGCAATGATTCCTAAAAACAAGGGATAGAAATCTATGGTATTTCAGATGCCGTTTTATATATCCTGTTTTATCAAGCAAAATAATTTTCCAGTCATGAGCCCTTAAGACACATGTACTTTTTACTTTGTCACAAATCTTTGATTAAAACTTAACTCCTTTTCTGGTTCTCATTAGATTGCTACCTGCTCTGATGACAATACACTGAAAATCTGGCGCTTGAATAGAGGCTTAGAGGAGAAGTCAGCAGATAAGCTCTCCGTAGTGGGTTGGGCCTCTCAGAAGAAAAAAGAGGCAAGAGCTGATTTAGGTAAGGATTCTGTACATTTTTCTACATTTTTTATGTTTTGATTGGTTTAGTTCTACTGTACAGAGTGATAAGCTCAGATCTGATGTTGTGTTTGTATATATTTTTTAAAGATTTTATTTATTTTCAGAGAGAGGGAGGAAGGGAGGGAGAAAGAGAGGGAGGGAAACATCAATGTGAGAGAGAAACATTAGTTAGCTACCTCTCACACACCCCTAACCAGGGACCTGGCCCACAACCCAGGCATGTGCCCTGACTGGGAATCAAACCAGTGACCTTTTAGTTCACAGGCCAATGCTCAATCCACTGAATCACAACAGCCAGGGCTATATTGGTACAGTTTTAAAGAAAAATATCTTCTTGACATTTTTTCTTTTCAGTAAAAATTTTCTGCATACTACTATGTTTGTCATCTACATAAGATACTTCAATACACTGGTGGTTTTATTTGTAAAATATTTATGAATGAATGCCTACTATGTGCTAGGTACTACTCTAAGTTGCTGGGGATTCAACAATGAACAAACGAATCAAGAATTCCAAAGATATAATTGAAGGTTACATGTTAGCATGAGAGACAATAAACAAATTAAAGATATACTAAAACAAATATGTATGCCAGATAACAGTAGTGCTTAGGAAAAAGGGAAGCAGGGAGATTGGCAAAGTGTACTATGAAAATTTTAAATGAGGTGCCCAGGGTGCCTCAGTGAAAAGATGATGTCTGAGTAAAGAAAGTGAAGTAGTGAACCACGTGGATGTTTTGGCAGACAAAAGAGCAAATGATGAAGCAGTAGCAGGCCTGGCATACAGGGTGGACAAAAGTAGCTTACAGTTGTAAGTACACAAAACACAGAGCTTATTCTTGTATTATTTATTAATTATTGTATTTTATTCCATATGAACAAGTGTAAATGTACTTTTGCCCCACCCTGTATGCATGTACCATAAATACACCTATTTAAAGTATACAGTTCAGTGATCTTTAATATATTCAGAGCTGGGCAGTCATCAACACAGTCTAAATCTAGAGTATTTTTAACACCCAAAATGAGGGTTCCAATTTCTCCTTACTGACATTTGTTATTGTTCGTCTTTTTTATTTTAACCATCCTTGTGACTGTAAAGTGATATCTCATTGTAGTTTTGGTTTGGATTTTTCCCTGATGGCTAATGATGATGAGCATCTTTTCATGTGTTTATTGGTTATTTGTGTATTTTCCTTCAAGAAGTACCGGTACAGGTTCTTTGCCCATATTTTAACTGGGTTATTTGTCTTTTTATTGTTAAGTTGTAAACATTCTTTATCTATTCTGGAGATAAGTCCCTTATCATATAGTGACTTGCAAATACGTTTTTCTTATTCTGTAGGTTGTGTTTCATTTTCTTGGTGTTGTCCTTTGACACACAAAATTTTCTAATTTTCATGAAGTACAATTTATCTCTTTTTTATTTTGTCTTTTGTGTTTTTGATGGTGTGTCTAAGAAACCATTCCCTAACACAAGTTCATGAAGATTTACTCCTATGTTTTTCTTCTAGCTAAGAGTTATTTTATTTTAGGGCTGCATCCATTTTGTGTTTATTTTTGTGTACAATGTGGGACAAGGATCCAAATTATTCCTTTGCATTCTAGATATCCAGCTTTTTCTCAGTATCATTTTTTTCAAGAGACTAAAGAGACTCGTCTTTACCCCATTGAATTGTGGCTTCCTTGTGAAAATCACATGACTGTAAGGGTTTATGTAGCATTTATTTCCAGACCCTCAGTTCTATTCCATTGATCTATTGTGTATGTCTGTCCTTATGCTGGCACCACATTGTTTTGATTACTGTAGCTTTGTGGTAGGTTTTGAAATTGGAAAGTCCAAGTCTCCAATTTTCTTTCTCTCTTTTTTTTTTAAGATTGCTTTGACTATTTTGGGTCTCTCTTATTTCTGTATAAATTTTATTACCATTCTGTCAATTTTTGCAAAAAATCTCTCTTGGATTTTGGTAGGGATTACATTGAATCTGCAGACCAGTTTTGGTAGTATTGTCCTGTTACCAGTGTTAAGTCTTCTGATCCATGAACATGGGATGTCTGTCGGCTGCCTTGTCTTTATATATGCTTTTGTTTCCCTAATTTTAGAAAACATAGAAAAATCATATGAGGGAAAAAGCCATCAGTATTTCTACTCATGGAGAATTTTAACATTTTGAGTGTTTTTTCAGGTTTTTTTCCTTTATATTCTTAACAGAGTTATAGTTATATTGTATATACATTTGAATTACTTAGGAATTTTTTCACTGAACATGATAGTCTAAGCACCTCCTATGTTATCTTTTTAACAAAACGTAAAATAGTCCACTGAGTTAGTGGTCCACTATTTACCTGGCTGTTCTTGTATAGTTGGACAATTTACTTGCAATATTCTGTGAAAATTGTTTTGTGAATTTAGGGTCCCCCCTTCCATTAAAATAGATTTCCAGCAGTGGATTTTGTGTGTCAACAGCTATAACGATTTTAAGATTTTTGGTGAAAAGTATGTTGCTTTTAACTTTATTTTTAGTATGTCATTAATTATTCTTAATTTTGGAATCCAAGTCCCCAAAAAAGTCCCACATATTGACCAAATTTGGATGATAATAATAACAATGACATATAGCCATTATTGAGTACTACACAATTGTTTTAAGGACCTACTTGGATAATCTCAGTTAATTCCCCAAACAACAAACTGAAGCTCAAGGAAGTTGGACTTACCTAAGAGTACACAGCTGTGAAGTTGAAGTAGAACCAGAGTTGAACCCTTGTAGTCTGACTCTAGAGTGTGTGTTTGGGAGCACTCTACAGTTCTACCTCCTTTAGAACCCAACACAGCAAAGCTAAATTCAAATTAAGAGTGACACAGAGTGACAACCTGACATGAATGGCAAAGGCTAGCACACTGACCATTCAGTCCTGTAATCCACCATCCAGCAGCAGATTGGCTGCTGCTAATCACACTGCCATTTTGAAAATTATGTTCCTCTGTTTTCCCAGTCTTCTGATGGCCACCCCAACTTTCCTGACTGTCCTGGACTGCATATCTTCTCCTCGGGCTCTTTTAGCACACCAGCTGGAAGGCTTTAAATCCCAAGACACAGCCCCTTTTCCCTCTGCCCTACTTTTCCCAGCCAGTACCTGCTCTGTGGCTTACTATTCTTTCACTGTTTCAGCCGGAGATCTGACAAGGCCAATGGTTCTTGACCCTGGCTGTGTATTGAAATCACTTGTGGAGCTTTTTTAAAGTTTGTGTGTCACATAAATTGCTTGCTGGGTCTGGGATTGAGGCCAGCTACCTGTATTTTTTTTTTTTATAAAGCTCCAACTAAGTCTGATGTGTGCAGCCAGTATCGAGAACCGCTGGTCTAAGCATTATTGAGTGACAAAGATGATAATCCTTATCTTGAAGAGAAGGAAACCTAACCTGTTCTATCTTAAGTGCTTGCTGCAGTCTCGAAAGTCAGCAGAATGTTTACAGAGTCTTTTTTTTGTTGATGCCTGGAACCTCACCCTCATGCATCTCAGTGGTAATGAAATTTAACAAACATGGTTTGATAGTTCCTGGCTAGGTACATTTTAGGCACTAGACCTAAAAATGACTAAATCATCATCACCTGCCCTTCAGGTGCTTGCAGTTTAGTCCAGGAGGCAAATTTTTAGAAAAACAAAAAAACAGCTACAGTACATTCTAAACATTACTCCTAGCTGTATAAACAACAGCCCTGCAAACCCTTTTCCTATGGGGAGAAGAGCTCTATTAGAGAGGAGGACAGAGGTTTGTGAAGTGTCATCAGAGCCTGGAAACATGAGGAAAGTTTTTGCCTGGCAAAGAAGGGGCAGACCTGGCACGAAAACCACATGAGTGAAGACAGGGATGTGACAGCGCACAGCTTGTTCGAGAAGCAATGAGTGGTCTCCTGTAACAGGATCCTAAAGCAGCGTAGTACATAATAAGATTAAAAGGTAGAGTGAGGCCAGGTGGCAAACCCTTATGTAAAAAGAAGCTACAAATTGCATGATTATTTGTAAGCTTTCTATGTAATTTCTCGAAGGCACTAACTTTTCAGACGCCTTTAGAGCAGTAAGCCAGTCTGTGCTGTGTCATCAGATCTCGTGCAGTGCTTTGGGTTAATAGGGATTGATGTACTTAAGTACATGAAGTGCTATATGGCATGTCATATTTGAATCTATAGGTCAATACAGTGACATACTATCCAGCTGTTAAAGAAAAGCATAATGCATCTAAACGTACTTTCATGAAAAGATATAAAAAGATACACTGTTCAGAGAACAGCAAATTGCAGAATGTGTGTTTAATGATCCATTGTGTTTTTTAAGGTATATACATATACCTTTGTGTGTGCTAATAAACACATAGAAAATTGTGGAATGCACATATGAGTGAAAGAAGAAGTTTGAAAAGGACTTTTTGCTGTTTGCATTATTTCCCTCTGTAATTGAATTTTTAACATGAACTTGTATTACTTTTATAATCTAATTGCTGTTAAAAATTTTAAAAAGAAAGGATTTAAATTTGAACCAGAGTTTAAGTTCTGTTAACCTTCAAAGTTAGCAAAATCTGCTCTTTGACCCCTATGGTCTATTTCTCCATTATAACATCCTGACAGAAAAGAAATGCCCCCACTTTCCACCACACCAGACTTCCTACTGACCTTCGGTAAACACTTCAGGTGTCTGCCACTGAAGTAACAAAAACTTACATACTTGCTTTGCGCCTTACCCAGCCTTTTCTTCTCCCCTAGTCCTGCCTTCAAATCTGCATGTTGTAAGACTCATCCTGTTTTCGGACTCTCTGCCCTAAACATACACTTCAGCCCACTTTAATGGCACTAATGACTGTAGGGCTGTGCAGTGACTGTTGACTTGCACTGAGTAGTATAGCAAATGAAAAGTTTCTTTCTGTTTGAAATAATAACTATAATCAAACCCTAGAATATGAATGTCAGGCCTGCCCATGGACAGGCCTCTGGCTCTAGCTCCCCTTCCATAGCACATTATAACAAAATGGGGTTTTCTAGTATTGATCTTTATTGAAGGGACGGTATCATTTTGGCCATTTCTAAACATGGTTTATGAGAAAAGTTTAGGCAATTCAATGGTAGATTTCTCTGACCTCAAGGCAAGGCTGCTTTATTAGTGAAAGCACAGGATAAAATGTACAGGGTAACTAAATGGCTGAACTTAGTGACTCCTCTAACTAAAACATTGTATTTTTATGTCAGGCCATTCTAAATTCAGTTGCGTATAAATGCAATTAATTATTAAACTGAATTAAAATATCAGAGCTATAATTCAAAGACTTTATGGCCAAGAAATAAATAGGTGTCTTTTCCTTGTTATTTGAACACAGAAACACTACTCAGAAATCTAGAAAGTTCAGAAGGAAAATAAGAAAATACAGTGTTGTCTGGTGGGGCCTGAGGGGGAAGAAGCATAAGGTTTATAAGAATTTGCCTGAAGGACTTGCCATTGCTTATAAACAAGGAGCAGGACACACAGAGAAGAGTTCTACCCAATGTTTAATTTGCTTTACCCAGACCAAGCATTGAGTTTCCGAAATGTTCTTTGGCTTGTGGAGAATAGTAGCCATGTGTAAATTAAAGTGGAAAACCACATGGGGCCTGATAACATTAAGAATTTGATGGACTTACGGCCAAGATTGAGGCGTAGGTGGACACATTGTGCCTCCTCACACAACTAAAATTAAGGACAACAAAAATTTAGAAACAAAAAAGCAACCAGAACAGACTGAAAATTGAACTGTATGGAAGTCCTGACAACCATTCATCCAGACCAGTAAGAGGGGTGGAGTTGGCAGCCAGCAGAGAGAGGTCGCAGCAGGAAAAAGCGGTGGCTGGCAGACCCAGGTGCGCAGGGCACAGGCGGTGGCTAGCAGACTCTGGTGGCAAACCCTGGGCACAGGGAGGCAACGAGCAGACCCAGTGAGGTGTGCAAGGCCACTGGCTATCTGCAGTCACACATTTTAGAGCAGATAAACCAGGTGAAAATGGGCAGTGAGACAGTGCAACCCAGGGACCCAGTGCCAGGAAATAAAGCCTAAAAGCACTGATTGAAAACACTTGTGGGGGTTGAGATGCTGGGAGAGACTCCCAGCCTCACAGGACAGTTCATTGGAGAGACCCACAGGGTCCTAGAATGTACACAAGCCCACCCACCCAGGAACCAGCATCAGAAGGGCCCAATCTGCTTGTGGGAAGTGGCAGAGGGGACTGAAATATGACAGAGAGCAGAGCAAGGGCCATTGTTCCCTCCCTGACCCCACCCCCACAGACAGTGTCACAACCCAGCAACTTGGTTGCCCCGCCCTGGTGAACACCTAAGGCTCCACCCCTCATACATAACAGGTGTGACCAGACTAAAAAACAACAACAACAAAAATGGCTCAAACGGAAGAACAAATCAACGCCTTAGAGCCAATACTTGTAAGTGACCAAGAGATAGCCAGCCAATTACATACACAGTTCAAAGCACTGGTGGTCAGGATGCTCACAGAATTGGTTGATTTTGGTGGCAAATTAGATGAAAAAATGAAGGCTACACTAAGTGAAATGAATAACAATGCACAGTAAACCAAGAGTGATGGAAAGAAAACTGGGTCTCAAATCAATGGAATGGACCAGAAGGAAGAAAAAAAACATACAATGAGAAAAGAATGAAAAAAACAAGAATTCAAAAAAATGAGGAGAGGCTTAGGAACCTCCAGGACATCTTTAAACGTTCCAACATCCGAATTATAGGGGTACCGGAAGGAGAAGAGGAAAAACAACAAGTGGAAAAGATATTTGAACAAATAATAAAGGAGAACTTCCCCAATCTGGCAAAGGAAATAGACTTCCAGGAAGTCCAGGAAGCTCAGAGAATCCCAAAGAAGTTGGACCCAAGGAGGAACACACCAAGGCACATCATAATTACATTACCCAAGATTAAAATGAAGGAGAGAATCCTAGAAGCAGAAAAAGATAAGGGGACAGTAACCTTCAAAAGAGTTCCCATTAGACTGTCAACTGATTTCTCAAAAGAGACCTTGCAGGCAAGAAGGGGCTGGAAAGCAGTATTCCAAGTCATGAAAGGCAAGGACCTACATCCCAGATTGCTCTATTCAGCAAAGCTTTCATTTAGAATGGAAGGGCAGATAAAGTGCTTCTCAGATAAGGTCAAGTTAAAGGAGTTCATCATCACCAAGCCTTTATTTTATGAAATGTTAAAGGGACTTTTCTAAGAAAAAGAAGATAAGAAACGTACAGTAAAATGACAGCAAACTCACAATTATTAACAACCACACCTAAAACAAAAACAAAAAGAAACTAAGCAAACAACTAGAACAGAAACAGAACCACAGAAATGGAGATCACATGGAGGGTTAGCAACAGGGGAGTGGGAGGGGGAGACAGGGAGAAAAGGTACAGAGAATAAATAGCATAGATGGTAGGTAGAAAATAGATGGGGAGGGCAAGAATAGTATGGGAAATGTAGAAGCTAAAGAACTTATGACGACACATGGACATGAACTAAAGGGGGGAATGTGGGTGGGAGAGGGTGTGCAGGGGGAGTGAAGGGGGGAAATGGGACAACTGTAATAGCATAATCAATAAAATATATTTTTAAAAAATTTGATGGAATACTTGTGGAGATTAAAAACTATATTTAACAAATAAGGAAACTGAGGCAGAGGAGCTAAAGGTTTGTGTTCAAGTCATGGATTACATGCCCAAGTATAGGAAAAACAGTAAAATTGGGTCACCTAGACACTTTCAATCGTTTGTTGGGTGTTTTTTTTTTTTTTTTTTTTTTTCGTGAATTTTATAGATTTTTACAAGTATAAGTTTTACAGTAGGACAGTTGGGAGGCTGGCAGTTGGGAAAGGAAAAGGCTAAGAGGATATGGTAAGAATCAAATAATTTATATGATCGATTCTCTGAGAAATCAACCCCTGGGTGATTAAGTTAGCTATAATTTTCCTTGATGCAGATTCAGGGATTTTCTTTGGATTTCACTTCTGACTTTTGTGACCCTCTTTTCTTTTATAGGAACAGTGACAAGTGGCCAGAGTACTCCTGCCAAAGCCCCCAGAGTAAAGATCAGTCCATCTAGTTCCTCCCCTTCCTCAGCAGCCTGTGCTCCGAGCTGTGCTGGAGACCTCCCTCTTCCTTCAAATACTCCCACATTCTCCATTAAAACCCCTCCTGCCAAGGCCCGGTCTCCTGTTAGCAGAAGAGGCTCCATCTCCTCTGTCTCTCCCAAGCCACCCTCATCTTTCAAGATGTCCATTAGGAACTGGATGACCCAAACACCTTCTTCATCACCACCCATCACTCCACCTGCTTGTGAGACCAAGATCACATCTCCAAGAAAAGCCCTCATTCCTGTGAGCCTGAAATCATCCCAAGCAGTGGCTTGCTCAGAGTCTAGAAATAGAGTGAAGAGGAGGCTAGACTCAAGTTGTCTGGAGAATGTGAAACAAAAGTGTGTGAAGAGTTGCAGCTGTGTGACTGAGCTTGATGACCCAGTTGAAAAGCTTCATTTGGATCTGTGCTGCCTTACTGGCAACCAGGAAGACCTTGGTAAGGACTCTCTAGGTCCTACCAAATCAAGCAAGATTGAAGGAGCCAGTATGAGTGTCTCAGAGCCTCCTTCTCCTGCCAGTCCTTATGCTTCAGAGGGCTGCGGGACACTATCTCTTCCTTTGGGATCTTGTGGAGAAGGGTCTGAATTGGTAGGCAAAGAGAATAGCTCCCCAGAAAACAAAAACTGGTTATTGGCAATGGCAGCCAAACGGAAGGCTGAGAATTCATCACCACGAAGTCCGTCGTCTCAGACCCCCAATACCAGGAGACAGAGCGGGAAGACTTCTCCGGGCCCGGTGAGTCAACAGTGGTGGTAAGATGCATTTCCTAACTTGAACAGGGCAGGTACAGATCCCTTCTCAGAAGTCAGGATGCTTTTAAGTAAATCTGTTTATTTTAGGGTTGCCAGAAATACTTAGCATGCAAAAATACAGGACAGATATTGCTTAACTTTTTATACTAAAAAGTTATTTGTTTGAAATTCAAATGTAACTGGGTGTGTGCTGTACTTTTATCTGACAACCCTATTTACTCCCATTAAAGTCACTCCTGTTAAGGTCCATACCCCTCAGCCCTGCTGTCTGGTTCATCAGAGCCTCCTTATCCTCCAGGATATCAGTTCAAAAATATCTTCCTCCCTCTGTTTGACATTATTTCCGCCCCCCGCCCCACCCCCTGTTACTTATTTTCCCCTGCCTCAAGCCCTTGACAACACCTTTTTATAGACTTCTTCCCTTTTTACATACAAATTGCCAACATCCATAAATAGATTACCAGTTTGTAATTAGTTTATGATTATTTAAAGCAAAACTTAGATACCTGGAAAGCAATTTAAGTGCACACTCCTAGATTTTAATGATTATCTCTTATCTCATAGTTTCCTTGTTCACACCAATGTTTTGGCAACTCACCTGTATCTATACTTTTTTAAACATCAGTTTAGTTTTACTTATCTTTTTAGGGTTCTTATTTTTCAGTTGATATACTATTTAAAGTTAGATAATTTCTAACAGCAGAAACTGCTGGCAGAAATAGATTTATAAACCTTAAAAATCAAATGACTCATTATAATGATGGAGGCAGAAGTAGCTGAGAGCATTAGGTGAGCCATGGGCAGCAAAGGGAATAAAATTTCTGTTAATCAGTTTGTCAGTTAAGGGGAGGTGGGTTAAGGAAATTTCTGTGCAGTCCATAGTAGCTCGTGCTCTGTGTTACAGAGAAGGTGGTAGAATGACTAAAATACAATCCAGAGATCATGACCAGCAGATCATGACATCTGCCCTTTTAAAAAGTAGAAGCTGGATAACTTTAGGCCAGTTCTGTCACCCACCTACTATCATGAAGCCTATCCCATAATTTTAGTAATAAATTAGAAATATTTTAAGATTACTTTGAACACAAACTTTAGCTAAGACCTTGCCCCAGAACATTTTAAGAGAGTGTGCTGGTTCAGGATACTTGCAGTGTTAAAACAAAAAAATTCAAGAATTCATGAATCAAACAGCATCCCATCTAGCAAATAGAAAGGAGTCCTTGAGGGGCTATACAGAATCAATAGTTTTTTGTATTATCATTGACTCAAGAGACAGAAACATCTATTTGTTGTTCCACTTATTTATGCATTCATTATGCCCTGGCTGGGTATTGAACCCTCAATCTTGACATATCAGAACAATGCTCTAACCAACTAAAATATGTGTCCAGGCCAAAATGAAAGGTTTTCAAGGACAGAAAGGAGGAAGGGAAGGGAAAATTGAAAGAATGAATTATTTCAGACAAGGTCCCCTTTCTTTAGGGGAAGGCAGGGGGTCTATCAAGCAGATTATGTCACTGGTATTAATCAGAAAATTCCAGACTGGTTAAAGGTTACATTCCTGGGAGAGGCTGAAACTGCAAATGGGTTATATATTACTAGTCTTGGTTTGCTGAGGTAGGGCTTAGCACCTGTGCCTCCATTTTGGGCTCATTTCTTTTTTAACACTGGTTTACTTTTTCAGTCTTTGAAGCTAAAATTTCTTTAAGTCTTTTTATTTATGTACACAATGATAATGTAGAATTCTTCAGAAGAGGGTAGTTAGTAGCTGCCATTTGAATACCTGTCGTTTTAAATTTGAGAGGGTAATTTACTCATTTCAAAGAGGATAGTAGTTTTAACCTCTTTGGTTCCTACTAGGAGGTTTAACTGGTAAATATTTCTGTTCATGTGAAAGTCCCTTCCTTCCTTCCTTGTATATTGTCTATTAAATTTTTTTACTCCATTCAGTAAAAATCAACCAAAAGTGACATTGTCATAAGAAACTGAAAGCTGGCTAACATTAGTCAAATTTCTAGGCATCCTAACGTAAAATATCTATTAGTCATAACCTGCTAGGGTATCATCAGGTGGACTTTTATCTTATAAAATGTCTGAAATCTAAACTTTCTTCCTCTAGGTCACTATTACTCCCAGCTCCATGAGAAAAATTTGTACGTACTTCCACAGAAAGTCTCAAGATGACTACTGTAGTCCTGAACAGTCAACAGAATTATAGATCTTAATCTGAGTAAGTTAACTGAACTTTGGCCCATTAAAACAATATAAAAATACAACAGAGTGGCTCTGTAAGAAAGCCACCATTTTTCATTTTTAGAGACAATCCTTTCAAACATTTTCAATAAGTAGTCTTCATTTTTTAATTATTCATATTCTCTACTATAATGACATACCAGCATATAGAGGCAAAAACCAAGACTTGGCTATTGTTACTCTGAGACTTTCTATGCACAGAGTAAAGTACCTGCTGGCCAGAGCAGGAGGCCTGTCTGAAGGCCCGCTGCCGAAGACCTCTGGATCTGTGCTGCCTCCAGCAAATATACTTGCATTTAAAATATATATAATTTTTCCACTCTACTTCTTTTGTTTGTTTTTTTTAGTATATGTAAAAATGTGATGTTCAGATAAGTACATTTATGTTGATTTAGCATGTGATTCAATGATAATAGTCCCTTTAGTTAAAATCATTTTTACTTCAAAGACAGTCAACTCTTTGGAAAAAGTAGAACAACACTAGAACCCTTATTTGTCTTTTTTCCCCAAATATGTCTCCCACGTGAGATTTAAGTTCCCCATATTTTTGCTAAGCAGTCTGCTATGTTACCAACTCAACATCATGCTCTATAAGAGGTTGTGATTTTTGCCATTTACTAGAGGAGATGTTTATAAACTCAGTAATCATACACTGAAGCTCAGGTTTGAATTCATTCCTCAGTTCTCTGGGTGCTGCAACTTTAACACAGTCATCAGATTTTAAGAAAAATTATTAATATCTTATATTTTATAAAAGAAGATTGTCCTGAGCTGAAAATCCAGAACCTCAAAAATAAATCTTGGCTTTAACTTGCTTTTTTGGATTTTCTTTATATATATAAAAAGCAATTGCCTTCTAATATAGCACTGAGTCAAAAAATCTTGGAATTTTTTATGCTTTTTTAATACAGAGTATATAGACTAACTCTAAGTTATAATGTGCAAAATATCTTGAAAACATCCCTTCCCTTAATCAACAGTTACGTATCGATCAACTTGAGATGAACTGTTGTTTTATATTTTCCCCCATTGTAACCGCATAGCTTCATATACTTTCTATATGCTATGTCCTTGGGAGGGAGTGCCCTTGCAATCATGAAACTTGATTCACTTTATCTATATATTTGAGGACTGTGTAGACTTTCTTCATATTTTTGTGATACTTTTCAAATCTGTTCTTAATGATAACTCTTTAATTCCTTTGATTCTTGTAAGTTAAGTTTGTAACAACCAGAGCTGCCAAGGTCAATTAAGCAGGGTTCTCCTGGTTTTATCCAAGGAGAAGAATAAAGGGAAGCCATAAAATTACTGTTTCAAAACAAAGCACACCAGTGTTAGCTGAATAGTTAGGAACTCTACATATATTTGTTTTTTGAATTTTGAGTGTTAGACTGGGGGACGGTATTATTTATGATGAATCCTTGCCAATAATGCTAGCTATCTTTCTCTTGATTTGAAAGCCAGTAGGGAAAATAATCCTTGAAATAGAAAAAGATACCTAAAGTAGATGATTTTGTTCTTTGTATTCCTGCACATCTTCTGACAGCTGTACTGAGTGAAATTGGGGTGAATGTGGCTGTCAGAAGTTGCTGAGAATCTGCTGGGTATAACATGTCTCTCTTGGAAACTAGTACTTCAAATGGGTGCCAAAGGTCAAATGTAATGAGATAATTATCCCTGTTATGTGTCAGTGTCAGACTCTGAGCTGATCCTGAATAATAAAGCCTTTTCCCTTATCTGATGTCCTTTTTTGAGCTTTTTGCATTAACCTAGAAGCAGTCTACACCAAAGAACTGTAGTAGTAACCAAGAATCTCTTCTGCTTATTCATTGAATAACATCTGTTTATTCCCAAGGATATGATCTAGTTCAACCTGAAAGAGACTTTAATAAAATACATCTCGCTTGGTTAGACCTGGAGCACTTCAGATGGCTTGGATTACTTGATGAAGGAGGGTGGAGTGATGTAGGTCTGTTTCTAAACAAGTATTTCCAGCCCAAGCATTTCCATTTGAGTGCACTCCAAGCACTGTTGCTGCGATGCTGTGTTAGTTTCCTTTTGGCTGTTTCAACACAGGGCCTTAATTTAATTTTTTGAGGGTTCACTAATTAATCCTTTAAAATGTCTCTTTAATCTTGGCTGCACATTTAACTGATAATAATCAAGACCATGTGTAGCCAACCCCGTTGGACTGGCAGGGAATGGGTTCAGCTCACCGCCCCCATCCTTAGCCCTAATAACTTAAAACTTCACTAAGATTTTAGGACACCCTGTATAGGAGGCATTTTTTAGAACCTCCATTGTGTAATATGGATGCCTGGAGATAGCTCTTTGAGAGAGAGAGGGAGAGAGAGTGTGTGAGTGTGTGTGTTGACATTAGCTTATAGCCATGATCTCATATTATAGATCACACATCAGTCAGTTCAGCATTTGCTTTCTGGGAGCCTATCATAGCAAACCCACTGCTGCTTTTAGGTCTCTTCTTCCTATTTTCCTAGTCCCAAGATGGTCTGGACATCTTTTCACACTGCTCTTAAAGTCAATACCAAGTTGTCTTATAGAGCCGTCTTATAGTTCCACAAGTCGGTAGTATGGGCAGCATTTTACAGATGTGTGAAAAGAGAAACTGAGTGAGAGTGTCATACAGTCGGCCTCTGTGTCCATGGGTTCTGCACCTGCAGGTTCACCCAGTCTCTGGTCAAAAGTGTTACATTGTTGGGGGTATGTACTATGTAGTTAGGCCTGCTATTGTTGCATCTGTACTCAACACATACAGACTTCTTTCTCATCATTCCCTAAATAATACAGTAAGACAATTATTGTATAGCATTCCATTGTATTAGGTGTTACAGGTAATTTAGAGATGATTTAAAGTATGCGGGAGGATGTAAATTGGTTATATGCAAGTACTACTACATTTTATGTAAGGGGCTTGAGCATCCACAGATTTTGGTGACTGGGCAGGAGGGGGTAGGTCCTGGAACCAGTGACGCCTGAATACCAAGGGATGACTGTCCTAAACTGAGTTATTGTCCTTTTTATGGCAGTTAAACCCAGGTGGTTTCAAACTGCTTCAAATTTTTATCAAGTGGTGCATGGAGGCTCTGCTGAGCTCTTGCTTGTCACATCCCACTGCTTCTCACATAGGTCTTCATAGGAGGTTCTTTGCCTGGTTAGATTTGGATCATGCCAGATCGTGGATTAACCCCATTACTTCTTAAATTCTGGGGAATTATGGAAAAACCTGCACTATTCATTAGGTCCTTAGGTATTGGTTGGAAATTCCAGGCAAGCCAAACAACGCTTTGTTGAACATAAGGTGAGTCTATTGCTTCATTAGATCTGATGCCAGTAATATAAGCCCAACTTGTCATAAGGGACCCATTTTGTTATCTAAAGTGATAGAAAATCTTACTTTATTTCTGCTAAAAAGTATAGGGGTTGTTAAAGAATGATGTAAGGTAAAGTCAGCCTTTTAAAAAAAACCACCTGAGTATATTAAGCAGCTGGTTCAGAACAATATGCTAGAGCAAATATGTACAACACAGATGAGAGGTATTGTACTGTTAAAGAATAGGCTTGTTGCCCTGGCTGTTGTAGCTCAGTGGATTGAGCGCAGACCTGCGAACCAAAGGGTTGCTGGTTCGATTCCCAGTCAGGGCACATGCCCGGGTTGTGGGCCTGGTTCCCAGTAGGGGATGTGCGAGACACAACCACACATTGATGTTTCTCTCCTTCTCTTCTTCCCTTCCCCTCTCTATAAAAAAGTAAATAATTTTTTTAAATCTAAAGTTTAAAAAAAAAGAATAGGCTTGTCCATCTCAAAAGCTCATCCCTCCCATTTCCCTGCTAAACCAGGAAAGACGATTTCAAGGATATATAACCAGGTTTTTTATTTTGAATTTTAAAGGTTTAATACTTCACTTATATCTCATTTCTCTTAATTTCCTTAACTTGCCACATGCCCCTTCCTGTTTTGACATTCTAAATAATTTATATTCAAGCCATTTTGTGAAATATGAATATCACATTTCAAAATGCCTTTGATAAAGGTGTTCAGTGTTCAATTCAGCCAACACTATTTATTCATCACCTGGGTGCCAAACCCTGTGTGAGGTGCCTGGCCTGCAGAGTTCCTCCCTTTTCATTTGTCAAGGGCTTCACTTTACCTAGGGCACTTCGATAGGCTGCAGTCAGCACTTGAGAGAAACAGGCAAGGATCAGACTTTCAAGTCTTTTGAGGGAAGTTGTTTGTGAACAGCCATTATGTAGAAGTGCTGTCTAGATGCAGGCTCTCCCTCCAGAACTTCATTCAGCTGCTGTTTAGAGCACCTTTAACTTTCCAAAGTAAAATTCTTTTCTTGTG
Organism: Trachops cirrhosus; assembly: GCA_028533065.1. Taxonomy (NCBI): domain Eukaryota; kingdom Metazoa; phylum Chordata; class Mammalia; order Chiroptera; family Phyllostomidae; genus Trachops; species Trachops cirrhosus. The sequence continues at coordinate 30,066,729 of CM052551.1, forward strand.
CATGTTTTTGTTATATTCTTTACATTATAAATAATAGTTAAAAATATATCATCTTTAAAGCCAGGCTGCCCAGCTTTGAATCCAGGCCCTCGCTATATGCCTTGAGCAAGTTCCTTAACCTCTGTGAATCGGTTCCCTTGTCGGTAACATGGGATTGGGTGCCATTACATGTATCAGTCCTAGGACAGTGCCTGATGTACAGTAGCCAACATTTTAAACAATTACTGTCAGAATTCTCATAAGGTAGGGAAGGCAGGGGTTATTTGATAAATGCACATAAAGGTTTTAAGTAACTTTCCAGTTTTCCTAACTCATTTCTGTCCCCTTTCTGCTAAAGCTGTGATCCTCAAAGCTACATTGCCTGGGCCTCCTAGTCCTAGCACTTTTCAAAAGGAGCAAGTAGGCCTTTGGGGGAAATCTCCAGTTCCTCAGGTGTTTGAAATTCGTAACTCTTTCCCAGCAGGTATACATGAAAATTATAGAAGTTATTTCATATATGGCCTCAGCCACTGTTTAGAGAGGCTATAACGTGCAAATCTGTATCCTGGACTTTTTTTTTTTTTTTAGTGCCCTGACCAGGAATCAAACCCCTAATCTTTTGGTGTACAGGACAGCACTCCACCCAACGGGGCCACACCGGCCAGGGCTGTACCCTGGCCTCTTAAGCGAGCCAAAGTTTTAGCTCTCACAAAGCCCATCCTCCCACTTCCTGACTGCAGCCTCCAGCTCTGCTGTGCTGTCTTAAGATGTATTCACCTTTAGGAAGGAAGCTGTGGCTGGCAGCCTTTAGAGCCAATACTTGATCACTTGTTAGGCTTTTGTGTTCCCTGGCTAATCTCTAGGCAAATAAAGTAAAAAAGATGCTTAATTAGTAGCTCTGATTTTGTAGGATATAAGAGTCAAATGTTTGGTTGAGGAATATTATGTAAACTCTAGATTCCTTATTCTAATTTAATGAGATTCTTCCCTGGGCTCCTTTCTGATGTCAATAATACTTGTTGTCATTGTCACGTCAGTGCCAAAATACAAGCCATGAAAGTGTATAACATATTGGTGGACAAACCCAGCACTGGGGTTTCAGTTGGCATCTGAGCACCAAATTATGCTGTCACTGTCCAGTTTACGGGAACTTACAGAATGTGGCATTCTCTTACTAGGAGCTAGTACCTGCTCCTCTGCCAGCAGTCCCACCATGCTGGATCTCCTTCGTGGGCTTGTGCCAAAGTTATCAATCCAAATGAATATGTTAAGGGCTGATTTTTTACTATTAACAGCCATACTTTTAAAAGCCACAGTCTAAAAGTAATTATATAAATAATGAGCCCTTTCCTCTAGCAATGCATTACTGGATAATACATGTCACTGAAACAAACTGTAAATAAACCATCTGGCCTTGCTATATTGACATGATGTTAGCAAATATTGTCATAACCCATCATTCAATAATCATTAAGTTTAACTGAAATAATAGTGGTACAGGAACTGAAAAAAAATAAAATTTACTAGGTATCATTGCCTCTGTAATGGGTCAGCATTCAGCCCAACAGTTATGTCAAGTTGAAAACATTGCTTCCTCAAAAGCCTTGTTGGATTTAGAGAGCTTTACATGGAAGTAAGATCTGAATCCAAAAACCAGTGTCTTCACAAAGGGGTGGACTAGCAGACAAGTCAAAATGAACATGAAAATTTCAGGGTGGGGGGTAGGAAGAAGGTGGTTATAATAATTAGGGAGTTTCTTAACTCCCTAATTAGGTAATGAGGTGTTGGCCCTGAAGTGTTGCATATGTAATTAAGTATCTGGCTTAGGAAAACTACCTCCTAAGCCCAAGAAATGTAAGCGACAAAGTCTAGAATTATACATGGAATGCCTGCAGGATAAGTGAAATTAGAATGGGGTTCTCTGATGATTAGGAATGGTTTCTCTTCCAGCCAACTCTCCTTTACAGTAAATTGTACAAAGACAGGATGCCATGTAGGGCAGCTTGTTGATATAAGTTCTCCTGTGGTGTTCTCTTGCCTTCTTGTTTATAGCATTTCCAATCCCATTCACTTTCTCCTTTCTCGTGTCATTTTGGCCAGTTGAATGAAGCCAGGGCTGTGGGTTTGATTCCCAAATGCGGCAATTTTCACTTCAGTGTTCTGTGGCCATGGGCAGCATGTCACATGCCTACCCTGGCCAGCCACGCCACAAAGAAAAGTGAACAGTGCTTACGCTCACTATAAACCCTCAGTACAGACTCAGTATGCATCCTCACTACACTACCTGAAGGCATTTTGAATGCCTGTCTTTCCTGCCTGAAGACCAAGTTTATAAACCTCTTTTGATCAAACTTAGAGATTGTTATGTATAATGCACACAATAACCCTGTAAGTGGTATAACTTTTATTCACAGTTTGACAGTAAGGAAACTAAAGCACAAGAGAAGTTAAGGGCACATAGCCAACAAATAGCTTGTGAATTTGGTCTGACTCAAAAGTCCACAGTAGTAATTCCCATAATGCAATGCCTTGCAGAAAGAAGCCAGTCCCTGGCCCTGTACTAATGAAGTAAAAGCTTTCCATTTTGTGTGCATTTGAAAGAACTCTCAAAATGTTCTCAGTGCATTACCCACTTGAGTAATAACCAACAAAAATATTTACTCCTTGGGAGAGGAACACTCTTAACTATAGGAAGAAGGTGATATACAAATCTGGAATCAGTACTGAAACATGTTCTAGGAATACAAGAAGGTTGCCAAACACAATCGAAAGTTGGAAAAACAGGGACAAAGGCACAGAAGTTAAAATTCTTTAGAAAAAAGTGGAGAAAGGAGAGACTGAAGATGAAGACACATGCACCATACAACCCAACAGTTCCACCTGGCACCTTGGGGCGGCTCACGTGCACTGTGCACATAATGCAAGGATGTCCACAGCCTTGTTCAGACCGGCCAAGGGCTGGACACAACCCAAGTGTGCACTCTCAGTAGAATGGGTAAACTGGGACACTCAGAGCACTATAAAACCATGAAATGGAAAAGAATGAACCAGCTACACGTGACAGTGTGAAATGTTCAAATGTTGAGCAAAAGAAGCAAGAAACGAACACATGCAGTATGGTTTTGTTCATATCAAGTATTAAAAAACAGACAGTGCTGAACTAATACCTAGGGATACTTGGATACTTTGCTTTGTCTCTCACACATGTGTAGTGAAAGGCAAAGCAAAGATGATTGTTACAATAAATCAAGACTGTGCTTCTCTCTGGAGAACGGTGCTTGGGAAGTAACACATGGAGGACTGACTAGGTTATGGCAGAGTTCTGTCTTGTCAGGTTGTGATGATGTGGGTGCCTGCTCTATAATGTCTTGCGTTTATGTTTTATGCACTTTTCTGTATATGACTCATGATTCACAGTGTTTTAAAGTTTGTTTTTTAAGGAATGAAGATTAGATAGTTCTCTGGAGAAGATACACAGAGGTAGGGATGAGGGAGTCCTAAGTAGACTGGATCATATAACTTATTCAAAGGGAATAAGTTTCCTAGGGGAGTCTGTGGGATCTTCTTGATATTTTCTAAGAAAAAGGGGAATCCTCTGTTCCTTAAAGTAGGATGAACTAAATTACCTTACATAAACTGTCAGGACTCAGTATATTCAGTTTGAAAGAGCAGAACCAAGCCTTCAGCTAATCATGTGATGGCTTAAACAAGGGGTTGGGACTGAGCCAGAAGTTTGCAGGTAGCAGGGAGTACTAGTGGAGGGTCCTATAGCATTTAGCCTCCTCAAAGTTCCGCTAGGTAGTCTCCCTTTCTCCTTCTTCCCTACTCTTGTAGCTTACTTCTCTTCCCAAGGTCAGCCATTAAATTCTTATTTTAAAGAAATATGAAGTAAGAATTTGGCCTGGGGAAGTTAATCAATTTGACCAGGGCCACAAAACTAGTTAAGGGTAGAATCCAATCTGGTATCCCACATTCTTTGCATTCCAGTTCTGCTGATCTATTAACCATTTCCCTAAATACTGTACTATCCTGTCTTTGTTCAAGGTGTTCCTCTGCCTGGCATAGTTCTTAACCCCTGTGCCTTCCTTTAAAAGTCCACTTTTAAGGTCCAGTTCAAACTCCCCTCCCTTTATATAGGAACTATTCACCAATTTTTCCTAATTAAGCCTTCTTCCACTCAGTCCCTGCGGTCTTGTTTAAACACAACAATATGAAGAAGGACCCTCCCAATGGAATTTATTTATTAAAAATTGTGTATTAATTCTTACATGTTTAAACTTCAGTTACCTTCAAAGTACTCTCCATTTGATGAAGATGTATTTTCCACTGCTCAAAACAGGTTTTGAACTTGTTGATTTTGATGCCTCTTAGTGCTTCTGCCGTTTTTTTGGTTTCACCTCTTCAACATCTTCAACACATATCCCTTTGAGGACTCTTTTCATTTGGAGAAACAAAAACAGCTCTCTTGGGGTGAGATTGGGTGAATAGAAGGGTCATGCCATTTTGGGTCAAAAACTGCTGAACACTCAGCGCAGTGTGGGCAGGTGCACTTGTAAATCACCCTTCATGAAATGAGCAAACAGAGCTGCTCACAACAACACCAGCTGGTACACCGATGCAGATGGGTTCCTAGAACACTCACCTAGCAGGGGAAGCCTGGACTACAAGTGCCCCACCCTCCAGAAGATAATTCCAGGGTTTTTTTTTTTTTTTTCAGTCCCCCCCTCATAATGTTTACCACATTTATCTTAGAATTATTTCTGTATTCCCTCCAGATTGTACCCTCCTAGATGTCAAGCTGGTCTTTTGCACTTCTGCACACCCAGTGCTGTGCTGGAGCTGGCCCATACTCATGAGAGCCTATTATTAAATGTTCAGGAATTTTGTGAGCTGGTAGTTAAAATGTTAGCCTGAAATCAGCTGTGGTGAGAGTCTCTACACCGTGGAGCAGACTAAAGCTACAAATTGGAGACCTTTTTTTCTTCAGGGAGCCAGCTTCTCAGCACATGTCCCACCGCCACCACCCACCCCTGTGCTCGCCAGGTACCTGGCATAGCAGTTGTAAGAAGCATGAAGGAGAAGGGGAACCAGTGAAAGTGCAGAGCAGAAAGTGAAGAGCATTCAGAAAGTTCAGTGTGGGAGCCCAGGGAAGGGGATTTTTTTTGAGAAGCAGGTGATTCCCTGTTCCAAAATTGATGAAGACGAGGCTTTGAGTAAGGCCCAATGGTTGAGCACTTAGCTCAGCATTGTCCTCAAGGGCTATTTCAGTAGCATGATAGGGGTGAAATATGACTGGCAATGAAGAAGTAGGGTTGGTTAGGAAACAGGCAGTAAATGTAGATCCCTTTCAAGAAAAGAGAAAAGGAGTTTTTTTCTTGTTAAGCAGCTATTTGCTGAACACTGACTATGTCAGGATTTCACTAAACAGAAGTAACATACTGGCCTGTCCTCAGGCTGCTCTGAGGCCAGGGCACATTGTCTTAAGGGCCCTGATGAAGACGTGGTGTGGGGGCCGTGGGAACACACTGAACAGCCTGGGCATCTGGGGAAGGTTTCATAGAGAAGCTGACTCGGCTGAGCCCTAGGAGAGATTGTCCAGATGGGTAAGTAAAGGAAGGGCAAAAGAGCATGAGCATTGGTTTGAGGGTGTAAGAAAGAGTGGCCTATCTGAGGAAGTGGTCTGTCTGACTCCAGTTTCCACCCGACAGCTGGAGCAGAGAGAACATGTCATGAACAGCAGGAGGCTCTCGTGTACCCATGCCAGAGTAAATTGCAGCCTTGAACCATTGCCCAGCCTCCTTATCTGTGGGCTGTGAGCACTGAAGGGGGGTTGTACAGTGTAAAAAAAAACAGCAGGAGGTGAGGCTGTAGAGGCAAGCAGGGGTCAGGGCATAAAGGCACCTGCAGTACCTCCATGCTGAGTTTGAACGTTATCTCAAAAGCACTGGACAGCCACTGAACCAGTGACTGAGCAGGGAAAGCACAGTTAGATTTTTATTTTAGAAAGGTGATTCTGGAAGCAATGTGGAGGGAAGATCGGAAAGAAACCAGACTTCAGGCAGTTGGCCCAGTTAGAAGGTAATTGCCATAATTCAAGCTGTAAGGCCATGGAGCAAGGCTGTGGCAGTGCAGATGAGAGGATATTGCCAATTTAAGACATGCTCTGATGACAAATGAGTGGTTCTTTAGGTGGGTAAATGTGTGAGCAGTCAGTGAATCCCAGGATCCTGGCACTGGCACTTGGGTAGGTGGTATTACCATTTGGGGAAGAGGGGTTACAGAAACTATAGGGCATGGGAGGAAGTTCTTTTCCTGGCAGACACCTAATGGGTAGCCAGGGGAGATGCCCTGTCAGTAGTTGATGTATAGGATTGGAGCTCTGGAGTGGGAAGAATTTTAGGAGTTTTCGGTGTGAAAGGAAAAAAACTTAAGTTAGAGGTTAGAAGAGATGGGCCAGGGGAATGGTGTATAACAGCAGTTCTCCCCACCAGTTTTTGATTCAGTGTGTCTGAAGTGGGGCTTAGAAATCTGCATTTGTAACAAGTTCCCAGGCCAGGCTGGTGCTGCTGGCCTGGGAGTCACACTTTGAGAGCCACTAGTGTGGAGAAAAGCCAGCATTTTGGGGTGGTTAGGGAAAGAAGAGTTTACAGAAGTGACTGAGGAGAAGCCATTTTAGAAAGGGACAGTCCAGTCCAGGACAGAGATTGAGGGAGTAAAATTGACTAAAGTCAAGCAAGATGAAGAATAAATATTGTCAGTTGCATTTGACAATTGAGCAGGATCTCTGATGAAAGTTAAACTTTCGACAGAGTGTAAGATCATCTTATGATGAGACATAATGCTTCACCCAGGTTTCCTAATCTTTACTCTGCCACTTACTAATTCTGCGATGTGATGCAATTTACTTAATCTCTCTGAGCTCCAGTTTTCTCATTGTCATTGGAGGATTCAGTGAGTTAGTTATGTGTAAAGTGCCAGGCATGTATTAAGTTTTAACTTTCATAATTGTCCTGGGGTGCCAGAATTCCTGCCTTGAAGAGCAAGTGTGGGGAAAATCAGACATGCATGATCTTAGTGGAGTGGCTCAAACACCACAGAACGCTTGTAAATTTGACAGCATAGCTCAGCAGTCTGGGAGCAAAAGCAAAGAAAGCTGATTTAGGGATAACCCAAGATGGGAAGTCAGCAAGGAAGGACCCAGGGAAGAACGAGGTCATGAGCACCCTGGAAACTGGAAGCCAAGGGGTCCAGGCTCCATATGGAGGAAGGAGATTCTGGGAAGGCTGAGCAGATGAGGAAGAAGTCGGTTGTGTTCAGAGTCGAAAGAGAATTTTAGATGACATGGACTGTTCTGATGCCCTGTCCAAAATTTTGGTCACAGTGAACGACAGGTTGGGCAGAATTTAGGGACATGTGTCATTTTTCAAACTGATGGTGGGGCCAGGGTATCAAGAAGGATCAAAAACAGGTGGCAGGGATTAGTGACCAGGAAAGCTGGGAGGCAGGTGTTAACCTGAGGAGGGTAAGCACGTGCTGGAGATCAGTGAGTCTAAAAGAGGGGTGGGGCAGTAAGGTAAAATGGTGTGCCCAGGAGGGATGGAGGAGCCGGGCCTGGAGAATGCCAGCCTGTTCCTGAGAGCCAGAGGAGGGAGAAAAGCTGCCCGTTCTGGAGAGGGCTGGATAAGAGGGCAGGCGAGACTTTCATTTAGGATACGAAGGTGAGAAGAGTGTGGTGAAAAGATGGAGAAGGTAGGGAAGTGTGTTCACCAGTTAGCTGGTGCTGTATGACCCAGGGGCAGGGGACATCTTCAAAGGCCTAGGGAGAGGTAAAGCCTGTCCTGTGATGAGACTACTGCCTGACAGAAAGTGAGAGTGGGAGGCAGGTCATGTCCCCGCACAGCCCTGCCTGGGCTCACTACCCCAGGACAGTGCCCTGACAGAGGAAGAGCAGTAGCCTCCCGGGTCAGTGCGCTGGGACTATTTCTGTACGTTCAGGCTGCTGAGTAATGGCTCCAAAGGCAGTGCCAGCATCTTACAGGGCGCAAGGGGAAAGTGAGAAGTAGGGCTTGGCACCTTATTTTGGGACCTGTCGTCAAAGGCCCAGCCCTCTGGTTCTGTGTGCCTGACACTCAGCTACAGCTCTCACCGGGAGCCTAGCTGACTAGCCCTGCAAGCTGTGGCAGAGGTGCCTAGAGACAGGCCCTGTGAGAAAGAAGAGCTCTGCGGTTTCCCCGAAGACGGGATTCTGCGTACTCACTTCCTGAGGGAGAATCGCCAGTCAGTCCAGTTGGTCAGTGCACTAGACTAGTGCCTCCGCCTCAGAGGCTCTTTGGAGTGAACACTCTCTTTTAAAATTACTGCAAAATAAAGATGCTATTCAGGATAGATGCATTTTGCTCCAAACCTGAGGCGTTGCGTTGTGCAATTTGAGCTAGAGTGTACTTCGAGCTGCTTTCCAAAGGTGGGGATCGACCTGCACTCTCCCAGACAGTCCGCTGCTGATCCACAGCAATGCACATGTGTAACCGCTGGCTGGGCTAGGGTTCAGTCTGATGTGGGAACAGTTGCGTGTACACAAAGCTCAAACCTATGACCCCATGCACCCAGGGCACTGGCAACTAGAGCTAACTGGCACTGAGAGCCTTTGGAACAAGCCTTTGGGTTAGTTGCTGCTGAGCAGATAGGTCTGAAGACTGCCCTGGGGATGCTTGTGGATCTTCGGCAGTAGGTCTGGTGCCCTTAAACCTTTGATAATCCTTGGATTCATCTAAGGCCCCAAGTCTGGATTCTGGGTGAATCCCTGTTAATACCTCAACTTCTTATATACCTCCCCCTTTTTGTAAAAAGTAAAGCCTATTAATTTCCTGGGATTACCTCTTAGGAATTCCAGTTCTCTCTTCTTACCTTAAATACCCTATGAAATAAAGGAGTCAGGATCCAACCAGGTTGAGTGGTTTGCACTGAACTATCATAAGAACAGCACAGCAGCTCATGAGAGCCTGGTGTGGTCTCTGTCTTTCAGCTGGCCCAGCCTCCACCTGGTTGCCTCTGACCCTGGCTACGAACCAAATAATTGATGGCTATGAACCAAATAATTGAAGGGCTACCCCCTTTTCCATCCCTGGCACTCGTTTCCTTGTGGCAATCTTGAATATCATTACATCAGGTAGAGATTTTCATTACACTGGGGAGTGTGCCTTCCACATCTCTGTGGGAACCCCACCTGGGTGGGATTCTACCCTGCTCAGAGATCACTGTCCTGCTGTTGGGCCTGTGATGTTTTTCTCTGTCATTGTTTTGTCAAGAGGGTCTCGGATTCAACTGTAGTAGTTAGAACGACTAGCTCATGCACAGGAATGCTCAGACCTTTGTTCTGAATTCCATTAGATTTCCATGGTCATAACCAGGACTTACTCATTTGTCCTCTAAAGAGCTTCAAGGATTTCTTAACCATTTGGGTGTTATCCACATTATTTAGAAACTTTGAAATCTAGGCTCTCACATACACACCTCAGAAAAATTCACAAAATACACACAAAATGTTGCTTATAAGAGGGTGTGTGGGTGGGACGAGGACACAAGTTTGTAGACCTCACGAAGCCCGTTGTAGACGCTGGGGGCTCCTCAGACCTGTGTCTAGGGATGCTGACCCAGGCTACCATAGGGCAGTTTGGCTCCAGCACAGCGCTGATGGAACAAGGCTCCTGGATCTGGTCCTTCTGTGATTGAATTGGCTTTGCTCATAGGAGCTCTTATCTGAGAATAATCTCAACAGTTCAGACCTGGAAGGAAGTTAAGTGTGCACTCCATTCATCCTCCTCTTTTTATAGATTAAAAAGAGGTAGCGGGGAGACAGAGAAAACTAGTCTTTTACTTGAGGTCACATGGCTAAGTAGTGGCAGGGCCTGGACTAGAGCCCAAGTCACACCACACAAATACCAAGTGAATGGTCTTTTAATGGTGTATCAGGAATATTTGTATGTGGAGGAAAGCACACAATCATAGTCTCCCCATTTTTAAAAAACATTTACTTAGTGTCTGTCATACATCTATTCATTTATTAAGTTATCAAAAAACAGTATCTAGAATTTTGAAACATCATTTGAAAAGAATATATGCACTCCTATGTTTATAGCAGCGTTATTTACAATAGCTAAGATCTGGAAACACCCTAAGTGCCCATCAGTAGATGAGTGGGTAAAAAAGCTGTGGTACATTTACACAGTGGAATACTATGCAACAGTTAAAAAAAAAAAAAGAGGAACTCTTACCTTTAAGACAGCATGGATGGACCTGGAGAGTATTATGATATAAGCCAGACGGTGAAAGACAAATGCCATATCATCTCACTTATATGTGGAATCTAATGAACAAAATAAACTAACATGCAAAATGGAATCAGAGGCATAGAAACATGGAACAGATTGACAGCTCTAAGAGGGGAGGGGAGAGGTAGGGACTGGTTGGAAGATGAAGGGATTAGTCAAAAAACACATATGCATGACCCATGGACTTGGGTGACCGTGTGGGGATTGCCTGAGGGAATGGGAGGGCTTGGTGGAGTGGGGCAAAGGGGGGGAAATTGGGACAATTGTAATGGCATAAGCAGTAAAATCTTTTTTTAAAAACCCATATCTAATGTCCACTATGTGCCAGGCATTGTGCTGAGAACTGTTTACAATAAGGCTCAAACCTTCCTTAACATACTAACAAGAACAAACACACACACACAGTTTGGTGCTAGCACCCCCTTTTATGACACTGTCTGTTTTTCTCAGCACACACAGATGCAAACTTGATGCTGTCCACACTCCAGGACTCCATGGGCCATGGCTTCACGGTTTTACCATGTCATGAATTGAGTTGGAGGGGACAGTTTGTAGGTGCTACACCATCTAGGCCACATTGATTCCATACTGTCGTGGTGGGCAGTGACTCTGGAACAGAAAACTAAAAGTTTGATGAATATGAGGACTAAACAACTAAACTCAGCAAGGAAGACATAACCCCACACTAAATGCTGGCAGAACTAGCTCTTTTATGTGCCTGGAGCAAACAGCCCTGTGTACCCTACCATCTTGCTCCTCCTCGTCCTCCCTCACTTCCTGACATTCTTTCTTTTCCTTTTTTTTTAACTTGGAAACTTTAATATTTTGGTCACATTTAGGAGGGTTACATTAAGCCATCTTCCCCTTGAATTTGGTAACAAAGTCAAAAAAAGTCACTGTGCAGTTGAATCCATGGAGATCAACAAAGGACAGGTGCTTATTGCTCTTGCCAAATAAGTGAAATTAAGAGCCAATTTTGGCCCTGTAGGGGGTAGCCCAGCTGGTTAGAGCATCATCCCTGGACACCAAGGCCACGGCCCGATCCCCACCTGACATTCTTTCATTTGCACACAGACCTTCTCTCATCCTGACTTGACTCCACGTGCACCTAGAGCCTTTTTTGGGAGAGCAAGCAGGCATTAGCTTTCGGCCTAGACAAGTTTTTTCCCAGACAATGGTCTGTCCTTGTACTCCTGCCACCACAGGTCCTGTGTACACACAGACTTAGCTTTCAGTTGGGTGACCTTGCATTAAGCTGGGGAGTATCCGGTCTGGCCACCTGTCTTGAGCCCTCTCTAATCTGGAATCACATCCCCTCAGCTGGGCTTCTGTAGGAAAGGGATCATTGTGGAGCACTATGCTAAGTACCTTACATGGATAATCTCACTAATCTTTTTTATTTGTTTAGATCACAACTTGTTATTGGTTTCTAATTTAACTTTTTTCTGGTTGATGAAAAGAGGAATGTCTTCTCAGGAGCATGTTATAATTTAATTTATACTTTTTCTTTAATTTTAGCTTTATTGAGGTATAATAAGACATAAAATGTAAGATATTTAAAGTTTACATCATGCTGTTTTTTTTATGATTCTGTTTTTAAGAGCGAGAAGAAGAAGGGAGGGAGAAATAGAGGGAGAGAAACATTGGTGTATGGTTGGTTGCCTCACATGTGCCCAACTGGGCACTTTGCCTGCAGTCTAGGCATGTGCCCTGACCAGGAATCAAACCTGCAACCTTTTGATTCGCAGGCCCACGCTCAATCCACTGAACCACACCAACCAGAGCACATCTTGGTGATTTGATATACATATACATTGTGTAAGGATTCCCCCATCTAGTTAATTAATGTATCTATCACATCACATATTTGTCTTTTTTTGTGTGTATAAGAACATTTCAGTTCTAATCTCTTAGCAGATTTCAACTACACAATACAGTATTATTAACTATAATCATCATAATTTACATTAGATCCTCAGATCTTATTCATCGTACAGCTGAAACTTGGTACCTTTTTAACGACCTCTTCCTATTAGCCCCTAGAAACCACTTTTCTGCTCTGTTTCTGTGAGTTTGACCTATTTGCGGTTTGTTTTAGATTCCACATGTAAGTAATACCATGCAGTATTTGTCTTCCCCTGTCTGGCTTATTTCACTTAGCTTAATGCCCCCAAGATTCATTCATGTTGTTGCAAAAGGCAGGATTTCCTTCTTTGTCATGGTTGAATGATATTCCATTCTATATGTACCACATCTTCTTTATCCATCCATCCACTGATGGACAGTTAGGTTGTTTCCACATCCTAGCTCTTGTGAATAATGCTTCAGTGAACATGGGAATGCTGACACCTCTTTGACATCCTGTTTTCATTTCTTTTAGATACACGCCCATAAGTGAGATTGCTGAATCATATGGTAGTTGTATTTTTCAGTTTTGCGGGAATCTCATACTGTTTCCCATAGTGGCTATATAATTCACATTCCCACCAACAGTGTACAGGGCCCCTTCTCTGCACCCTCACCAACAATTGCTATCACTTACCTTTTTGATGCTAGCATTTCTGCCAGCAGCAGGTATGGGGTGATACATCATCACGGTTTTGATTTGCATTTCCCTGATGATTAGTGATCTTGAGCACCTTTTCATGTACCTGTTGACCATGTCTTCTTCAGAAAAATGTTCAGTTCCTCTGCCCATTTTTTTTAATGATTTTATTTATTTATATTTAGAGGGGAAGGGAAGGAGAGAGGGAGAGAAACATCAATGTGTGGTTGCTTCATGTGGGTCCCCTACTGGGAACTGGCCTTGCAACCCAGGCATGTGCCCTGACTGGGAATCGAACCGCGATCTTTTGGTTTGCAGGCCCGCGCTCAATCCACTGAGCTACACCAGCCAGGGCTGCCCATTTTTAAATTCAATTGCTTGGGTTTTTTTTACTATTGAGTTGCATGAGTTATATTTATAAATATTTGGGATGTTAACCCTTTATCAGATACTATGATTTGCAAGTATTTTCTCCCATTCCATAGATTGATTTTTATTTTGTAGATGATTTCCTTTGCTGTGCAGAAGCATTTTAGTTTCATGTAGTCCCATTTATTTATTTTTGCCTTTGCTTTTGGTGTCAAATCCAATTTACCCTCCCTCCTCCCCCCGCCCCGCCCCCCACAATGTTTTCTTCAAGGAGTTTTATGGTTTCAGATGTTCATTAAGTCTCTAATTCATTTTGAGTTAAATTTGTTGTGTGGTATAAGATAGAGGTTTAGTTTCTTTATTTCTTTCCAGAGGGAGCAAATACACACGGGAAAATGGGGTTGGCCTTTCCATAGTTGGAGTACACATGTTAGGGGGGCAGTGAGGGATGGCTTTTTTCCCAAGGCCAGCCTGTTTCCCAGGCCAGCTTGATGGGGTACATTGTTCACACATCAGCGGAGCCATCAGTTCCTCACCCCTATGTTCACTCTCTTCTGTTCTCTGGTAGAAGCCAAGGCTAAGACCTATGCCTGAGCTGGAACCTGATTCCATCACTCCTTCCATCCTCCTCCACCAGCCCTTCCCTTCCCAAAGCCAACTCTAGCCCAGTGGCCCAGTTAGGAATGTCACACATGCACAAATTATAACTTGGCAGCCCTTTTTCCCCTCCTTGGGTAAAAAACGCAGAGCTGAGCACTATATGTGTCTCCATTCTATTTTGCTTTTTACAGAAGCCAAGAGCCTATGGAAAGTGAAACCCCATTGCTTCTTTTAAGCAGTGTTGGCCCCGGAGTATGGAGTGAGTTAGAGCATTAAAGAAGGCTGTTTTGTCCTCACTAGATGTTCACGGTGACCTTCCTCCGTGGTTCAAGCCCTGTTCCTCCCATGCACTCACAAGCACAGTGTGGATCAAGAAGCAGAACATATAAAAGGACCTTTCTGAAGACTGAAAGGGATTGTTCCTGACAAGCCTGCAGAAACAGCAAACAGCTTATGGGGGGCTGAGCTCTCCATGGGGAATCTGTCAGGCTAGCAGAGGGCCAGCTCTCCCAGGGACAGGAAGTTTGGAAGGTGAACTGCAGGGAAACTCATTTAGTGGGGACAGAGGAACCACCCTCTTCCTATTTCCCTCTAGCTGTGCTTCCACAGAAGAGCCAGGCAGCTGGCTCATCCGCACCCACTCAGCCCTGCAAGTGGGAAAAATGTTTCTCTCTCCTGTGTGGCTAAACTCCAACCTCAGGTGAATCCATCTATCTGCTCATTTCCTGCACCCAAACAACCACATATTACTAAAGGAAGTCTCAGCATCGGGCAGATTGCTCCCACTCTAATTCAGGATCACCAGCCCCACATGGAACCAAGGGGTGGTTGAAGAGTTTACGTTTCTCTGCTCAGCACACACCCGTACCCACCCACACCCATTTCCAACCTTCTCCGCTCCCCTGCTCTCCTGAGACCTTTGATGCTCCCACCTCCCCCTCACTGTCCACCCAAGTCCTCATCTTTGAGTTCTTCCTTTATGTTACCAAATGTTTAAACCTACTCACACCATTACCCTTTCTTCTCTTTAATAAGTTTTACTTTTCAATTACTTTATAGTCAATATTATCTTAGTTCCAGGTGTACAGCATAGTGGTTAGACATTCATATATTTTACAAAGTGATCCCCTCAATATTCCCAGTACAGTACCCACCTGGCACCACGCGTAGTTATTTAAATATTATAACTATATTCCCTATACTGTACTTTATAGTCCCAGGACTATTTTGTAACTACCAATTTGAACTTCTTAGTACCTTCACCTTTTTCACCCAGTCCCTCATTCCCCGTCCCTCTGGCAACCATCAGTTTGTTCTCCATATCTATGAGTTTATATCAGCTTTGTTTGTTTTGCTCTAGATTTCACACATGTGGCCTTCTTCCACATATAAGTGAAATTATATGGTATTTGTCTTCCTCTGACTGATTTATTTCCATTAGAATAATACTCTATAGGTCCATCCATACTGTGGCAAATGGTAAGATTTTGTTGTTTTTTACAGCCAAGTAATATTCCCTTGTATGTATGTACCACACCTTCTTTATCCATTTGTCATCCTTTCTTCTTGCTTTCTGTCACAAATGAAGAATTTTCCTTCTTACTAAATCACCAAGAACAATTCTATCACTTGTGTTTTATATCCCACCCTGCCCCAGCCTTTCATGAACCTTATCTGCAATTCACCCAATCTTCTCACGTATCCAGTGTTTCCTCTCTACTGGACCCATCTTACGGTTATTTAAATAAATTCGTATCTCTCTCAAAAAAAATTCCCTGAACATACAACCTCTATCTCTCGTTGCCTACACAGTCTAACTTTCTCACCTCCCATTTATCCTTCAGCCTACTCCAGTCAGCTCTCGCTGTTATTGCTCTACTGAAACAGCTCTTGCCATGGCCGTCAGGAATATCCATGGTGAATACAGTGGTCATCTCCCAGTCTTCATCTTGCCTCTTCAGCATTTGTATGTTGAATGGTTAAATGGCCATTCCTTCTTTCTCTTAAAAAAAAAAAAAAAAAAACTCCCTTGTTTTCTGTGACTCAGCATGCTTCCTGTGTAATTTCTATATCTTTGACCACTCTTCCTCAGTCTCTTTTGCAGGCTCATCCTTCTCCACCTAGCCATTAGTTGTTAGAATACAAGATACAGAATTCTCTTTAAGTCTGTTCATTTTAAAGTGCTTTAAACACTGCCCATTGTCCTGCCTTGCTAAAATGTCTAAATCAGTAATGTATTATAAACAACTTCACAAAATTATTTTAATAAGTGCATATTATGGATATACCATAACTTATTTACTCAATCTCCTATTGTTGGTCATATTATTTCTAATATTTTTACTTTTATATATAGTACTATGTTAAATATCCGTATATAATCCTTTCCACATGTGACTAGATGTACGATGCTAATATTAATTACTACTATCCAGTCACTAATAAATTGCTATGGGGAAATTGGGTGTATTAGAAGGTTGCCCACACAACAGTACTGTGTAGGACTGATCTTAGGCAGTAGAAACTGTCTTGTTCTAGAATGATATAGCTGCTATTTTCCTGTTCAGAGTGAGCACTTAAAATGGGAGGCACCACCACAGATGACAGGGGGCTGTGGCCCAGGCACGGCTCACTCTGGAAGTCACGGGCCACTGCCTTATTCCCACCCTATACTTTGACGGAAGAGTAGTCCTGAGGGTGCCAGATGGATCTCAAATGACTCCAGAGGACTCTGAGGACATGAATTGGCTAGAACGGTTTCCCAGGCCTGAGAGCAGTCCTGGGACTGATCTGTCGGGGCTGCCCTTGGAGGGCCACAGGACAAAACGGGTCAGCAGAAGTCCGTGCCAGAAAGGGGCAAGAGTGGCTGATTGAGCAGACAGGGTGGGGCACAGCCATGGGAGTGAAAGAGCTGTGGAGATGGGAGAGAGGGAGCGTTGGCACTAAGAGCTCAGGGGTTCCTCTTCGTCTCCCCGAGTATTTACTGTTGGAGTGCCCCAGGGCTCAGTGCTTGGACTTCTCTTTTCTGTCGAAACTCGCTTCCTTAGTGGTCTCATTCAGGCTCCTGGCTCCGATTACCATCTGCACAGAGACCATTCTCAGTTGTATATTTCTAGCCTGACCTCCAGCTTGAACACCTGACTCGTATATTTAACTGAAAAGTTTATATCCTTGCTCAGATGTCTAACAGGCATCTCAAATTTAACATTTTTAAAACCAAACCCCCAATTTTATCTCCCTCCTGCCCCTCCCCCCCAATTCTGACCTAACCACAGGTAAGACCATCCTTCTAGTTCCAGGCCAAAAACTCGAAGTCATCCTCAACATCTCGTTTTTACTCACAACCTACCCCCAACTCATAACCAAATCCTGTTGGCTTTATCTTCAAAATATATTCAGGTTATGCTTCCACCCATGAAAAACAGGACTTACTCTCACCATAAACAATGGAAAAACTGGATCGAAGATATTAAACAACTATTTCCAGACGTTGGATGAGAAGCAGTACAGGACTGTGATCCCTAAGGGAAGGGAAGCAAATGAGGTGAGTCCTCAGTTTTAGAAGCAATTTTCAAATTGCTCAGCCCCCAGTATGGCACCGTTGCAATTTTTCAGATTGTTTAGGAAAAACCCTGACGGAGCCCAGTGGTCTTGCTGAGTTGAAGAAACAGAGATTACAGTTTGGGGAAGCTGAGTTGGCTAGAATTCACTAGGTAAATGCCAAAAGGGAGGGAGCTACATGGAGGAAGAGCTTCGTATAAGGAGTTGAGTCTCTGGCTGAATAGTCTGCGTGCATAGGGTGACACCTCACAAGGTCAAGCCAAAGAACAACTGCTGAGGAAAGAGAAGTTACTGGGAGCTGTAAGCTGAAAAATTCCTAGAGCTCATTCAGGGCTGGGAATCATTCAAGTTTCCACCAGCCAGACTAGAGAAACCTTGTTGTGGCAGGTTTTTTTTTCCAAAGATGACTCAGTAGCTCCCACATACTCTTCTGCAGTGTGACCTTGCCATTCCCACATCAGGGGTAGAGTCTCATTCCCTTCACCTTTAATTTAGGAAGGCTTGTGACCACTTCTACCAGTTGAATACAAGAGTGCTGTGTGTTGACTTTGAGGCTAAGTTGCAAAGGCTCTGTAGCTTCCAGACACTCATGTCATCTGCACTGCCTCTCTCTCAGCTCACACTTGTGGCCACAGGGGCCTTATGATCAGCTAATAGAGGAGGACAAAGCCAGGCTTGGCTCATGGGTGGGTCAAGTCACAAATGCAGTGGTGCTGCATTATAGCCCATCCAGGGGTGGCAGGGAAAAAACGGTCGAGGTGAAATCTTCACAGTAGACAGAGCTTTCATGCATCTGTCTTTTAAGAGAAATAAACAGAGGTAAGGAATACAGAAGGACTCATAGGTTGTGGTAAAGTGGTCCAGGGCCTGGGAAGGAGAAAGATTAGAAGATAAGGGACAGGGAGGCCCGGAAGAGAGGCATGTGGCTAGACCTGCGGAAGTGGGCGTGAAGATCTTTCCTACCACACATCGATGACCACCAGAGAGCAGCTGCACTGAACGCCCAAGCAGACAGAGTGAGTCAGCCAGTTGATGTCACATAGCTTCTGTCACTGGCCACCTTAGTACAGATTCCCAGTCACAGAGGCTAGTCCAGCTACTGCTGCCACAGATGGCCAACCCGGCAGGAACAGAAGCTTATGCTCAGCCCCATGTAGGACCACTCTTCAAGGACACGAGCCAGCTACTTGGGGCTAGTTGATTACCCTGGGCCTTTTCCACCCTGGAAGACACAGTGTGTCTTGACTAGGATTAAAAAACATTTTACTAATTCAAAGTGGATAATGGACTTACATGTAAAATATAAAGCTGTAAAACTTTTAGAAAACAAAACCGGAGAAAATCTTTGGAATCTAGGGATAGGCAAAGAGTTCTTTGACTTCACATCAAAAGCATGAACTGTATAAGGAAAAATTGATAAATTGGACCTTATCAAAGTGAAAAACTTTCATTCTGTGGAAGACCCTGTGAAGAGGATAAAAAGACAAACTACAACTGGGAGAAAATACAAAGGACTAGTATATAAAATATATAAAGAACTCTTAATACTCAACAGGAAACATCCAATTAGAAAATGGGTAAAAGATAGGAGCAGACATTTCACTGAAGAAGATATACAAGTGGCAAATAAGTACATGGAAAGGTGTTTAACATCATTATTCCTCAGAGGAGTACAAACTAAAGTCATAATGAGATATCACTACACACTTAAAATGAAAAATAGTGATAACATCCAATGCTGATGAGGATGTAGAAAAACTGGATTACTCACACATTGCTGATGGGAATGTAGATTGATACAGCACGGGAAAACAGTTTAGCAGTTTTTTACAAAACTGAACATAAAATTACCATATGACCCAGCAGTTGTACTCTCAGGCATTTATCCCAGAGAAATTAAGACATGTTCACACAGAAACTTGTGCCCAGGTGTTTATAGAAGCTTCATTCACTACCACCAAAAAACGGGAAGCAGATGTACTTTAGTAGTTGAATAGTTTAACAAACTGGCACATTAACACCATGCAATATACTCAGCAACAAAAAGGATGAACTATTGATGAACATAACTTGGATGAATCTTCAGGGAATTATACTGAGTGAAAAAAGCCAATTCCAAAGGTTATGTGCTGCATGGTTCCATTTATGAAACATTTGAAACGAAAAACTTCTAGAATGGAGAACAGATCGATGGTTGTCATGGGTTAGGAATGGGCAAAGGCAGGGAGAGGCAAGTGTGGCCATAAAAGGCCAACACAGGGTCCTTGTGGGGAGGGAACAGTGCTGTGTCTTGACTGTGGTGGTGGATACCCACACAATACAAATTGTACAGAACTAAGGACGTGTGTGCACACTCACACAAATGTCTACAAGTAACATTGGGGCGGTCTAAATTCTATCCATGTGCATACCCTGGCTGTGACATTGCACGGCTGCTCTGTGTAAAAGAGTACTTGGGCCCCTGGCTGGTGTGGCTTGGTTGGACGTCGTCCTGTAACCAAACGGTTGTGAGTTCCATCCCCGGTCCTGGTGCATACGATCTCTGGTCCAGTCACGTGCAGGAGGCAACCCATTGATGTTTCTCTCTTGCATCGATGTTTCTCTCCCTTCCTCTCTCCCTCTCTTTTATCCTCTCTCTAAAAGCAATGAAAAAATGTCCTCAGGTGAAGAAAATTTTAAAAATATAAAGCATATGAGATCTCTTTTAATTTTACAACTGCACGTTCATTTACAATTATTAAATAAAGATTTTATTTTAAAACAACGTTCTCCTGGTGGATAATCCAGATTTGGATTTAGCTTTCCTGCTTGCTGAGCCTTGGCCAACACCACAATTGAAAGGCTTACTGATCATTAGATCCACTGACATGGGATCGAGTGTAACCTTGCCTTGGACCATGGGCCTCACTTCTCAGCAAAGGAGGTGTGGAGTGTTCACAGTACCGTGGTATCCCCTAGTCCTGTCTCTTCCCAGAATCTGCTAGCATGATAGAGTGGTGAAGTGGCTGCTTAAAGATGCTGTTGAAGCACCAACATGGAGTTGATATCCTGCAAAATTGGGGTATTATTCTCTAGGATGTGATCTCATCCTAATCAACAACCATTACACGATACTGTGTCTCCAATAAGCAGAATACACAGGTCCAGGAACGAAGAGGTGGACCCACTCACCATCAGTCCAGTGATACATACCCTTGAGAAATTTTTGCTTCCAGTCCCTACAACTTTAGGCTTTGTAGGTCTAGAAACCCTGGCTCCCAAAGAGAGAATGCTTCTACCAGGATGAGGTAGAGCAGGATTTCCAGTAAGCTCGAAGCCATGGCTGCTGCCTGGGCACTTCAGAACCCTAATGCCAAGAGACAGGCAGACAAGGAAAGGATCACCACACTGGCTAAGGTGATTGACCCTGATCATCATGATGTGACAGCCTGTGTTACCCTGTGGGGACAGGGGAGAACTATTGGTGCTCATTTGATCCCCTGGGGCATCTCCTGATACACCCCCTTCCACTTAAAAAGGTAAATGAAGAAATGCAGCATTCTTGATCTGAGAAGGGCATGGCGACCCATTGCTCAGATTCCTTAGAGATGAAGATCTGGGTCGCACAAGCAGGTAAGCCACTTGGAACAGCAGAGGTTCCAGCCAGGGATGAGTGGACTCTGGAATGGGTAAAACAGGAGGGAGGTTGTGAGTATTGGTTGTGGCCTCAAGACTAGCTTCAGTAGTGGGGGCAGAAGTAGGGGTGGCTAGTTCATACCGCTAACCTTTTGTAAGTTTCCCAAGCAAACAGACCAACAGAATCCCGGAGAAGCTGTTCCCAGAGGGAGTGGATTTGAATGGCACAAGAGGTGGTTCGTAGTGGATACTGTGATGTTCCATCCAGGTCTCCCCTTCATGTCTAAGACACACTTTCCCTCAACTTCTAGGAGTGTGCTGCCTGTTGGTGCCTCTACAGCTGTATCCCCCTCTGGGCGATGCCATCAGCTGAGGGGCTCCCTTGGCTCACTTCTACACCCCTCATTGGCAGCAGTGTAGCCAGTGCTGGGCTGCAAAGCCCTGGCTAGTGCTCTGACTTGGAACATCTCTAAGAAGTGTCTCAGAATTAACTGGCTCAAAACCAAACTCTTGGCCCTGACTGGTGTGGCTCAGTTGATCATCCCGCAAAGCAAAAGGTCTGGTTTGATTGCCGGTCAGGGCACATGTCTGGGTTACAGGCTTAAACCTGTTTCAGGGTGCACACAGGAGGCAACCGATCGATGTTTCTCTCACTCTCCTCTTTCTCCCCCTCTTCCCTTCTCTCTCTTAAAGAAATAAAATAAAATAAATAAAATAAAATAAAACCTATTGGAGTCCTCACTAAACCTGTCCCCTTTCCCCATTTCAGTAAGTGCCAGTCCCACGCTTCCAGTTGTCCAGTCCAAAACCTGGGGTTTTCCTTAACTCCTCTTTCTCTGTTTACCTGGACATTTAACGTACCAGTAATCATATTGACTCTACCTCCATATCCACAATCTGACCACTTCTCAGCACCACCACTGCTAACCCTGTAGTCCAAATCCCTATAAACTTTCCGCTGGAATACACTGTCATCTCAGCCTCCTAACTGGGCTCCCTGCTTCTTGCTGCCTCCTGTCTATTCCATGCAAGCAGCCAAGTGATCTAAGAGCTGAGTCAGATCATGTCACTGCTCTTAACAAATTCTTCTAGTGACTTCTCATCACACTCAGACTACAAGTTAAAATCTTCACAACGAAGCCCTACATGATCTAGCCCTGTGCCACCTGTCTTGACCTCATCCCCTGCCACTCTGCCCCTCCCAGTTCCTGCTCCTACCTTTGGCCTCCATGCGGTTCCTCAGGCACCCCGAGGGTGCTCCTGCCTCATGGTACTTGCTCTCCTCCTGCCTGGAATACTCTTCCCCCAGATGGCCACATGGTTCCATCCCTCACTTCCTTTGGAGCTATGCTCCAATAGCACCTTCTCAAAAACATGTTTCCCGACCCTGTTATATGAAATAGCAAACTCCATTCCCACCTCACTTTGCTTAGCACTTACCAGCTGACTTAATTTTTTGGTTTCTTGTCTATTTCCCTCCACCAGAAGGTAAGTTACATGAGGGGACAGGGACTTTGTCTTTTTCTTTGCACTATTATGTCCCATTCCTGTCACAGGACTTGGCATATGGTACTCAAATTATTTGTTGGATGAACCAATAAAGTGTGTAGTTTCAGCCTTCACACTACCTGCCTCACACAGCGACATCCTAAAATGCAGATACACTGAGACCTCCCTGGGAACACCAATAATCACGAGTAATGCACACCCTCACTGACCCAATAAACACCCTAGGGGGAAAACGCCTCTTCGGTTGTGAATTCACTGCTGAACCATCTTGACTACAATGGGACTCAAGGGTACAGGAAGAAGGAAGAGACTGGAGCCTGAGGGAAGAGTTCATGGCCTGACACCAGAGCCAGCTTCATTGGGCACAACTGCAGAGCCATGATACTTTTAGAGGCCCACAGAAAAAATTTAATTCTTTTTAAATCAGAAAAAAAGTGAGTGTAATAAATACAAGATAATAAATCTAGCTTGAAAGTCATAATGGGCTCCTCCCTGCCTGACAGCTCACCTGAAAGGCTCTGGCTAATAATCAAGTGCCAGCAGGACAGGGAGATGGAGAGGAACTGATCGGCATGCTCTCATTTGCCACGCCAGCCTAGCTCTTTGGTCCCACGCTATACAAGGGAAACAAGCCCTGAGAAATCAAATGATTTTGCCAGAGTGGTGGAGATAGTGAATAGCCATGCTAAGATCTGAGCCTAGGATATCACACTGCAGCTGCCAAATTGTACCTGCAAAGTTTCAGGCACTGGTATGCAGTTAGACAGTCTTCTCAGATCTGCCCCTGCCTGCCAAGGCTGCCCCACACTGGGTCCTGCCCCCTTGAGTCACCCCGCTCCACCCTGCCCTTCAAGAGCCCAAGTTTCCCTTGTGTACCTCAGCCTCAATGCCAAGTTCCTGCCCCACCTCTAACTCCTCATCTTAATCACGAAACTTGGGAGAATTCGGGTCAAATGGTAATACCCCACCCTATGACTAGGCAGGTCTGGCTCCCTCTCCTGCCTGCCAGACCTTCCAGAGAAGAGTAACTTGGTCCTGAAGAAGAAGAGTGTGGCCTGGGAGGGACTTATTCCCATCACGGGCTGGGTGCCAAGTTCTCCCTCCTTGTGTCCATGAAAAAGTCTGCAAAGACTCTGAGGGCCTCTTTTAGACACTCGGTCCTTCCCAGCAAGCTTGGGGGTAAGTTCTTTCCTGAGGTCCAAGCAAACATTCTCAAAAGGAGGCCCAGTGTTCACTATCCAGGAGAGCTAGAAAGTGAGCATGGACTTGGGAGCAGAAGGACCTAATTGGATTTCAGCTCTGCAGGTAAATAACTTCTCCAAATGTAAATAAAACTTGCTAAACAGAAAGAACAAAAGATTCATAAAGTGGTTAGCACAGAAGCTGGAATAGAGTTGCCTAGTATACCTTTTCCTAATTTGCCTTGTTTTGTGGTGGTCATTTTTCTGGATTTCTTATTAATTCGATACACATTCATTGAACAGTTACCTGTGTCTGGCCACTATGTGAGCGCTGGGGAGACACTATAGAGCAGAGGAAAGCTCTGCCTCCGAGGACCTTGTGCTGTATTGGGAATCGCAGAGAAGTGAACGGTCAGCTACAGGGTCCTGTGGTGATTGTCCAGCCCTGGATCTCAGTTGACAGTGTTGCCATAAGGGAGCCAAAAAGTCAGACGGTAGAAAAGCAGTCAGCCAGCCCTCAGGGATCAGGCAGTGCACAGATAAACAACAAAACCAAATCTGTACGTAAGCAAGACAGACCAGAGAGAAACATTTGGCCATTTTATAAAATAGGAAGTATAGACCTAGCTATTCCTGGCTAGTCCATCTAAGAGAATCCCTTATTAGGGTCTCGGGATTTAGCCTTAGGAGTTTTCTAAAATGGTCATTATTTTCAGCAGGGCCGGCTCTATAGTAAATGGAGCAGGTTGCCAATTGCATATATGTTCTGAGAGAAATGAGAGGGCGCCTCGGCCAAATGCCAAAAGGTTTCCTTGCATCACATTCCTGGAAGTCCATCATTAGAGTCAATCCTCAGGGAAGCCTTTTGCCTTAGGAATCTCATTTTAGAAGCATATAATCCAGAGAGAAATGAGCCTTTGCTCTGGCTGTGTCTTTCCTTAGGTCACTCTTTCCCATATACTCAAGTCCTATCTGTCTTTCAAGCCCAGTGCACTTCCTTGGAGGTATTGCTTCAGCCTGGTCCGCCAACATCATTGCGCTTTGTATGGCTAGTTAGGGTCTTTGATCCTGCAGGTATGGTCTTAGGTGGTTTCTTGTTTGGATGCTGTGTGTGTGTGTGTGTGTGTGTGTGTGTGTGTGTGTGTGTACATGCACGCATACATGCTCTCTTCCTAATTATTGTGTCTATCAATTATCTATTGTTGCATTACAAACCACTCCAGATCTGAATGACTTAAAATGACCCTATTTACTCACAACTCGACAGCATGGGCTGGAATCTGTTGGGTAGGTCTTCAGCTGGTTGGCTTGAGGCATCTCATGCAGCTGTGGTTATCTGTAGGCTCAGCTGTGATGGGAGGATCCAAGAGGGCTTCATTCATGTGTCCGATCCCTCCGCTCAGAAGGTGAGAACTGCTGGCCCCGCCCTCCATGCGGTGTCTGGTTCACCGGGGCATCTCCACAGGACCTCTTCTCCAGCAGGTTATCCTTGCAGCATGGCAGCTGGGTCCCAAAGTGGGGCATTTCAAGAGTGAGAGCCCCAGTGTGCAAGCGCTTATCTACTTGTTTCATGTTTGTTAATGTCTCAGTGGCTAAGGAAGTCACACAACCAACCCCAGGGTCAGTATGGGAAAGGACCTCACAGGGGTGAGAGTAGTGGGAGGTACGGTCCTTAGAGATTTTAATTTGGGGGCGGGGTCTCCAATGTCTACCACAGTTTATAAACACTTAGAGATTGCATCTTCATTTTTTGGGAGTTTTATATTTACCAGCATCATCTAGAGTGTATTGGTAGGTACTCAGTAAACACTTGTTGACCGAGGAGTGGTTGACATAGTCATGGTTAACAGCCAGCCAAGCTCTGTAGGATGGGCCTTCCTGGCAAGAGCTGAAGGTCACTCCGTGAGGAAAACAGAGGCCTGAAAGAAAAGGTGACTGAACACCAAATACAAATGGGTGGATTTTAGTGAATTTCATTAATGTCCTCCTCCCACTGATTTCAAGACCCCCAAAATGCAAGTGATAAGTGTGACAAGGAAACAAAGTAGGCCCAGCTTAGCACTATGTTAGGCCGCGTGGAGGAAACAGAAGAAAACAAGGTCTAACAATGTCCTCAACGCGGTGCATGTCACATAAGAAGAAACAGGATGTGGTCAGCAAGTGAAAGATAGGTTAGTTTGGGGTTCAGCAAACGACAGCCCTTGACAAACCCAGCCCTCCGTCTGTTTTGGGAGTAACGCTTTAGTGTGCCACAGCCACACCCATTCGTTTCCCTATGATCCAGGCTGCTTTTGTGCAGAATTGAAAAGCTGCAACACAGACTTGCCAGCCTAAAATATGTACTACACGGCCTTTGCAGGAAAAGTTTGCTAACTCCCAAGTGAGTCTAATGACTCAACTTCCCCAGTAATATTGGCACAACTTTTCTTTTTGGAGGAAAAGGTAGGTGAGGACTAGCTAGGTTAGATTAAATATTTTGTACTCAAAACCGTGAATAGTTCTGGTGCCACAAAAATGTTTTTTGAGACCACTGGCAAAGAAGGATTTTTGTTGACAAGCAATAATGTCAAGCCCTGGGCCCCTGTTTGGATAAGTGGTCCAGGTAATTCCTCCTGGCCCTCTCCCCTCTCACTACCCTACCTGTATATGCTCCTCCTCATTTTTGTCCTGAGGTGGGGCAAGCTGCCCAGGTACTGCAACTGGGCATCAGGAAGTCATTGACAAGGTGGATGCACTTTCCATGTGGATATATGTCTGGGTCCATGGGAGGAAAGGAAGCATGGAACTCTAAAGGGAAAAGGCTCCATACCTTAAACCTTATTTCTCAGCTTACATGGGTCTCCAGGGTCATCTTCGTCATTCCCCTGAATCCAGACTGGGTTCATTTTAAATCTCCTAGCTCTAACACACACACACCCCTCACCGTACCCCGCACCCACATGCCTAAATACAGCATAGCTGACTTCTCCACAGGCACGGCAGGCACAGTGCTGGAGGCCCATAATATTTTAGGGACCAACAAAGATATTTCAATTTTAACTTTGTTAAAAAACAGAAAAATGTTTTCTGGGACCCCAAGCAAAGAAGGATTTTTGATGATAAGCAATAATGTCAGGCCCTGGGAAATAAATGGATATATAATAATGAATCTAGCCTGGATTATACTCATCTTCATACCAATTACATAAGATACAATTTTAAATTTATTTTTATGGAGGAAAGGGCCCACAGAGGCAAAAATGCCAAGGGTCAGCGAGAGTCATATTGTAGCCCTGTCTTTCTTAAGTAACATGTTTCAGGGTCCTCTAACTTTATTGATTCTTCCCAAAATCTGAGCAGAATTGATGCTGTGACCATGCCCTTCTTCGGCCCAGTCCTTGGGAGAACTGGACACAGCTGTCTTTGACCTTGAATCAGGATAAAAGACAGAAGAGGCCTCTGGGAAGGCAGTGGCGGCCTGTAGCTAGGAAAGAGGAGTGCCGGTGTTGATTCCACTGGCCCCAGGGCCAGGAAAGGCCAGGCTGCACAGCAGTGCTCCTGCCACTGGTGTGCCTGCTTTGGGCCAAGCGGAGCCCGGCTCAGACCCTCCGTATACTGCTTCAGCCCCAAGCCTGGTGACCGAGGAAGCCATGGTGTCTTCACCTTTCCCAGACAGTGCAGCTTGCTCTGGGGGAGCCACACTTCAGCTAAGAGCTCTCCAAGGCGTGAGCTGCAGCCGGAATTTGCTTTCAAGCTTTGGTCCCTGCCGCTCTGTGTGCTCCTCCCCTCAGGAGTCAAGGATCCATTTGTCGACTAACCAGCTGCTCTAATTTTCCTCCAGAGCACTCTCCCCACTTCCCTGTTTCTCCTTCAGTGTTGCTTCTTGGAAGGGTGGGAAGAGTGGCATCTGCTTTCCTTGGGCAGCTGACGCTACTTAAAATGCAACTTAACATTTACCTAGATGGTCTTTGTTAGGGGTTGAATAGCGTTCCCCTCAAACAAGATACGTTGAAGTCCTAATCCTCAGTACTTCAGAACGTGACTTTATCTAGAAATAGGTCTTTGGAGATGATATCATGTTAAGATGGTGTAATACTGGGGTAGGGCGGGCCCCTGGGTTCATTATAAAGAGAAGGCCACGTGAGGAGACAGAGACAACTTGAAGACAGCCACGGGAAGACAGAAGTGGAGATAGGATTTATGCTATCAGAAGCCAAGGATGGCTGGAACCACCAGCCGGTGGGAGAGGCAAGGACAGATCCTCTCCTAGAGGCTTCGGAGGGAGCGTGTCCCTGCTGACACCTCGATTTCAGACTTCTGGCCTCCAGAACTATGAAAGAATAAACTTCTGTTGTTTTAAGCCACTGGTTTGTGGTACTGTGTTCCTGCAGCTCTAGGAAGCTGATACAGACTTCAAAACAAAGCATTCACAAAGCTGGAGCCTCGGGAATCACGTGACTGACATATACAGGTCGCATGAAAACCCTGTTCTGTGTAAAAGTTTCACTTCTCAAAAGTTCTCTCTTCCTCTATATCTCATTGTAGGCTAATGGTTACTTCGTGACACAAGGCAGATTCTATTATCCTTCATGTTACAGATGCAAAGTCTGAAGCTCAGGATGTAAAATCATTCACCCCAAGTCATACACAGATGTCTCTGTGACTTAGAAGACACACTGACTAATAGAAATTCAAATTCAGCCCTGCCCCGACTTGATGTACAGGGCCACTGGTGAGTAACCTAACTTTCCTGGGGTATCTCCAGGAAACGCAGGCATTTCAAGTACAGTCATTTTGTTTTCAAGAGCATTAAAAATCACCTGGCATCTACTGTCAACACCATTTTTATAAAAGAAAAGGAATTTTAACATTAAAAATGAGGAAAGACCATAATATCATAGTAAAGGGCGCATTTCAAATTAAATAAATTTAGTTTTCAAACTCTCTATTCTGTCCTTATTCTCTTCATTTTTCAGAAGACTACCATATCAGGAATGGCATTTGGAAGCCACTTCTGAAATCTCCTCTCTGGCCTCATTTACCTTATCAGTAAGCGTGTTGGATTTCCCCTTGGTTACTCCTGCCTCTTAACATCTTATGCTTTTCTCACTCAAGCCCAGATTCTCTTTCTACTAACATAGCTGGAAATGGGTCCCCCCGAGTCTAGACAGTGATGGCCGGAATGCCCTGGTCAGAGGAGCTGGTTGAATGAACCTCCAGGTTCTGTCCCAACACCAACTATATCCTGCCTTACTCAGAGAGAGAGTAACCAAGGGTTGTTTTGGAGGCATCAAGTAAGCAGCAGGAAGAACTGATTTCCTCTTAGAATCCTTTGGTTTTTAAAAAAATATATATTTTATTGATTATGCTATTATAGTTGTCCCATTTTTTTCCTCCCCTTTATTCCCCTCTGCCCTGCACTCGCCTCCCATCAGCATTCCCCCTCACCTCAGTTCATGTCCATGGGTCATACATATAAGTTATTTGGCTTCTCCATTTCCCATACTATTTTTAACCTCCCCATGTCTATTTTGTACCTACCATTTATGCTTCTTATTCCCTGTACCTTTTCCCCCATTCTCCCCCCTTCCCCTCCCCGCTGATAAATCTCCATTTATGTGGTTCTGTTCCTGTTCTAGTTGTTTGCTTAGTTTGTTTTTGGTTTTGTCATTTTTTAGGTTTGGCTGTTGGTAGTTGTGAGTTTGTTATTTTACTGTTCATATTTTTGATCATCTTTTTCTTAGATAAGTCCCCTTAACATTTCATGTAATATGGGTTTGGGTTTGGTGATGATGCACTCCTTTAACTGTACCTTATCTGGAAGCATCTTATCTGCCCTCCTATTCTAAATGATAGCTTTGATGGATAGTCATCTTGGATGCAGGT
Source organism: Trachops cirrhosus (assembly GCA_028533065.1). Taxonomy (NCBI): domain Eukaryota; kingdom Metazoa; phylum Chordata; class Mammalia; order Chiroptera; family Phyllostomidae; genus Trachops; species Trachops cirrhosus. The sequence continues at coordinate 30,096,281 of CM052551.1, forward strand.
CCTTGTCTTTCATGACTTGGAATGCTTCTTTCCACCTCTTCTTGCCTGCAAGGTTTCTTTTGAGAAATCAGCTGAAAGTCTTATGGGAACTCCTTTGTAGGTAGCTGTCTCTTTTTCTCTTGCTGCTTTTAAGATTCTCTCTTTATCTTTCATCTTGAGTGATGTAATTATGATGTGCCTTGGTGTGTGCTTCTTTGGGTCCAACTTCTTTGGGACTCTCTGAGCTTCCTAGACTTCCTGGAAGTCTATTTCCTTTGCCACATTAGGGAAGTTCTCCTTCATTATTTTTTCAAATAAGTTTTCAATTTCTTGTTCTCCCTCTTCTCCTTCTTGCACCCCTGTGATTTCGATGTTGGAACATTTAAAGTTGTCCTGGAGGTTCCTAAGCCTCTCTTCATTTTTTTTGAATTCTTGTTTCTTCATTCTGTTCTTGTTGAACATTTATTTCTTCCTTCTGCTCCAAATCGTTGATTTGAGTCCCAGTTTCCTTTCCTTCACTGTTGATTCCCTGTATATTTTTCTTTATTTCAATTTGCAAAGCCTTCACTTCTTCCTCTATTTTGAAACCATACTCAGTCATTTCTGTGAGCATCCTGATTACTAGTGTTTTGAACTTTGCATCTGATAGGTTAGTTATGTCTTTATTGCTTAGTTCTATTTTTGGAGCTTTGATATCTTTGGAGCTTTGATCTCTTTGGAGCTCTTTCCTTTGGGAGATATAGATATAGATATAGATATAGATATAGATATAGATATAGATAATTTGTCTTGGCAGCCTGTTACATAGTAAGGGGTGGAGCCTTAGGTATTCACCAGGGCGGTACAACCCACATTGCTGGGCTATGGTGCTGTATGTGCAGGAGGGGTCATAGAGGGAACAGTTCTGCTTGCTCAGCTCTGGGCCTGCTTTCAGTCTCTTCCTCCGCTTCCCACTAGCAATTGGGCCCTTCTGGTGCTTATTCCTGTGTGGGTGGTTTTGTGTATGTTCTAGAACCCTGTGGGTCTCTCCAATGAACTCTCCTGTGGAGCTGGGAGTTTCTCCCACTGCTGCAACCCCCATATGTTTTTACAGCCAGAAGTTTTGAGGCTTTATTTCCCTGTGCTGGAACCCTGGGTTGTGTGGTCTGTCTTGCTCCCCAGTTGTTCCTCCCACTTTATCTGCATGCAAATGTGGGACACCCAGTCTATCAGCTGCTGTCTCCCCCACCTGGTTCTCCAGCTGACACCTTATCATGCATCCTCTCCCCTCAGCTGCCCTTCTCCACCCCTCCTACTGGTCTGAATGGATGTTTCTTCTTTAACTCCTTAGTTGTCAGACTTCTATACAGTTTGATATTCTGGCAGTTCTGGTTGGTTTTTGTTTTTAAATTTGTTGTTGTCCTCCTTTTGGTTGTGTGAGGAGGGAACATGTATCTACCTGTGCCTCCATCTTGAGAACCCTTTGTATTTGAGATGAAAGAGCTTGTTATTTGATGTGCCAACTGCAGCCTGCTTTCTCCCTTCTGCCACCAGGTTGGTTCTGGCTGGCTTAGCCTGCAGTCTGAGCTGGAGAGCTCCTTGGCCCTCCAGGCCAGCAGTACCTACCCCTGCTCTAGGTCACAGTTTGGAAAAGGAGCCTGGAGAATCCAGGGTGTCCACCACAGGCTGCCACTGGGCTAAGCCTGAAGCTTGAATGCGCCCCACAGCTAAAGTAAATGATTGTATTATCAATGAAAATAAAGTCCTTTGCACATTGTTTTTAGTTTTTATTTTAATTTATATTTTTTCCTCACCTGAGTATGTTTATTGCTGATAGAAAGACATTGATGTGAGAGAGAAACATTGATAGGTTGCCTCCCATAAGCACCCTGACCAGGAATGGAAACTGTGAACTTTCGGTGTACAGGTCGACCCTCTAACCAATTGATCCACCCTGCCAGGGCTGCATATTATTTTTAAGGAAGTGTTTTAATCTAGTGTCTTTTTAGCATGACACCAGTGCTCAGGAAAATCTTCATGAGATAGACAGGACTAGAAGGGTACCCCGTGTAGGGGTTTAGAATGAGTCACCCTAGATGTGCCTCACCTAGAGAATGTAAATTATTTTTAAGCTAAGGCAACTGAAGACCCTGTGGGCTCAAGAGAAATTTCTGCACCCTCTCCTCCCCTTTAACTATCTAAGGGAATAAAAATTAAGGGCCTTGCTCATAATCAGAGATGATCAGATATAACTTTTCGACCTATCTATATGGCAGGGCAAACTACTAATTATGGACATCTACCCTTCTTATCTCCCTACAATGACTTTCCTCCCCTCTGAAGCCCCCAGGCACCTTACCCCACCCTTAACTCAGAATGCCATGCACTCCTCATTTGAACTCTCTCTGTTCTCCAACCTCTCCTGTACTAGGGTCTCTGACTTTCTCATGTATGTGGGGTTCCCATACGCACGTAGGTATGGAATTGGATTTGATTATTTTCTCTTGTTAATTGGCCTCATGTCAATTTAATTGGATCAGCTAAAAGAACCTTGAAGAGCAGAGGAATGATTTTTCCTCCCCCGCACCTAAAAAGTTGGGGAATAGGGGTGGGAAGGGTGGGGGTGGGGTGTGACCGAGAACAGTCTGGAGGGAGAGAGGAGCAGGGGTGTTGAGAGCTGAGAAGAGTCCTGCATGCAGGAGGTGCTGAATTCCTATAAGGAGAAGCAGTGGGATTCTTGCAGGCTTTTGAGGCAGACAGACTTTGTCAAGTCCTGGTTTAGCCACTTACTAATGTTCTTAGCCCCCACCTTCTGCCCCCTCACTGTGAAGGAAAGCTCTTCAAGGCCAGAAGAGTTAAGGAAGTGGCCAAGAGAGACAGGGAAAGGGTGGGAACAGAATGAGTTTGACAGGGATTCTTTTTATGAAAAAATTGTTGAGGGAAACGAACTGCCTCTACTCTCTCAATCTTTTGAACTGGTTGTTTCAGTCCCTCCTTTTCCCTGAGAGAGAAAGAATCTCCAGGGGGACAAAACCCACTGAAATCAACCAGACACACTTGACCCCTCTAGGGCCGTTTGACCAAACCACCAAGCCAAAGAACAGTCTTTCCCCCTTGCTCTCCACAATAAGGACTGAGGACGTGACCTTTTCTCAGGAAGTGGGTGGACAAGTGACCTAAAATTCAACCCTTCCCTTCTTGGAAGGAACTTATCATCCAGAGGAGGAAAGCTTTAAAATGTGTTCCTTTTTCAGTGCAGAAGGAACAATTTACTGTCCTGCAGTAGGTTTTGGAATATAGTAGAAAAATATCTCCTGCAAATGGGCACCTGTTCCCTCCATCTGAGTAGAGAGTTTGCAGCTTTAAAGAGGCCCTTCTATGGAAAATTGAGCCTCTACTTTTATAGTTGTCCCAGTTGGAAACCTAGAGGGATTTTTATCCTGTGTGATGTTGATGTATTTATTTATTTACTGTCTTTTGTTTTCCCACCTCCTCCTATTGCAACTGTTGAGATTCAGACTCAGCGTGTGAGGACAGGAGTCTGTTACTCAGAGGGAGGAGACTGGTGAGGGCACTGACCTAAGAACCAGAGGAAGATTGGGAGCAAACTCCTAATTAAAATGTCTTTGGCTTTCCGTGGTTTTATTTAAGTTTGCATTTTTATTATGAAAGTAATGCATGTAACTGGTCAGTTCTGTGTTTTTATTATAAAAAGTAATTTAATTTCTTACTGTACAGTTTAAAACAAATATAAGTACTTAATGTAAAGTTGTTCTCTTCCCCAGATATAACGAATCAGCTCCTTCTACAGTCTTATAAAAATGATTTATGCATATATAACCATGAGAATGTATATTTTCTTTAAAAAACACACAAAAATGGAATTATGCAGATTATTATACATCTTGCTCTTTTCACCTGAAAGTCTTCCCTAGAGACCATTTTTTAATCAGTAGTATAATCTAGCAGTTTTTAATCTTTTTCATCTCATAGCACACATAAGCTAATTACTAAAATTCTGCAGCACACCAAAAAATATATGTTTTGCCAATCTGACAAAAAATAGGTAAATTTTGATTCATTCATACCGGATGACTATTGTTGTGTTGGCTGTTGTCACTTTTCTATTTGACAGCCTAAGGGAAAAGAGGTCAGTGCCCCTGACTAAACAGTCAGGTATTGCATGTTTAAAAAATTCTTGGGCACATCAGTGTGCCTCTCATGGCATACCGGTTGAAAAACCGCTGGAATAGTCATATGCCCCATTTGCCTGGGACATTTCTGGTCTATACCTTTTACCCTGTATAATTAATTATCCGTGGAATCCCTTTCCACTCTCAGAAGTATCCTGATTTTGGATACATCTGCTGATCATTCTACTTATCAGGGCAAATGGATCTGCCTTTTACTCTTAATAGGTTTCATGGAAGGACACACCATGGACACCTTGAATCTAACTAATCGCCCACTTGACAGTGTTGTGATCGAAGGCCTGGAGAGGGGACAAAGGGGACCTGGGCTGGAATGGCGGGGCCCTCTTTTTGTTCCCACTATTAGTATGGTATCTGGCACATCAGAAGTGCTCATAAACATTAGCTGAGTAAGTGTACAAATTAATGAAGCCTGCACTGACCCTCGTTCTAGTTACAACAGAGAATCCTATCCACTCTGGGTAGTTCTAGAGCTAGCAGAGCATATTGGATTACATTTGGGGACCCTTCCAGTGCCAGGAATTTCACACTGTGTCTACAGAATGCCCCAGTCTCCAAAGAAACTACATTTTAGTTCCAAGTAGTTGTACCGCAATCATAAACAACCACAAAGGAATGCAAACAAACCACCAAAACGCTGAGCAGGAGGCTCAACTAACTGGTCAAGATCATTTCTAAACAAAGACGATTACACCTGCTCCGGATCTTGCCAAAAGAATAGAAAGCAAACTCAGGAAAGGCAGACTGGCACGAAGTGAGAACCCGGTGGGGCCAGACAGGAAGTTCCCTGGAGGAGCAGAGAGCCCAGGGATTAGCGGTGGTAGGAGGCTGACCTAATTCCACTGTCTTCAAGGTATATGATTGCACGGGCCAGTGAGTCATACGATCCAGGCACATCACACGATTTTAATCAGAGATAATAAGAATAAATATTGACTTTATTGAGTGATCACTGAGTACCAGGCGCTGTGCCAAGCACTCTTTAACATAAGCTCAGTTACTCTCCACAGCTGCCCCAAGAACTGCTAAGACAGGGCAGGGAAGTAACCAAGTCCTCCCAAAGACCCGAGGGTCGTCTGGGGAAGTTTGCAAAGGAGCCCGCTCTGGGCCTTCCTCAGACTGACTGAGCCAGATTTTCTAAGAGCAGAGTCCAGAAATCTGTATATTAACCTCTATTTTTCAAAACCTCTGTTAAAAAAGAAAGTCATCCTGAATTCACATTCATTCATGTGTATGTATTGAATACAGACGGGCCATTAAAAAACACGCAAATGTGAAAATAACCCAGGACCCTGCATTGGCTTGTTCTCAAACTGCTTCCACTCAACCCCAGTTCTGCCTAGTCCCAAATTCATGATTGAAATCCTGCACTGCAGGGCCCACGGAGATGGTGTTTCTCCGGACTACACTCCATCTTTGAACCTGGGTCAGTCTCCAGATCCTTAGATGAACTTGACTCCTTTGATGTCCCATGCTACCTCAGATGGTTACGTTCTCCCACCCCAGCCTTTTTCACATCCAGCTAAAGCAGTGCCCAGGCCCGTTAGTGAGGGGTGGGAGAGGGGACACTTTGATCTCAGGGTACTAGCAGTCAGAGCATTATGCAGTAAGACAAGGCTACTACAAGACATGGCCCAACCAAAGGCTTGGCATCTACTCCCCGTTAGGAGAGGAATGGATCCCTTCTCAGTCCTGAGCCCAAGACCTGAGGGTGCAAGTGCAGAGAGTGAGACATCTGAGCTTGGAAGTAGGGCTGGAATGCTCTGGACAAGTCTCCCAGGTTCCGAATCCTGTTCACGGACCTTCCTTCTCCTGCATCAGTAACCATCTCCACCAGCCCGTCTCTGGTCTCCACCGCAGACAAACACCTCTGCTCGTTCTTGGCAGCCACCCACCACCCACAGACAAAATTAGACCAGCTGGCCTCAGCAAGCACTTTACTTTCACCGATGGGAAACAAACGCCCGTTTGGTTTGCTTTCCCTTCAAACGTCCAGGAAGCCTCTTGACAGAAGATATTAGGAAGGTTTAGTGAAGGCCAAGGGTTTAAGTTTTGAAAACTAAACCATTTGTCAGGCCCTGTGAAGGTGATGAAAGGCAAGAATCTCATGGTCAAGTTGAAACTCTTGCACTCTGTGTCTCATCCGCTGGGTTGCTTGGATGCCGGAAAAATTCAACCATGATGAAGCAGGTTTGTGCCCCCAGGAGAAAGAACTTTCTAATAGCTCTAGCCTTCCATCAGCTAAGACTTGAATCTGGGAGGTGTGAAATCCTTTCCCTGGCTGTGACTTCAACTCGTCCGTCAGCCTTGCCACGGGTGTGACGTTGGAGCAGAATGACCTCTAAGCTGTCTTCTAATCCCTAATTCCATGTCTCTGTGATCATTATCACCATGAACTTCGAAGGCTTGACTGGCCTTCCCAATGGGCCTTGTGGTGGAATGTAGAGAGCAAATAGCTCAGAAAAGGCACAGTGGCGAATCTGTGCCTGAACTAGTCATGTTTTCCAGGCTATTCCCGCAGAAGTCTGACTGGTTTTGGATATTTCAGTGGTTGAGAATCCAGGCAGCCTCACCTCTGAGCAGTGTCTGCTGGTCGGTTCTTTCTGAACAGGCAGGTTCAGTCTTGCACGTGCTCTTCCCTCCATCTGGATCGCTCTGACCCTCGTTGTCTGCAGGTCTCTGTCCCTCTCATGGGTTTGCTCAGCTGTCCTCGTCACAGTGAGGCCTTCCTGGATCACCCCATTTAGCTAGCCCGCCTTCTAACTGTAATGTTTAAACCATTTATATTTAGTGTAATTATTCATACAGCTGGATGTAAGTCTTGCTATTTATTTTCACTTTATCCCATCTGTTCTCTGTTCCTTTGTACCTCCTTTCCTGCTTTGTTTTGTATAAAGAAGAAAAAATGTTTAGTGTTCATTTTATTTTCTCTCTTAGCATTTTAGCTATTCATTTTTTAAAAAATAATTTTAGTGCTTGTTCTAGAAATTATTATATGAATCCATAATTCATCACAGGCATATCTTGAAATAATATTATAATATTATATCACTTTAGGTATCAGTTAAGAGACATACAGTAATATATTTATCCCCTTTCTGGCTTTTGTGCTATTGTTGTAACACATTTAATTATTTCTACATAGTGTTATAAGCCCCCCAAATTGTTAATTTTTAGTTGAAGTCAGTTGTATGGACTCATGGATTTTGAGTTTATTCAATAACTTATATATAACCTATTGCTATTTTTAAAAAATAATCCTCACCCAAGGATATGTTTATTGCTTTTTAGAGAGAGAGAAAAATATCAATGTGAGAGAGAAATATCAAGTTACCTTCCATTCGTGCTCTAACCGGGGATCGAACCTGCAACTTACATATGTGCCTGGACTGGGAACCAAACCTGCAACCTCTTGGCGTGGGAGTCAATGCTCCAACCCACTGAGCCACTCAGCCAGGGCTATTACTATTATTTTTTTGACCTTCAAATTGCCCCACATTTGGCCAGTAGGAATCCCTTCAAATTTTCTCCTGTATCCTTTTTGGTATGTCTCCATCACTCTTGGAGCACGTTGTTAGTTTTGGTAGCAGGCTCCAAGCTCATCCCTATACTTCCCTGCCCTTGCTCTGACATCATTTCTCCAAGGAGCCCTGATTCCTTTCAGTAGAAAGTGATATTCACAAACCAGAATCTGGGTGATCAGTGTGCTCCTTGCTACTGGGGTGTCATTCATTGCTTCTAGACCCCTGTGCTTTCAGTGGACGGAGCTAGGATATATGGGTATGTATGTGTGTACATAGAGGATATGTGTGTGTGTGTGAACGGGGGTTGGCAAAAGTAGGTTTACAGTTGTGAGAATGGGAGACAGTTTATTCTTGTATTGTTTTCCATACAAACAACTGTAAGCCTACTTTTGCCCACCCTTGTATACACATGCACGTCTGTATCTATTTCCATATCTATGTATTGAAGGCCATGAGTTTTTACCAATACCTCTAATTCTAATCTAACATCACAGGGTTTATTTCAGCCTTCCCCTTTCTACACTGTAACTCCCTTCACTAACAGTGAGAAAAAATGGCTTTCATTATCTGCATTACATTACATATTTACTCAATTACGTATCTACTCCCCTACACATATAACCAATGGTTACATATACATGTAACCAGTGTCCTGGCTGCACTGGGGCCAGTCCTTGGTCCTGCAGTCCCACCAGTGACACCAGGGCTAAATCCTTGTTCTTTAGCCCTCTCACCCCTGATGGCCACATTGGAACAAAGTCTTAGACCCTGATGAAGGGCTCGGTAACCTTGACATAGAAGCAGAAGAGATGTCTGGCTTGATCCAAGGCTGGTGAGCCTTGATAAGAGGATATGACAGGAAAATCAGGGACCTTGGATGCTAAGAACGCCAGAGGGTACGCCGTGCGTTTCTGGTGAGATGTGTTTGGAAGAAAAATATGCCTCGAGGTGTGCTGAGTTGCTTTTAAAAAAGGAGGGGTTGGGAGCACTGCAGACCTCACAATCAGAGGGTAGGTATGGTGGGGATGAAGCTCTCTGGAGAACCCAGTTATTTCCAAGTAGCTAGCCAAACGTCTGATCGTATCCACACATGAACTGCTCTATAGTGAGGCCTGATTCCATTGGAACTTTTATTGTCAAGTGGGTCATATCCGGGAGAATTGTCATTAAATAGACATTTTTTCCAAACAGGGATTACAGGTGCTTCCCCTCCAGTAAATTAAATCCCTAATAACAGAAGTAAAGGAAGCACATGTATACTCATACACAGACTGAATATAATACTGGCCCCCAATCAAAAATCATCAGGAAGTCAGGCTTCAAGGCAAGCCCCTGTCCTGAAATGACTCACGATCAGATAGCGCAGGTATCAAAGAGAAACGGCAGAGACGGAGCTTGCGCAGTTTCTGCACCCAGAAGCCAAGGGGTTCTGACAGACCAGCTGGAAACTGGATGAGTTATTATCTGAGAAAGTGAATGAACAAACCTGACCCGGACCTTGCCAGCTGGGTGGGATTTCTGTAAATAAGAGGGAGAAGGAGTGGAATTCGTGTGGAAAGCAGCTCCGTCAGGGATCCAGAACCAGCCACGAGGGTGCCAGATCTAAACGACAGAGCAGTGGATACATCTGCTACACTGGACGTGACACGGGTCAGGGCCACGGCAGAGTCACATCAAAAGCCAGATGCTTGTTGCCACTTGGCAGTGTCTGTGTGCGTCACTTTCCCCCTTCGTCCACTCTGGTGGCTGATCAAAATCACCCTGCTCAGAAGACAGGCATGCTGGCTTCAGTAACAGACATCAGGGCTTTCAGCCACGAACTGCCTCCACCTCCTGTCTCCACACCTTCAGATTATTGCATTTACACCTACTCGCAACCTCTCTCCTCCCCAAACACAGGGGCACATGTCCTGTCCAAGGCTAGTTCCTCAACTGCACACCGGCTGCCTTCCCCTCTCCCCATCAGAAACGCTGTGCCTCCATTATCACCCTCAACGCCTTCCAGGCTTTCCCCCCAAAGGCCGTAAGCAGGCAAATGTCTGTGCCCTCATGAGCCCTTCGCCTTTTCTTCATCATTCCTTTAACAGCAAAGCTTGTTTTTGTGTTAAATATCATTTTGCATGCTCCTCTAATTATAAAAGTAGTACACGTTTATTACAGAATATTTTTAGGTAAGAACTTTTTCATTTCGCTGCTCATTTTTGGTTTCCATGTGCATCTATCTAAGTCTGACATGGAATAGCTGACATTTTACTGAGTGTTTGTGTGTGCAGGCTCACCATGACCCAGTGAGGGACTTACTTACCCACAGTTGCCTATCAAGCCAGAGGCATAGTCTAGATTCAGCCCCAGGAAGTCTGGCTCCGGAACATAGGCTCTGAAATCAGCTCTTGTGTGGTGCCTCCATCTCCAGGCTAAAGTCCTAGTAGTGGGACTCCTGGGTTGAAGGGCATATGTATTAAAATTGTAGAGTCTTTGCCAGATTGCAAAATGTTCACACTTTGGCTAGTAATGTATGAGCTAGTAATCTCTTTCCTCTTTATTTCCACCAATAGTAGGTGTTATCATTCATCTTATTTTCTACCAATCTGAAGGGTGTAAAGTGATAACACATTATGTATTGTTTTTCTTTTTTTAATTATATTTTTTGATTATGCTATTAAAGTTGTCCTGATTTTCCCCCTTTGCCTTCCTCCACCCAGTGCCCTCTAACCCTCAGGCAATCATGAACCACTGTTCATGCCCATGGGTCATGCATATAAGTTCTTTGGCTGATCCATTTCCTATGCTGTACTTTACATCCCCATGGCTATTCTGTAACTACCTATTTGTGCTTCTTAATCCCCTCACCTCTTCACCCATTCTACCCCTGCTCCCTACCCTCTGGCAACCTTCTGGTAACTAACTTCTTTTCTCTTGCTTTTAAGAGTCTATCTTTTTTTTTAAAGAAGATTTTATTTATTTATAGAGAGAGGGGAAGAGAGGGAGAAAGGGAGAGAAACATCAATGTGTGGTTGCCTTTCATGTGCCCCTTACTGGGGACCTGGACCACAACACAGGTATGTGACCTGACTGGGAATCGAATTGGTGACACTTTGGTTTGCAGGCTAGCATTCAATCCACTGAGCCACACCAGCCAAGACTCTCTTTATCTTTAACCTTTGGCCTTTTGATAATGACGTGTCTTGGAGTGGGCCTCTTTGCATCTATTTTGTTTGAGATTCTCTGTGCTTCCTGGACTTGCATGTCTATTTCCTTCACCAAATTAGGGAAGTTTTCTGTAACTGTTTTTTCAGATAGATTTCCAATTTCTTGTTTTTTCTCTTTTCCTTCTGGTACACCTATGAGGTGAATGTTGGACCTCTTAAAATTGTCCCAGAGCCTGTTTATACTATCCTCTTTTTATTCTTTTTTCTTCTTGTTGTTTTGTGTAGTTGTTTTTTGGTTCCTTATGTTCCAAATAATTGATTTGATTCCTGGCTTCATCTACTCCACTGCTGTTTCCCTTTATTTCAATTAGTGAATCCTTTGTTTCTGATTGGGTCTTTCTTATGCTGCTGAGGTCCTCACTAAGTTGCTTGAACATCCTTATAAACAGTGTTTTGAACTCTGCATCTGATACATTGCTTATCTCCATTTCATTTAGCTCTTTTTCTAGAGTTTTGATCTGTTCTTTAATTTGAGCTATGTTTCTTTGTCTCTTCATTTTGGCAGCCTCCCTGTATTTGTTTCTATGTATTAGGTATAGCTGCTTTGACTCCATTGTCTTGGTAGTGTGACCTAATGTAGTAGGTGTCCTATAGGGTTCAGTGGCACAGCCTCCCCTAATACCCAAGCTGGGTACTCAAGTGCACTCTTTGTGTGGGCTGAGTGCACCTTCGTTTTGTAGTTGAGACTTTCATTGCTATTGGCAGATCAATGCAAGGGATTTGACCCAGGCAAGTCAGCTGCAAGGATTGGCTGTGACCACTGACCACCAATCTCTGCCCTCTGTGGAGGATCAGCTGTACAGGGGCAGGGTGGTGGTGCTCCTGTGTGGTCTGTAGCTGCTCACCGGGTGTGTTGGCCCTTGAGTTTCCTGGGTGGTGCAGGCCAAGGTCAGCCCTGACCTGTGTTTTGCCTGGGGCACCCTGCCTGATCTGTAAAGTGATCTGAGATGGCTGCTTCTTGTGCTGGGCTTGGAGATTTCCAGGTGAAGCCAAGCTGTGACATAAATCTGGCTGCTGCTAGGGCTCAGTGAAGCCAGCTGTTGCTTGTTTGATAGGATTTAGAAGCCAAGACCTGCGATTCTTATGGAAAAGTGGCTTTGGTGGGCCCATAAGTTGGGTGAGGTAGAGCCTCTATGGATCTCCAAGGTGGGTCACACAGTGTTATCCAGGTTAGTGGAGTCTCAGATATGGCACCAGCCTACCAGCTCTTTGCAGGGAGGGCTCAGCAAAGGGACCATGGCCTCTGCTTGCGCTGATGCCAGACACTTCAGTCTCTCCCTGTATGCCACTTGTGCCCTTCAAGCTGCCAGCCCTGTGCTGGAGCTCAGAGGGAGAGAGTCTGAATAGGTGAGTCCATCTGTGGGTTCCCCAAGAGGAACTGCTCAGAGCTCCAGCAGCCTCCTCCACTGACTCAATCCCCACTGGTTTTCACAGCCAGAAGTTGTGGGGACTTATCTTCCTGGCACTGGAATCCTGGCCTCGTGTGGGTCTGGGAATCCTCACTCCGAGATCTCCCTCCCAAATTTTTATCCACGTTGGTGTGGGGCCAGCCCTTCCTGTGTCCTTGTCCCTCCTGCCAGTTTAGATGGATGTAGTTTCTTTAATTCTGTAGTTGTCAGACTTCCATTCAGTTCGATTTCTAATGTTCCTGAGTGATGGTTATTCTATATTTTAGTTGTAATTTTGATGTGGTTGTGCAAAAAGGAGAGCCATGTCTGTCTACATCGCTATCTTGACCAGAAGCTATGTTGTATTATTTTTTCATCTTTTTTATATATAACATCTTTTTAGCATATATTTAGCATCTTTTAAATATATTTGTTGGACATTTCAATTTCTCTGTTATGAATTGCATAATGATATCATTTACCCATTTCTACTAGGTTTGTGGTTTCTGATCAGTTTCTGAGAGCTCTTTGTATATTATGAATATTAATCATTAATTGACATAGTGCAATTAGTATACTAATATACTCCATAAAAACTTTATTGGATCCTCTTTGCCTACGGAATAAAATCCAAGTATTTTAACAAAGCCAGCTGTGTTGTCTGAGCAGGAGATGGTGTTCAGATGCCTTTGATAAGAAGAGTTAGGCAACTCCCTTCTCTCCAAGTATCCATTTACATCCATTGATTTACATAGAAGTTGAACAGTGCTGCCTGTGAGACACAGTCCGAACCTTGTTCCGGGTTGGATTTCAGTCGTCTGATGGACGAGGGTGGCTCTGAGGGAGGCGCGATATTCAGTAGCGGGGGCCCTTAAAGTTAAGTCATCATAGAGAAGGCATCTGGCCATTGACTCAAATCCAGCCTTGGGGCCAAATGCTCAAGGGGAATGGTGTTCTGAGTTCACTGAGGAAGCAGACCCTGGAATCTGTGTCACCCAGTCACTTTGGCAGCATGTGTGGCTTCTGGAAGAAAGGGGCTTGTGTGGAAGTGTAAAGAGCCGTTGCTGTGGATTCAAGCAGCCTTGTTGTGGAAGCTTATTTGAACTGTACCCAGAAAGAGTGTTTTCCTTCACACTTTGCTAGAACAGGGGCAGTAATCTGGTTTTCAGATGTGGCAGTGTTGCTCCAGTTTCAAGATATGAAGCTCAGTAGACTGCTAGGTATTTGTGCCAATGGTAGGAGAAATGTCCCAGCCTTGTGTTGGCATCTTTGTTAAAGTATTAAGGCCTAGGACTGCAGAATTACAACTGGCTAAATGTGTTGGCAAGTGATAACCCAGACTGACTCAGTGAAACTTGGAAGTACTCCCCAGAGTCCCCTAAAGTCTTGGTGGAAAAGGCCCTAAAAATAACTGATTTCCTGCAAGGATCTTGACTTCCGTTAGTTAAGCTGGTGGGGTGCAGACCTTGTGAGACCTGGGTGTTGATGCTAGTGGGATTGCCTCTAGGCACCCTGACTGATGCAAGAGGTCACTTTTATCCCTGCTGTATAGCTGATGACCCTTGGCTACCTCTTTGGACTCATCATCTGCATTTTCTCTCTTCCTCTCTTAGTTCCAGGTATGTTAAACCAGTGGTAAATTCCTCCAAGCACCATATTTGCTTTGTCTACTAAAGCTTTGTAGATGCAGCTCTCTCTTCCTAAAACATTCACCCTCTCAGCCACGTTATTTATTGGCTCTTTTCAGGCACGACCTCCTTCAAGAAGTCCTCCTTGGTTTCTCCAGTCTGGAGGGCTTGAGGTCCTTCCTTAATGTTTTCATGGTATTCTGCATGCCCCCATACCTCACTCCTTCTATCAGACTGTGAGCCAGTTTCTTCAGCATTGAATGCAGTGTCTGACATATGATGGGTGCTCAAGAATGCTTTTTAATGAGTAAATTAATGAATGAAAAATTAAAAGTCTGCGTGTGCTCCATGCTGTACTCGTTTCTTCTAAGAGAAATAAAGGGCATATCCCCTGTCCTTAAGTGACTGATAGTACAGTTGAAAGGACAGGGGTTTTTGTTGTTGGTTTCATTTGTTTTTTTCTCCCCCAAATTATGAAATAATTATATACATTTACAATTAAATGTAAGAGCAATGAGAGTTGGGAGAATGGGGCCATGATAAAGCCAGATACATCTGCAAGAGAGAGAATACCCTGTTCTGTTAGTGAACAACTCCATGTGGTTCAAAAATAACTTCCAAACATGATCAAGAATCAGATATGTGAAGCCCACTGTCCAGTACAGAAGCAACAAAGAGTGACAATTACTGTCTTGAAGGGCTTATCATCTAGTTGGAACCACTTTCTGGAAATAGACAGGGCATAAACAATAAACAAACAAGTAGCAAACAAACAAACGAGTCCGATGGCCGGAATGACAGTTTGAGATAGCTACATAAAAATAAAGCAAATCCGTTTTCACTTATTAAAATAGCGATGATATACAGCCCTGGTGAGGGCGTGGTGAAGCAGGTCCTGTTATACACCATCAGTGGAAAGTTAACTGGTGCACATTTTCTTGAGGGCAATTAAGGTCCACATATCAAGAATTTCAAAAATGTTCCTAGTCTTTTGACCCAGTAGTTCTATTTCTAGTCATTTATATTAAGGAAATAATCAGAGACATGGACACTTATTTACAAGGATATTAATAGCATTGTTATGTTTAATGGAAAAAATAAAAACAGCCCAAATGTTGAACAATAGGGAATCAGTTAAATTACTTATGATTCATCTGTGTAATGGCCATTATGCAGAAATGAAAGTCCACATTTTTTCTGAGAATTTTCGCATTGTGGGAAATCTTCATGTCATCACAGTGAGTGAAAAGATACACAAAACTACATACACACCTGCCCTTTGTGGCTGTGAGAACACTGACAGGAAATATACCCCGGGTGTTAGCAGCAGTGCAGCGATGGACAGTTCTTTCTTTTTCCTTTATCATTTCCATTATTTTCCAATGTTCTACAATAACATAATAAATATAATAACATAATAACATAATAATATAAAATAATGTATTATTTTATAGGTAGAAAATGGTTCTAACTTTTTTAACGAAACAAAATTGATAGGATAAGGCAGTTTATGCTCAAAGCAAGATGAGCACATGACCGTGAACTTACAGTCAGATGGCCCGGTTGGGAAGCGCCCCGACCCTGGCTCTCGTGCGGTGTGGCTGGTTCTCTACAACCTTTGCAGTGTCTGCGAGGGAAGTGCCTCGGGAAGGAGCAAACCAAACAGAAAAACCTTGAGGGGCTATCACTTCCTTCTTGCCATGGTCCAGTATTTTATGGACAATTTGTGGGTGGGGCAACTTGGAGGCCACGGCAGTCAGCACTGTGTTCCTTGTCCCGCCCCAGAAATGCTTTCTCTTCCTTTGTTGCTCTCGTTGAGGGAAAGCCGGGAGCAACACGAGCCCTGAGAGGGTTTGCAGAACAAGCAGAAAAAGGCTCTTCTCCCTCACACCAGCAAATTTTAATCGTCACTTCTGTCCCTAAGAGCCCGTAATGACCATTCAGGAACAACTGGCCTGTGTCAGGCACAACGGAGTGGACATTGTCTCAATTCTTTTGGCCTGATGGAGCAGGGAGACTGAGGTAGGGATGTCAAGTATCATCAGAGAGCCTAGGCAGTCAACCCAGTAATTACCGATGCTTCAAGCAGATGACCAATCAACACTTGACATGTTCATTGTATCACTTTTGCCCCCAGTTCACTAAAGGCTTTTCCATTTATTATTTTATTGATCCTAACCACAACCCTTTGAGATAGGCGTTAGTCTCCCCATTTTATAGATGCTATCATTGAGGCTCAACAAGATTAAAGGATTTGCCCAAGGTCTCTCTCAGTTAATAAGAGCTTGAGCTGGCCCTGGCCAGTGTGGCTCAGTTGGTTGGGGTAGCGTCCTGTAACTGAAGGTTGAGGGTTTGATTCCAGTCAGGGCACATGCCTAGGTTGCTGGTTTGATCCCCAGTGTGGGCATGTCTGAGCATCGGTTTGGGCACCTACAGGAGGCAACCAATCAAAGCTTCTCTCTCTCATCGACGTTTCTCTTTCTCCCTTCGTAGAGAGAGAGAGAGAGAGTGAGCACTGGAATCCATGGTTTATGATTTCTTTTTCTTGTGTGACACATATATGTCCTGACACACATTCTCATATAAGAACACACAAATAATACCAAAAATTGAAAAAGAAAAATGAAAACCCATCTACTGAGAGTTTGTTCACATGATCTTAAATAATATTTCCCCTTTGGAAATTATTTTTCATCCCTCAGCCCACATCGCCAGTGCCAGGGAGACACGCCGCAGCGCCGAGGCCCCACCCCCGGGTCGTCCCGCCTTGTTGGTGTCCGTTGTCCAGGCACAGCCGCAGAGCCTGGGCTGACGTGGGCGTTCCCCAAGGCCAGCCTGTTTACCAAAGGCAGTGCTAAGGTGTGGGCCACGTGGCCTGGGCCTGTTACAGGTTCTCTGTGGAAGAGTCTGGAGTCAGAGTCTACCATCCTGGATAGGCAGCCTGGGTTTAGGGTGGCTCACCTCCAGGTCGCACCTTGTTAGAGAAAATCAGAAGTTGAGGCCCCAAATTGGG
This sequence comes from Trachops cirrhosus, assembly GCA_028533065.1. Lineage (NCBI taxonomy): Eukaryota > Metazoa > Chordata > Mammalia > Chiroptera > Phyllostomidae > Trachops > Trachops cirrhosus. Next base: position 30,113,212 of record CM052551.1, read on the forward strand.
CACGCCTGTTCATCCAACTCGTCAGTCCCTCCCTATCCCAGGTCCTGCCCTCCCACTCTGTTTCCGACATGCACATAAATGAAGTAACTACAGCTGCTTTCAGCCCGGTGCTATCTATGGTCACATTTAATTTGCAGTCCAACCCTACAGAGTGATTGTCCCCATTTTGCAATTAAGGAGTTTGAGGAATCAGAGAGGTCAAGCAACTTACTCAAGGAGACACGACTAACAAGCCTCTCAGGCAGGACTTGAATCCAGCTGTTCCTGGCAACAGAACACAGATGCTTTTCAATGTATTACCCCGCCCCATTACCAGCAGGAGCTCAGCAAAGCCCCGCAGCTCATGTGGATCCAGCAAGGTGATTTAACCAAATCTGTTTAAATCTGTCCCACCGCTGCTGTGGACGAGGGGAGCGTACACGGAAATGCCTTTGCAGATCACACGTGAGACAGAGAGAGCTCCCCTTCCTCAGTCAAGCAGATTGGGAATCCCCTGTTCTAGAAAACTTTCCTGGCCCTGCCTGAATCTGCTTAGCTTTAGCGCATCACACCTCTCCCCTCCCCTAGCTTGACCTCCAAATGATTGTCCCTTGGGACATTTATGGACCAGTCACAAGAAGCATCTCAGACCATCTGCGTGGCAACCGCTTGAGTGTTAGCATGGAGGACACTTTCTCGGGGTCCTGGCCCACAGAAGGCAGGGTCCTGGGCTGCCTAAGTCCCTGTGGACAAGGCAGTGAACCCCAAATCAGCCCTGAGTCCCCTGCACCTGCCCCTCTCTCACCACTGGCCACCTTTCCAGAAGGAACATTTGAATCATCTTCCCAACCTTCAGGAAGTTCACTTCTCCCCTGAAACAACGGCAGGGTCTCTCTCCCTAGGAGGGAAGAGATTTTCAGCCTCAGGATTAAAAAACAATTTTTTTCATTTAAATTTTCCCATTGCAGTTTACATTCAATATTAGTTTGTATTGGTTTCAGGTGCATAGTAGTTAGACAATCAGGTACTTTACAAAGTGTTCCCCCTGGTATTTCCAGTACCCACCTGACCCCACACATAGTTATCACAATATTGCTGTCAATATTCCCTATGCTGTACTTTACATCCACATGACTATTTTGTAACAACCAATATGTTCTTCTTAATCCCTTTACCTCTTTCTTCCAGTCTCCCAATCTCCTTCACCTCTGCCAGCCCCCAGTTTGCTCTCTGTGTCTATGAGTCTGTTTCAATTTTGTTTATTTGTTTATTTTGTTCTTTATCTTCCACATATAAGTGAAATCATATGGTACTTGTCTTTCTCTGACTGACTTATTTCACTAAGCCAAATATCCTCTAGGTCCATCCATGCTCTCGCAAATGGTAAGATTTCACTCAAAAAGGGATTTCTTTTTATAGAGTCTTCCCCTTCCAATCTGTTGTACAGCCAGCTCTCTGAGATTTTGGCTAGGACCACCTGTCTTCTCACACCCACACCCTATGCCTGCTGTGTCCAGTCTTCAGCCCTGCTGTCAGTGGTCGGGGCCTGGCTGTGGACCACAACCTGTAAAGATCACGCTCGAGGCAGACAGTTAAGATTTGATTCCATCACTACATTTCCTGTTGCTTAGTATTTGTATCTCCTTGATGCATTTATATGGTCTCCTCCTATACCCTAGAATCACAGAATGTTAGGAATGGGAGGAACTTAGTCCACAGAGCACCTCCACAGCCTGCTCCTAAATATGTACCTCCTGGGTCTTTGACCCAGAGCTCTCCCTCATTACTGCAGCAGCTCCTAGGGGAACCGTCTCTTCTTTTCTCTGCCTGGTTGCTTCCAAAACAGAGGCAGGGCTCTTCGCTGCCAGTGCTCCATGTTGCTGACCACAGAAGCAGAATCTTCTAGCTCTAATCACCCTCAACGGACCTCTTAGGTTAGCCAACAGATGGGCAAGCACAGGCATGGCTGTTTAGTCCACTTCTGTGGTGCTAAGGAATGGTAAGCATGCCCTGACTGGGGTGGCTCAGTGGGTTGGGCATCATCCCATAAAGCAAAAGGTCGCAGGTTCGATTCCTGGTCAGAGTACATACCTGGGTTCTGGGTTTATTCCCCACATTGAGGTGCATATAAGAAGCAACCGATCAATGTTTCTCTCTCACATCAATGTTTCTCTCTCTCTCTCTTTCTTCTTCCTATCCTCTCTCTCTAAAAAGAAATAAAATTTTTTTAAAAAGGAATGGTATGCATGACTTGTCTGGGGAGGGGTAAGTCCTCTTCTGTGTCCCCATCATAGCCCCTCCTCTCCCCTCCCTGGACTAAGCTGCCTCCACTCCTGTGAGCAGGGGAGATGGGCCTTCAGTCTAGAGGCTCTTCCATATCTTCTGGACAAGTCTTGTCCCCACATGTCCTAGCCTGGGAACCTCCGCAGAGCATCTGTGCTCAGTGAGGGCTTGGGCTGGCAATAGTAATCACACCCTGATGAGGATTAACAAGCTTCCCGGGCCTGTTTGGGGACTCTGCCTTGGGAAGCCATCCAATCCGCAGCTGGGTCCATCCCCACAATGCAGCATGCTCTGCTATGAGTCAGAGCTCGCAAATGCTGAAATTACTCCCACCGTGACCTCGGGATGACAAACTCTCCCAAACGCTCTCGTTATAGCCTCCTCTCCACAGCAGGCTTTGCACCTGGTCTGCAAGTTGGCTTTGGGCTTCAGGGGAATTTTTTTTGTGTCAGCTCTTAGCTAGTTCTACTAGAGAGAGCAATGATTACTCGGACAGTCCACAGAGCAGATTATCTTAAAATAATTTAAATTTGTCTCTGGAATGTGTTAGGTGATTTGTTTGTTTTAGGAAGGGCCTTGACCTTCCTAATGATATTTAATTTAGGGTAATAAAAGAAAGAAATGGCATTCCATCATCCCAGATTAGTTAGACAGGCAGCTCTGGACGTGAGCGACATAGGGGGCGCCAGTGGGGCAGCTTATAAAAGAATATGCTCAACCTCCCCAGTGGCCAGAGATGTCCCACTCACCTCCTACATGCCCTGGGGATTCCACGGGCTCAGTGCTTTGCTCCCAGGGGTAGGCTCACACATCTGGCTGTCTTCCCATTGGTATGGAGAGGCCTGCCATCTTGGGAGCAACAGAGGAATAAATTATGCAGAGAAAGAAGTGCTTCTTAAGTCCAAGGAGTTAGGAGCTGTAGCCTAAAATAAAGAAGGTGGGATATAATTCTTCTCTTCCAGGAAGTATGGGAAGGTCTGAGAGAGAGAGAATGAATGAATGAATGAGAATGCTTTCAGAAGCCTAAAGATGACCAACTCCCTACAGCCCTTTCTAGGATCATAGAACTCTTAGCCCTGAACATCATCAGGACACAGAAAGACTCCAGTGAGTAGAGAAGGGGACAAGGCAGGCAGATAGACTGAGACCTGTACAGGGTTTAGACTCAGAAGAAAAGGTTTGCCAATTGTTGGCTGTGGGATCTTGGGCAAGTTATTTAATTGCTCTGACCCTCAATGTATTCATGTGAAAAAATTAAAATAACAATAAGATTAGTGACCTTATAGATGAGCAGTAGGTAAATACTAATATTTATTATTTTGGGAACTGTAAAGTCCTGGCTCAGTGAGACTCATCCACAGTCCTGGAAATGCAACTCAAGGGACATGCCACCTTAGAGATTAAAGGACTGTGTGTTTAGCACTTAAGAGGCATCTTCAGGTATGTACTTAATCATTGCTATTCTCATTCTGACATAGGTAGTGATAATACAAGAATCCAGAGAAGACTAACTGCCTTCCTGCACGTACATCTCGACCTCTCTAGAAATGCTTGGCAGTAGTATTACCACCTGCTTTGAAAGCCAGGTTGGAATCTGCCCAGATTCTGAATAAGAGGATACTTCCAAACACTGCCCAGGCTCCCTTATCTAAGATCCTTTCTTCAAAGGATGAGGAGGTGGTAGGGAGATGGGGGAGTGGGGTAGAGCAGCAGGGCGTGTGCATGTGTGTGTGCGTGTGTGCGCGTGCGTGTGTGCACATGTGTGCGATAGCCACTGCTGATCTTTAGCTTTCCCATTTGGAGGCAGAATAGTAAGAAGCTAGAAAAATTCCTTGGCAAGTGGAATGGGGACACTGAGAGAGACAGCAGAACAAACTGGCCAAACAATGTACAGCCAGATACAGAAGGTCATCTCCCTGGAGATAACATCTAGGCCTCAGCTGTGTTTCAGCTCCAGGCCCAGAAAAGCAGCAAAACCAGGTGGGCAATGCCAGAACCAACGACAACGACTAAGGACCTCCTGACCTGGAACTGACCAATCAGTGGAGACCAGGACCCTGAAAGAGCACACCTGGAAAACTGATGACTACTCTACTGAACCCTCCCCTGAGACATCCCCTGAGATTCCTGGCTGCAAGAGAGAGAAAAAAACTCAAGACGAAGGACCTAACATGTGCTCTCCCTCTGGGGAGCAGCATGCTCCATTCCTTTTCACCTTTTCTTCTCTGTCTTTTCCCCCACAGACACGCATCTCCTAACCCCTAAGGGTGCTGGGGAGAAATGGGCAGCGGCAGCTTGTCCCAGGCAGATCCCCTGAATCTGTCCCCAAGGCCCCCCTTTTCTCGGACTTCCCAGTGAGCTAAGGCAGCCCCGCCCAGGCTGGCCTGTTGCTTCTTCTGTGCTAAACCTTTCCCTGCTTCATCGTCCCCAGCTTTAATAAATGCATCCTCACAGTCACCTGCACTCGTGTTGTGAGGTCTTTCCTACACGAAGTTAAGAACCCACACCCTACACCTGGCCCTAGGCAGACCCGCTAAGGGCCAGTCTCCTGTTCGGTGACAATTTGACAACCTCCCCACACAGAGAAGAGGGGAAAAAGAACCACACCATTGAAGTGTCAGGGTGCTCTAAGGCTTCCTCCCCTGATATGAACCCTCGTTCTGTCTTTCAGTTTGTCCCTTTTTGTTTTGACTATTGCTCCCACCTCTGGATTTAGTGTTTCTGTTCTCTTGCTGTCTTATCTTAAAGCCACAGGGTCTCTGGGATCAAACAGCACACTCGTTTAGAGGAGAATGGGATATGTGCTCTGGGACCAAGGCGGAAACCTGCGGGCTTCCCTTGTTGCTGAGAACATGACAACTCGAGCCACGAGTTCACCTGGGCAGTCTCCAATGGGCTGCTCTCGCTCGAGGTTAAGTCTGGCTCTTCCTAAGTCCTCACAGACTTGGGTTCCTCAGTGGAATCTCAACCCTCATTCTCCTCACAGCCGTCAGCTACGATTAGTCCTTCACCTCAGGACCTTTAGTTAAGCCGGCCACCTCCAAGTGCCTCCTACCCTTCGTGGTGACTGGGTAAATTTCAAATTATCTTCAGTGGACATATCGTTTCTAAAAACGGAATCCTTAGTAGGATTTAGAAACCCAGGACTCTTCAAAAGGTTGTATCCTGTGTTAGGTGAGGATTATGGTACAGGTGACTTTGCAGGGGACTGCTCTAGAAGAATCCTGAAAGGGAGGCAAGGAGCAGGATAGGCATGGGGAAGAAGTTCAGTAGGAATGTGGCTTCGGGAGAAATGTGGCCTCCACCTGCTGCTTCTGGGAGCTCTGGGCTGCAAATGGCACCACAGAGTTCACCCCGCATTGAGGCAAAGGGACGGATGCTTCGGTACCCCTGCGCCAGTCAGTCACTGGCTGTGGGCTGTGGAGGGGCGTCATTCCCAGGTGTGTGAGGAGGTGGTTCCAGTGGTCCAAGCACCTGCACCAGCTGGAAGAGGGACATTCCTGATGGTAAAGTGGATCCCAGGTGCACCAACAGCCTCTGCTAGGTACCCTCAGACTCTTTAATTTCAGTCCCAGAATTCTGCCATATTGAAATAATTCTAAGTACAGAAAACACACACACAATGATATTTATTTGTGTCATTTACTATCAAGCATTTTAAAATGCAAAAACGTAAAGTTTTCCAAGATAGGAACAAGCTGATTATGTCATGGGGTAAATTAAGTAAATAAGTAAATAAATCACACACTTGCACAGCGTTCTTCACCCCACGAGCCTTAGCCCTGACTACCTCTCTGACTGCATCTGGTGCCACTCTGCCCCCTTGCTCATTCACTCCAACCAAACTGGTCTCCTCTGTCCCTCCCATCCCCCGGGCTGGGTACTTTCCTCCGGCTCTTGCACTTACATTCTCTCTGCTGGAACACGCTGTTCAAGGCTGCTCATGTGATCACTCAGGACTCAGATCCCCTACTACCTCTTCGGAGAGGACTTCCCTAGGCCCCTGTCTCCACTAGCTGCCCGTATCACTCTCCAAACACATCGCCCTGTTTTAGAGCTCTGTTGCTCTATGGTTTGCTCATTTATTTCTTATCTTTTACCTGTCTTCTGTCCACTAGGAGTAAAAGATCCTAAGGTGGGCATCGTACCTTGGTTTTACTCACCACCTCATCCAGAGACTGGTGCATAGGATTTACTCAGTCAGTGGCTATTATGATAAGTGAATGAAAGTGCACACAGTTTTAAAGCATGCTTAGCAAAATTATGCAATAACATGGGAAGATCACCAAAATCTACTGTTAACTAAAAACATCATGATGTAAAATGTCATGTTATATAATTAAGTCTGCACAAAGATAACTTCTGCTCTGGCCATGATGAAGTAACAGGGACTCCAGGAATCTGCCCTTACCTTAGAGGACTAAACATCTGGACAAAGTAGGACCCGGTGGTTTCAGACCTTGGTTAGTAGCACTGGACCGTGGTCCCTGAGAGAAGGGGAAAAACACGAGTCAATCCTGCGATTGCTTCAGCTTACTAGCTGCAGACAGTGTCCAGACTGCGGTGTGGGGAGGGGAACCCAAACAGAGCCTGGTGCTCTCACTGAATTGAGAGACTGAATTTCACAGAAGCCAGAATGGCTAGTTAGAGAGGCGGCTTATCAGAGATGAAGGATCTGTGCAGAGAGAAAGCTCCAAAGATCTACATTGCATGTTTGGTTGAGTGCTGATCTGTGCATGTGGGGGAAAGCAACCGCATGAATCTGGGGAGGAAGGATAGAGAACAATATAAAGCAAGACTTGCCCGAACTCCTGGAGCTTACAGAATTCTGCTGCCATTGCAGGAGTGGAAAGATCTCATAGTACACAGATCATCAGGCAGAGTCCTCAGAAGGGCACGGTCATAGTAGTGGGGCTAAAGTAGCCCTAGAGTCCCTGTTGCTTAGGTCCCACCCTAATAAAGCTTAAAGTAAGCCTCTCGGGAATCAAACAGACTCTTAGTAACTTAGCTGCACTCCAGAACAACTACGGCATCAAAGGATTACAACAAAATCTAGTACCCAACATGTGAAATTAACAATATCTTGCAACCAAGCAAAACTTGCCAAGTGTGCCTGGAAATAGGGAAATACTATCCATAACTAGGAGAAAAATCAATCAGTACAAACCGACCCAGAAATGACAGAGATGATGGCTTTAGCAGACAAGAACATTAAAATGGCTATTTTAAGGATGTTCCACATGCTGAAGAATATAGAGAAAAACATAAGAACAATGAAGGGAGCAATGGAAGATAACAAAAAGATTCAATAGAAGTAGAGGTGAAAAATACAGTATTTGAGGTAAAAAAAATATATATATATACTGCATGGGATTAAGAGCAATTAGATAACACAGAAGAAAAGATTGATGAATTGAAGACATAGTAATAGAAACTGTCCAAAGAAAAAAGACTTGAAAAAGAGTTTCAGTTACTTGTGAGACAATATTAAGTGTTTTAACATGCCTATAATGTGAGTTCCAGCAGAGGAAGGAAGATAGGAAAATTTTTGAAAAAATAGTGGCTGAAATTTTTCCCAATTTGATAAAAGCTATAAATTCACAAATACAAGAAAGTTCAATAAACTTCAAGAAGAATAAGCATAAATAAAACCATATAAAGGCACAGCATAATCAATTGGTGAAGATTAGTGATACAAATTAAAATCTTAGAAGTGGTCAGAGGGAAAAACATAACATACAGAGGGGCAAGGACAGAATGATAGCGTCCTTCTGGTCAGAAACTTTGTGAGTAAGAGGGTGGAGCAACATCGTTACTACACTGAAAATAAGACTGTCAGGCTAGAATTCTCTCTCTGTCATATGAAAATATCTCTTTGAAACAAAAGCAAAATAAATACTTCTTCAGACAAACAAAAGCTAAAAGAATTTGTTGCCAGTAGACCTGTGTTAGAAGAAGTGTTAAAGGAAGTTCTTCAGGGAGAAGGTGATAGAAAGTTGGATAGGGAGGGAGAGGATCAGAAATGATTAAATAGTAGGGTAAATGTGAAAGACAATTTTCTTGCTACCGAATCTCTTTAAAAGATCATTGATTTATGCAAGACCAATGACAAAGTATACTGGGATTTATAATGTGACTAAGTAAAACATACAGCAACAATAGCACAAAAAAATAAGAGGGAGGAAATGGACGTCTACTCTGGCAAGCCTCTTTCACTGTATGTGAATAATGTAAGATTATCTGAGGGGAGACTGTGATAAGTTAAAGATGTATGTTGTAAACCAGGGAGTGGCCACCCAAAAATTTTTTAAGAGATACAACTAATAAGCAAACAGAAGAAATAAAATGGAATCAGAAGTAAATAATCAACAAACCCAAAAGAAGACAAAGAGGAGAAAAGAAACAAAGAACAGAGGGAATACATTAAAAAAAAATAGCTTAAACTTTCCAACCAACACTGGTGAATAATACACCTCCCAACCTCCTGATTTGGGAGAAGGAAGCCACCTGGTCAGCTAGTGTGCACCTTGGGCTCTTGCATGGAAAGGGGGTTACGGTATGAATCATGGCCTACACCAGACAGTCCCCCAACCTTCCCCAGCACTACCCTAAAGAACACCACTAAGGAACACTCCCGTGGACCTTCATTTCTCACCCGGAAAATTCTGTCAGTCAGCTAGCCCATCAGGCAAGTCCCAGCAATGAACCCCAGTTGTGTAGAGGGAAGAGCCGGTGTGCTAGGACAGAACAAGAGGGACCCGAGACCACACCTGTGCAGAATGTCCCCACCAAGGTGTCCTCACCTGTCAGTCTTCTACCCTCACAAGCACTGGAACGGCAAATGTTGACTAGCAGGGAGGGCCTGATTTCACCTGCTGTTAGCGGGGATTAGTTCATCTGGCCAGCCGGACTGTGCCTCAGAGGCACTCTCGCTGGGAGAAGGAACCATTGAGCAGTAAGTTTTCCGGGTTGAGGTGAAGTCAGAAATAGTGGTCAAGAAGGTTGTCGCAGGAAGAGGGAAATTGTACCCTGGAGACCAACGCTACTGGTTCGGTTTTGCCCTTGGGGCTAGTCCCGTTGAGCCCCGTGTGGCAGTAGTGTGCTGGTTCTTGATCATTCTGAGCTGGAGCCACACCTTTGGCTATTAGAATGTGGGGCAGCACATTTGAAAAAAATTATCACAGTAATAATTCCAAGTGATGACAAAGTCAGCAGTGATTCCATCTACAGTCATTGCTAGAGTGTAGTAAGTCCCCACAGCATCTGTAAGTGTAGACAGAGCCCTAGTTTGTGGTCCTTTTACATCACCACGTCACCATTTAGAAAGAGTCCATTTATATGGAAAACCATATGGATGTTTCTCAAAAACTACAAATAGAACTATCTGTAACCCAGCAATTCTACTTCTGGGTATTTATTTGAAGAAATCCAAAACACTAATTTGAAAAGATATAAGCATCCCTATGTTCATTGCAGCATTATTTACAATAACCAAGATGTGGGAGCAATGTGTGTGCCCACTGATAGATGGCTGGATAAAGAAGACGTGGTCCATGTATACAATGGAATATTACTCAGCCACAAAAAAGAATGAAATCTTACTATTTGTGACAACATGGAAGGACATAGCAGGGGTGTCCAACCTGCGGCCCGCAGGCCACAGGTGGCCCAGGATGGCTGTGAAGGCCGCCCAACACAAAATCATAAATCTACTTAAAACATTATGAGATTTGTTTGTGATTATGTTTCACAATGTATTTAATGTGTGGCCCAAGACAACTCTTCTTCTTCCAGTGTGGTGCAGATGCCAAAAGTTTGGACATCCTTATCAAGGGTATGATGCTAAGTGAAATAAGTCAGAGAAAGACAAATACCATATGATTTCACCTACATGTGGAATCTAAAGAACAAAATAAACAAACAAAACAGAAACAGACTCATAGTTACAGAGAACAAACTGACAGTTGTCGGATGGGGGTTGGAGGCTGGGTGGAAAAGGTGAAGGGATTAAGAAGGGCAAATTGGCGGTTACAGAAGAGTCACAGGTGGGTCCTATACTTATTGGGGGAACCACTTAGTAAATTATATGTCTAATCACTATGCTGTATACTTGAAATTAATATAATGTCAACTGTAATTGAAAAATAAAAATTATTTTTGAAAGACTCCATTTATTGTTCTCCAAAGCCACCTCTTACATAATCCAAAGACAAAGTTCTTATGTGTTGCAGTCAGCACAGACCTTGGGGGGCTTTGGTGGCATTTTTCACATGTTGGGGTGGGGTGGGGAGTTTCTAACTCCATGTTACACCATTGCTCTTTCTAAAAGAAAGTTTGCATCTCTCTCTATACCCCATAAGCATGATTTACCTGTCTTCACATTCTGACACATGCTGAAAACTCAGCTGTAGCAAAAAATTAACTTTTTGTGTTAACCAATATTTGGCAGCGTGTATGAAAGCATCAGCAGAAGCAGAAAGTAAATAGGAAACAGGGTTCCAGCCCCAGGAAGTTCAACTCGATTCAATCAAGGCTAACTAAACACCTGCCACATCCAAGGCCCTGAGCCTGATCAGGTCACACAGGATGGACTTCTGTCACTGCAGAAGTTCTTCAGCCTTGAGCTGTATCACTGGGCTGGAGCAAGGCCAGTCACAAGTGAGGAAACCACGTCTGTACGTCAGAGATATGTTTTCTCTTTTTTTCCCTTTGCAAAGATGTTCTTGGGAGTTCTTGGCCAGGAAGTTGGTCACTTCCTGCCCCAGTGATGAGGTTTCTGAAAGACAAATAGCTCCTTTTACCACATGGAATCTGCTGAAGACGCCTCCACACACCAGCAGGTAGGCCCCAGAGAGGGTGCTTCCCGGCATCAGGAAAGGTGAGCAGGGCAGGGAGCTTGGGGACAGGGAGCAGCAGCTACAGGACAACCAGTATGTGCTCTGTGGAGTGGGCGTGAGGGCTGAGGGTAACAGGATCTGGAAAAGTAGCACGTCTGCTGGAGAAACTGCTAGAAGAAATGCACTGAGCGTGTGGGGAAGGAAGCACAGGGGAGAAGAGAGTGGAGTAAATAGTGAGGAAGGGTATCATAAGGGTCTGTAGAAGGAATAGCAACGCCCTGCCAGAAATGTCAGTAACTGGGTGAGCCACAAGCAGGAAGGGGCCACAGGGTACAAGCAGAGGAAGAAAATGACCGCTGGGAGGGCTGAAAGCTATGACACTCACCTGGGCATGCAGAGACTAAAGAACTCCCCAAGGGTGGGTGTTGACGCTATATTTAAATTTGTATCACGCATACATTATTTTGTGTAATTTAATGTGTACTAAGTTCTCTTGGTAATTTGCCGTGGGAAATTATTTATTATCAAACACATCCTTTCTGGATAAAGGTATTGGCCTATCCAGGCAAAAGGGACCCTGCCTCAGGCCCGGGCTTTAGAGCTGCTCAAAGTCTAGTCCTTGTACCAGCAGCACTGGCATCATCTGGCAGTTTGTTAGAAATGCAGAATCTCAGGCCCCATCCCAGGCCTCCTGAATCAGATCTCAGATGATACACACACACGTTAAAGTCTGAGAACCATCTTCTTCCAGCCGAATCTCACCCCACTGGATGAGGAGGCCCCAGAGCCAGGCCCCCTGTGATAAAAGGGAGGAAATATGCTTTATGACTTGAAAGGGGGTGGTATAAAGGAAAATATGATTCTAGAAAGTAGGGTAAAAACAGACCAAGAACCAGCCATTACAGAATTTGAAAAGCGCTATAACAGAGGTATAAGTAGAGTATCCTGTTAGCCCAGAGAAGACGGACATTAGTTCAGCCTGGGAAGTTTCCAGTGTGAAAGCTGGAACTTCCAGGATGCAGTGGCCATTTTGGTGAAAACAAGGTGGAAAAGGCAGACTGTAGCTCAGTCTGGCTAGAGGACTGCATATGCAGAGAAAGTCCCGAGGGCCAACTCTTCAGAGGTGGCAGGGGCACAACTGTGGAGGGTCTCCATTTATGAGACCAAGATTTCCCAAACTGCTCTGCAGCCATCTCTGTGTCATGAGAGGTTACTAGGATGTAACCAATACTCTTCTTCTAAAATTATATATATATATATACATATATATATATATATATATATATATATATATCTCAATGGTACCATGTGGAACAATAGTGAATCTACACATGAGAAAAAATGAGTTTAGACACAGATCTTACACCCTTCACAAAAACATCACAGACCTAAACATAAAACACAAAACCAGCAAAATCCGAGAAGATAACACAGGAGAAAACCTAGATGGCCTTGGGCCTTGGGTATGGCAATGACTATTTAGACTATATCAAAGGCACAATCTATGAAAGAAATAACTGGTGAGCTAGACTTCATCAAAATTAAAAACTTCTGAGAGACAATGTCAAGAAAATAAAAGAAACCACAGACTGGAAGAAAATATTTGCAAAAGAAACATCAGATAAAATACTGATAGCCAAAATATACGAAGAACTCTTAAAACTCAACAATAAGAAAAGAAACAACCCAATTAAAAATGGGCAAAAACCATGAACAGGTACTTCACAAAAAAAGATATACAGATGGCAAGTAAGCACATGAAAAGATGATCGACATCATATGGCATTACAGAACTGAAAATTAAAACAGCAATGGGATAATACCACGCAGTTGTTTAGAATGGCCAAAATCCAGAACACTGACAACACCAAATGCTGGCCAGGATGAGGAGCAACAGGAACCCTCATTCACTGCTGGTAGGGATGCCAAATGGTACAGCCACACTGGAAGGCAGTTTGACAAGTTTCTTATACAACTAAACATACTCTTACCATATGATCCAGCCTGTTTTCTTCTTGGTATTTTCACCCAAATGAAAATGTATGTTTGCAGAAAAAAACTGTACATGGATGATTATAGCAGCTTTATCCATAATTGCCAAAACTTGGAAGCTACCAAGATGTTTTTCGGTAGGTGAATGAATTAACTGTGGTATATATAGACAATGGAATATTATTCAATGCTAGAAAGAAATGCATTATCAAGCCATGAAAAGACATGGAAGAATCTTAAATGCATACATATTACTAAGTGACAGAGCCCAGCCTGCAAAGGCTACATACTGTATGATTCCAAAACAATGACATCCTGGAAAAGGCAAAACTGTGGAGACAATACGAAGATTAGTGGTTTTCAGGGGTGTGGTGAGGCAAGAAATGAACAGGCAGAGCACAGAGGGTTTTTCGGGCAGTGAAACTATATAATGGTGGGTACATGTCATTATACATTTGCCAAACCCTGTAAAACGTACACCACCAAGAGTGAAGAACCCTCGTGTAAACTATGGACTTGGGTGATATAAAGATGTAGCAACGTGGGGTCATCAGTTATAACAAATACACTGTTCTGGTGGGAAACATTGGTAGTGAGAGGCTGTTGGGGGTCCAGGGGTACATGGGAAATCTCTGTAGATTTGCTCAGTTTTTCTGTGCACCTAAGGCTGCTCTAAAAAATAAATTTGAAAGAGAAGGAGGACGCGGAGATGAAAATGACGCTCTACCTCTGTGGTCTTCCTCCTAAAAACCCATAATCCCAGTCAAATTGTGAAGCAACAAAGACATCAGACAAATCCCAATGCAGGAGCAGTCAGCAAAGTACCTGACTAGTGTGTCGAAGACACTGTCACAGCCAAGAGGGGCCTGAGGAGATGTGACGCAAAATGTTATGTGGCATTCTTGATGGGATCCTGGAACAGAAAGGACAGTGGGTGAGCACTCAGGAAACCTGAATCACGTGTGTTAATAATAACGTATCAATACTTGGTTCACTACTTGTAACAAATGTACATTACTTTCTTTGCAATTTTTCTGTAAATCTAAAAGTATTCTCAAGAGAAAAATTGTTTTTAAAAAAGATATCGAACCCACTTATGTGGTTTTTACCCCATAGTGTCTTCTTGCCTTCGGAGATGCATCCATGCAAGCACAGTGGGCAAAGCATCGCACACCTGTGCCCAGTGGGTGCTGGAGGGAGGCAGCAACACTTAACCAATCAACAGTCATCTCTCATTAGGCTCCTGTGATTTCGGCATTCACTGTTGTGCTATTTCGTGTTTGTTGTGGCCTAAACATTTACATGCCATTCCTTCAAATTCTGTGCCGGGCAGAAGGAGGATGAGTCTGCTCTGGCTGCCATGACAACGGACATTTATTTCTCACAGCTCTGAAGGCTGGCAGTTCAAGATCAAGGTGCCAGCGAGGTAGGTTTCTTTTCTTGTAGGCAGCTTCCATCTAGTACACTCGCATGACCTCTTCTCTGTGCACACGCAGAACACAGTTGATATGTAGCTTCATCCTTTTTTCTAAGTTAAAATCAGAACGTGCCAAGAACAAAAAATTCCAGCCTGACAAATGAAGTGAGGAACAAAGGGAGGAAGTGACAACGTAGGCTGGTTGTTTTTGAGAGAGAGAGAGAGAGAGAGAGATGTCCTACAATCCCACGAAAGGGCCCCGCCTCGTGCCTCATCTAAGCCTACTTTACCTCCCAAAGGCCCCATCTCCGGACACCGGTGCAGCGGGGTTAGAGCTCCACCACAGGTGTTTTGGCGGAACTCTGTCATGTCGTCCACAGCAGCGGGGAAGGCCCCAGGCTCGGGAGCCACACTGCTTCAAACCACTTACTCAGTGACTGCCTGTGCCTCCACTTCCTCATTTGTCATAAAACCTTGCAAGTTGCTCTGAGGATTAAACGAGTTGATGTACACAAAGTGCTTAGCACAGTGTAAGTGCCCTCCATTCAGATGTTCGGGAACTGCTACAACAAACGAGGAAGCTTTTAAAAAGTTCTGCTCAGCGAGGGTCCGCCTCCAGCGTTCCACAGTCTCTGCAGGTGTGCCCAGCAAAGACACCCGGCCAGAGTCACTGCTTCCTCCCTTTGTTCCCCGCCTCATCTGTCGGGCTGGAATTTTATGTTCTTGGCACATTCTGACTTTTAACTTAGGGGGGAAAGGATGAAGTTACATATTCAACTGTATAAGATTACAGTGGTTCTCAGCTCCAACTCATATTCTTTTGGCAGAGAATTATATAAATAAAAACAGACATCTAATGAATACATAGCACTTCGTTATGCATTCAGTTATTTGAATTCCAAGTATAATTTTGATGTCTTAACAAATGCCTACCTTTATTGCATGGTGAACTTGAATGGTCATCTCTTCCTTACCTCACCTGTGGTATAAACACAGTTATAGACTGTTCTTGCCCTTCAATTAGGCTAAAATAAAATAGCTTAGCCCATCTTCCACCATTATTTTGCACTGCTCTCACAGCTTCCATTTTCAACTTGCTACACGTATCTGAATGGTTGGTGTCGACCACGGACTGTACTTTTTTTACATTTTTAATTGTGGTAAAATACACATAACACAAAGTTGATCATCTTAACCATTTTAAGTGTACAGTTGAGCATGGACTATATTTTTATTGTTAATTCCTGTTTTATGGACCTGCCTGCATTAAACTTGTGACTGGTGTAAACACAATATATACAACACCGAATTTTTCAGGCCATAAGACGCACCTAGGTTTTAGAGGAGGAAAATAGGAAAAAAAATTTTGAAGGAAAAAATGTGGTAAAATATTTAATAACATAAATAGCATAGGACACCCCCCAGTGAGCCCTGTAAGCTACATTCAGACTATAGGATGCACTCCCCCTACCCCCCAAATTTGGGGGGTGCGTCTTATAGTCCGAAAATGTGGTATCTTAAAAAAAATAAAAAAGTCCTCAGAGGCCCGTTAACCACATCCTGCAGGAGGTTGTAGAAGGTTTTTCTTTGCTTCCTTTTCATTTATTTTTTAATAGTCCAGCTCTGTTCAATGGGAAAAGTTTTGATTTTCTAAGAAAATCTGAATAATCCGGATAATAGCAATTACTGTCATATACCTCCCCAGACAGCTCATAACCCTTCCTGTTTCCCTGGTACCTTATCTTTTGAATGAGAAAATAAACATCTCTTTGGTTCTGTCCTTTCTGGTGAGGAAAGAAACAGGACAAAGGAATGTGGTCCCTGTTTGGCCAAGAAGGGAACCAGGCAAAGAGTCGGGAAGATGCCGTGTCCCAGGCAGGTCCCGGGCCAGGGCTGGTGGACAGCCTGCCCCCCTGGCTCCTCTGGAAAGCTCTGTGCTCAGCTCAGCGAGACCCTCACTCACAGAGCTCTATGTGAGGGTCTATAGCCTAGTCAGGAAGGCAAGCAGCTCAAGGCCAAGTGTGAGCAGCAAATGATGGGGACAGAGAGCAAAGGCAGGGTTAGAGGGTGAGAAAAACCTTCATGGGGGAAGTGGGATTCCTGACGCACCTGGGATCATGGATGGATAGTCCATGGGGAAACAGAGGGAGAATTAAGGGCCTGCTGCCAGGGCAAGTATATGTGCAAAGGAGAAAACGAACATGCATGTTGAAAAAACATGTATCTCCCTCAATTGTTTTGCTAATGATTTTCATCTCCTGAACTTCAGTTGGTTGATTGGTTTTTGCCATTTGCAAAGGGTTTTTGTTTGTTTGTTTGTTTGTTTCTACCTTTCCTTGAATCCTTAAAGCAACTTCCAGCATTTACCTTTTTATATTTCTGTGGATGAGAAACAGATCTGCCTTTTCTCCTTTTTGGACATTGGCTTCCGGAGGGCAGAGGTCATGGCCGTGCTGTGCAACATGTGTGGGAAAAATACAAGGAGATGCTCCTTGCCTGCATCAGACCGCATATCCAGGGTTAGACTTCTGCCCCAGAATGAGATGCCTGGAAAGTGGTGGTGGGGGTGTGATCCTACCATCAGACACTTCTGAGGTGCCTGTGAACAGCTAAGTTTGGGGAGGATCTATCCCGTTACTGATCTTGAATTTCTCCAGACGGCTCACATGTGGTTTCCGTGACTGTGTTTATTCAATAGCAACACTGACCAGTCTGGCTTTGGGGGTCAGATCTGGCTTAAGTCTGGACCCTGAAGGCACTGATCAATTTTGTGGTCTCTCCAGACACTCTGGGGTCTCAGTCTGGTTATTTAACTTATCCCGGTCACATGTGGTTAGCCAAGAAAAAAGGGTTTCTGGGCAGAATGCCATTGGGAAGAATGTCCCTCAGGAAACAACACACCCTTTTATTTATGGACTTTTCCTTTTCCCCCATCAAACCAGATTTTGCTTTCTCACACTACTGAGGTGAAAGGGACAAAGACTTGTGTTTAATATGCAAACACAGTAGCTCACATTCAGATTGCTATTATCCCTGCAAAAAGACCGCTTTCAGTGCTTTAAATCCTGTAGCTATTTGCTTTCCTCACGTGGGTTACACTTACCTATTTTTTGTTCAAATTTTATACAGCATGACCACAAGGAAAGGGTAGCAGTTCTATATGATTTTTCTAGCCATTCATTCCATTGAATTTTTGTTTTAAAAAAAAGAAAATACTACCTGGATTTCATATAAAGGAATTGCAAATAAGTAGAAGACTTGAATTTATAAAAATTATATTTTATATTATTTTCCAAGACATGATAAAATCGCCAACATATGCAAGTATAAAAGCATTATATGCCCTTGATTTCTTTTAGTTTTCTTGTCTGTAAAATTAAAGGTTGTTCCTGAATAGATTATTTTTGTTTCCTTCACTAGGCAGATACGGTGCTGTTTTTGTTGTTAATTTAAAATGGTAACATCAGTTAAAAAAAGAAAGAGGGCTGGCTAGAAGGGAGACAAAAGTTCTTCTGGGAGCAGACTGGCGACTACCCCTGAAGATCTCGTGGTTCTGAGAACGGTCACTGTGGGTGTGAACAGGAGGGGCCATCAGCCCTCCCACGGGGTCATGCTACCTGGAGTTTAATGTCTGCAGCCAAGGGTTTTGAAGCAGGTGATGAAAGTGTAGGAAGTGGCTGAATGAGAGTCCAAGGGGAGCGGCAGGAGCCCCAGTGGCCAGGACAGTGCCCAGCCCCTGCCTGAAAGTTTGCAAATACACTATAAAATGTGCTGCGCTGGCCAAAGCAGGCAAACAAATCTGTGGCTATATTCAGCCCACAGGCTACTAGCTTCCCACCCCTAAATTCTAATCCAACAAATCTCTATTTTTTAAGTAAAAATCTTCTGAGATCCAGAGAGGGGCAGTAATCTGCTGGAGGTCAGCAAAGGGGGTGTGGTGAGGAAGAGAAGCCAGGGTTCCTGACTCCCAGGAAGTGTCCTCCCACCCCAGTATTCCCCAGCTCGAACTGCTTCGGCCACGTGAGTCTGCTGATCGTATAAACACAATGGCCCGTGGTCTTATCCAAAAACCAGTTTTAACAATACCTGCTTCATAAAGGTAAAAGAAGATCTACTTAAAGTCACTTTTAAAAAGTGTTGGCACATTATTAAGTCATTATTAAATCACAAAGAGCAGCATCATGCAGCTGCCACATAGACAATTTTAAATTGTCTAGTAGCCACATTAACAAAAGTAAAACTGCCCTGGCTGGGGTGGCTCAGTAGATTGAGTGCCAGCCTGTTAACCAAAGGGTTGCTGGTTCGATTCCCAGTCAGGGCACATGCCTGGGTTGTGGGCCAGGTCCCCCATAGGGGGTATGTGAAACCACACATTGATGTTTCTCTCCCTCTCTCCCTCCCTTCCTCTCTCTCTAAAAATAAATAAATAAAATCTTTAAAAAACAAACAAAAGTAAAACCAATGAAAATATTATCATCTCAACATGTAATAAATATAAAAATTATTAATAAGAGATTATTCATTACACAAACCTTCCAAATCTGGTGTATATGTTATACTTATAGCATATGTTAATTTGGGCAACCACATTGCACATGCTCACTAGCCACTGTGGCTACCCTACTGGACAGTGCCATTCTGGAAGCTTCCTTTTTGTTCCATTCTTATCCTGCTCACAGCCAACCAAGGAAGAGAGTCCCCAGAGCTTTAGCTCTCTCAAACTTTCTATTGCTGGTTAATTAAATCTCTACGCAATGGCTGAATCACTTGCAATTGAGGAAGACAATTTAAGAAATCTGTCTCAAGGCCAAGACAGAGCTCCCTGTGCAAGGAGGGGAGTCAAGTCCTTAGGGACAGATATCTTGAAGGAGGACCCAGCTTTGAATCAGGTGCTCCTGTGTGGGAGGGGAAAAGATAGGTCACTGACAAGGAGAGAAGAAAGCAGAGAAGAGGAATGGGCCCAGTGAGAGTCACTGTTTCCTTCCAGGTCACCATGAAGGGGAGTCTGCTGTGCTTCACTCACTTAGTGCCCACAACTTGTCCACAAGGTGGGCGCTCTATAATGCCCATTTTGTAGAGAAGGAAACGGACACAGAGAGGTCATGTAGCTTGCCTGAGGGCACGGAGCTAACAGTCGGAAGAGCTAGTGTTCACCGCCTAAGTCCGAGGGACTTCAACACCTAGTTCTTAACCACTGGGATATACTTAGGATTTTCTCACACCATCTCCAAATACCCAGGAAGGCCACATGGACATTTGCATAAAATGTGCATGGGTGTGGGTACTTACATATAATTTATTATTGTCCCTCATGACTGAATGGTCTATTTTCAGGCAAATTTCAATCTAAAACAGTATCACTGCTTCCCAATATAGTGCTAGTTCTTGCATCTTTCCCTTTGCTATTTCTTTTCACCCACCCACTCTTTCTGGTGGATTCCTGGGAACAAAACTGTATGAGGGGGCGACAGAGAGCAGAGAAGTAGGAAGTGAATACCAGAAATCAGGGGGCTGGCTACCAGCAGAGGAGGTGGCATATCTGTAACATCTAATTTGAGGTGAGAGTTGGGAGAAAATAGCAAAACTCTTGTGTAATTTTTTCCTCCGACGGTATCCACTCTGAGATTGGACACTGATTCTTGAAATCACCGTGTCCATGATCCCTATGTGGCATCAGCTGACATTGTATTTGGTTATTTCCCAGTATTCCCAGAGTCAGTGGCCAGTACTGGTGCAGATGGGGGCAGCCCAAAGAAGGGGGCCATTCACAGACTCCGCTGCAGACTCCACAGGACGGAAGGCTACAGGCTTCAGCAACGGAAGCATGCAGGACAGCCCCAGGCTGAGCACGGTCTGTGAATGGCTCCCTTCTTTGGGCTGCCTTCAGAGCACTCTTTCCACCCCTCGGTTATGTACTCACCCAAACCCGTAGCACATAGTAGGCACCTGATGCCTTTGAACCCCCCTAGCACATAGTAGGCACCTGATGTCTTTGAACCGTAACACTTGGAACCCACTAGTCAAACCAGTTTACTTTTTTTAAAAACCACTTTACTTCTCCATAGAGCATTTTCATAAATGTTATTTCTTTCATTGTCACAATTTCTTTGTGAAGCAGGAAAGAAAAATCTTCTTATGTTTTCCAGGAAGCAAATAAGTAAACAAATTGAGGTTCTGAGGGTTAAGTAAATAGCCCAAGTTCATGCAGTAAGTGAAAGGTCTGTCTCTTGAATGGAGATTTCAGGTTCCAAATCCCAGAGTGTTTCCCATCGCCCGGGGGCAGCGCCGGAAAACTGTTGGCTTCTCTCCTCTTCTACCCCTCCTTTGCCCTCTGCCCAGTAAAGCCTGAGACAGACAGAGCTACCTTTTAGAGGAACCCTAACAGAGGTTCCTTTCTCTAAGTTGAGTCTCACTTCCTGTGAAATAACGAGCCACCCCACTGGTTCTGTGCCCGTGACTGAGGGCCATCCTGGAGCCCAGTACTATGCTAAGTGTTGAGATGTAAGGAGGAATAAGACAGGTGAAACCCTCCCCAGCAGAGGGTCCTGGACGTTTCTGCTGCACACCCGACAGAGAGATGGGGAGACCATGCACTCTGGCAAACAGCGCAAGAAGCCACAATGACCAGAATAAAGACAAACCGTTAACGAGAGCCCCAAGCAAGAAGTCATTAAGTGAATAACAAAGAGACACCTGCAAAGAAAGTGGGAACTGACTTTCGAGCTCCTCTCCCCCACAACTCCTATTCCCATCATTCCCTCCTGGAACGCCTCATGGCTAGAAAAGCCTTGCTAAAACCGATGCAGGTGTTCCGGGGGTCTGAGAACCCAAGGATCCACGACCCTCTGTAGTTTCTTGGCTTCATGCTGGAAAGGATTCACTTTCAAGCCAGTGTGAAGTTTAAAGCTCAAGCGAGTTTATTAGTGGATCACTGAGACAGAGAGTGGCTACTCCGCAGACAGAGCAGCTCTCCTTCAGTGGAATTTGCTTCTTTTATTGAGGTTCATTTAATCGGGGGCGGAGGGAGGGTGGGTTGGGTATTCATTGAGGGGGAGGAATCTTTGGGATCTTCCTGGGAAAGAGGCGGGATGTCTCAGAGAAGCTACTTGACCATTTTGTGTCCTTACATGGGCTTTCTGTTTCTGATCATGGCGGGGTGGGCGTGTCGCTTAGCAGGCTGATGTATTGCAATGAGAGTGTAGAGGCCAGGGGTTACCGTTAGGTGAAATTAGTTGCCCTGTTGAATCAAGCCGGTCTGTGCTGGTTTTAAGCCATAAATCCAGTGTAGGAGGCGGGGGTGGCCTTAATTCCTTGTTGACAGTTCCGGTAGCTTTTATCGATTGCAACTGTTTTACCACGAACCCTAATCTCAAAATTGGCCATGTCTTGGGCTAGATGACCCCAAGAACATTGGGGGGAATTTCTCCTTTGATGGCCTCTCCCTCACCCGGACAGATGGGGGACTATTGCTGGGGGCTGGGGTGGGACATGGGAGTCAGGGAGGGGCAAATTGATGTGTCTGTCGTCTCTGTTGACTATGCCTCGGATCCTCTTCTGGTTTGGCCATGTGTTGTTGGTTTTGTGTCATAAGGTGTGTGAATCAGTTTGTGCATTTAATGCTGAGAATTAGATCATTCTATTCCAAGAGTGTAAGTCAAGCAGTGAATGGGGGGAGGCATCAAAGGGACTCTTCCCCTGGGTGGGAGGGAACACCACCTACATCAGCCAGAACCACACCACTCACCTCCGTCTTTAACAGGGCTCAGCCCAGTTGGGATGTTTTTGTTCAACTAGCAGGGAGAGAATATCCCTAAGACTAATCTGAAGGCTCTTAACTCCCAGAAACGGACAGTTTATTTTTTTAATAAGGAAAAAGCCACAGAAACTGTCCCCACTGCCTGTCTGCCCTGCCCAGCTTCCCTACTATTGACCCCTCTGCGCTGGCAGCCATCCTCAGTGACCCACCCACCAGGAACTCCGGCCAATGACCTGCAGCTGCTCCTTCTGAAGGAGATTCAGTTCCATTAGAAGCCTCAAGGCCAGCTGCATGGCTGGACAGCTCAACTGCTGCCAGGGATGCTCCCAGAATCTTCATTTCCCAACTTCTCAAGGGGCTTGGTGTTGAATGACGTCAGGGGTCCATCCTGGAAAGACGAGGATGCTCACATCAGCTGACCACCAGGTGCTGCCTTGCTTAAGTTAATCCTCAGCACAAGCTTCAAGAAAGCTATAATGATCTCTACTACACATTTGGGGAAACTGAGGCTCGGAGAGGTGAAACGCCTTTCCCGAAGTCACGTAGCCGGCACTGGACGGGGCCCAAGTTCCATCACAGACCTGCCTGACTCCAGAGCTGGTGCCTTTCTCACTGCCTCACTTGGCCTCTTGGTATTTCTGGCACTACATGGAAAATGACCCGATATTCTGGGGCACCAGTACCCTCTAATGCAGGGTATAGATGTGGCTTGTTTGTAACCCCTCCCCCCCTTGGGAAAGTAACTCTGCTCAGCCCCCAGGGTTCCCCATTCAGTGCCTGGGCCCTTGTATTTTGATAAACTCTGCTGGTGATTACAATGTGAAATCCTGGTCGAGGACCATCGAACTAGGCATCTCTGGACCCATACTGTATGCGCCATTAGATTATTGAATGCTAACTGTCCAGGCATATTACGTTCCCTGTCTCATGTAATCCTCTTGAAACCCTGTCAGGTAAAGAAATTTCCGTAAACTGCCTAAGCTGCCGTAGCGGGAAAGCGGCAGGCCAGGACGTCCAACCCAAGCAATGCGGCATCCAAGGCTGCAAGCTTAGCAGCTGCTCCTCCATATGGCTTCTCCATTGGTTCCAGTACATTTTCATGGGGTCTTCTGGAGAAAATATTTTCCCTCTGGTTAAATGAATTGACTAAGGGGAATAACTCACTTAACCACATGGCTGAGGTTGATAGGGTATTTTGAGACAAACAAAATTTTCGGTACTTCCCTCCTCTCCCACCTCAAATCAGATGTTATAGATAGGCCGATCCTGCTGATTCCTGGCATTCACTTCCTACTTTTTTCTCTGTGTCTCCCCCACACACAGTTTTGCTCCCAGTAGTCCGCCAGAAATGGTGGGTGGGTGAAAAGGAATAGCAAAGAGAAGGATTAAGAAAGCAGCCCTTTTTGCCAAGCAGCGGTACTGTTTTAGACTGAAATTTGCCTGAAAATACACCATTCAGTCATGCATACAATCATAAATAGTGTTAGCTAAGACTTGCTTTAACCAGTGGTTGAGGCACTATTTCTAGTGCTTTACAAATATAACTCACTTAATCTTCACAAGAACCCCACCAGGAGGGTTATGTCACCATCCTTAGTTTCAGATGAGGACACCGAGGCACAGAAGGTTTTACAGACTAGTCCTAAATTGCTCAGATTTGAGTGGTGGAGCCATGATTTGGACCCAGACAGTCTTACACCGAAGAAAACGGGGTCAGCTGTTCACCTTGGGAGCAGCCGGTGGACCCAGTCCGGAAGGCGGGGCAGCATGCTCTGGACCTGTCACTGAGTATGACCTCTCTCCACCTGCTCTCCAGTGGTTTTCAAGGGTTGAGGAAGAAGGAGACTCCACTTTTTATTCTATTTTGTTTTACTTCTTGTTATAAGGACAACTCAAAAGAAAAGGTAAAGATCACATTTTAAAGACTGTTTAAACTCACTCTTAACGAGAGGACCAGGCAGATGTTGCAATGGGCTCCAAAGGACAGCATATTTTTAGATCAGGAATTTGCAAATGGGTGTGAAACTGATTTTTCTAGGGTGAGGGGCGATGTTGTTCCTCTACTGGACAGAATTCCCTTGCATGTCTATCATTTCAACTTGTAATAAATACAAAAAACTATTAATAAGACATTTACATTCTCCATTACACAAATCTTCAAAATCTGGGGTGTATTTTATACTTACAGCATATGTTAACCTGGGCAACCACATTTCATGTGCTCCTTAGCCACCATGGCTACCCTCCGGGACAGTGCCATTCTGGAAGCTTCCTTATTGTTCTATTCTCACCCTGCTCACAGCCAACCAAGGAAGAGAGAGAGTCCCCAGAGGTTTATCTCTCTTAAGCCTTCTATTGCTGGTTAATTAAATCTTTATAGGTGAGATTATTTACATTGTCATTAGTTATCTACTGTTTACAGAGTTGTAAAATAGCTCAATGGCAATGAAAGGCTAGAATCGGATAATCCTAAAGGGTGTATTCTGAACAATGCACAGTTTCCTACTGGAAACACCTAGTAAATTTTTTTTTTTTTGCTTATTTCAAATTTCCTTATCTTCTTCATTGCTAGAATCTTTACAGCATGTCGTACAATATTATCTGAGCAATTTGTACATTAACTATATTCTCTTGCCCTTTTTCTGGCCCCCATGACTTTTTTCCTCTCCTCATTCTCCTGAGTTGAAATGTTTATATTAATAAATTATATTCTGGAGTTTAATAACTCCAATACCTGAGGTCTGATTCTTCTCTTCGTTGCTCCTGTTGACTCTCACTTATGGCATTTTGTTTCCTTGTGTGTTTTGTGGTTTGTATTTAAAAACCGTGAGTTTGTATTTCCTGGATCTTTACCTGCTGTAATTCTTTGAGGCCTGGCTGAGGGCGGTGTGTTCCTCCAGAGGGAATTACATTTGCTTCTTCTAGGCACTCAGAATCACCATCCACCGAGGATCAATTTAAATGAAACTCTCAATCTGAGGTTTTCCAAAATATGCAGATAGAGTGAATTTGGACTGGGAACCTAAGTTGAGGGCTGACTTATGGGGACACATGTCTTAAAGAGGCTTTTTCAAGACAAGTAATTCCTTATTAGTCCCTTTGTGGGTACCCCACTCCCACCGCAGGTCAGTCCTTCAGAAGTGCAGCTTCGTGCCGGGGTCTCTGATCTGATCCTTCGGCTTGTGTGGGCGTGGGCCCTGTGGGCTCTAGAAATTGACAGATTTTTCCCTCAGAGAGCCTCTGGCTTTACCACTCACTCACCTCTCTAGATTTGCCATTTGATTTTTTATTTTGCCTTTTAGTTTGTGTGTGTGTGTGTGTGTGTGTGTGTGTGTGTGTAGGCATGCCAGCTCAGCAATACATTCTTAAAGTTTCTAAATTTTTAAAATTAATTTTAGATATTTTAGGGATTTGGCAGTGGTAGGATTTTAAAGGATATCTGGTTTACCACATTGTGGGAAATAGCAGTTATTTGTTATTTCCAAAGTAGTAGCATAGGGTAATAAAATAAACAGGATTTGAGCTCATTTTGATTCAAAACGGCTACTATGTGACAAGCACAGTACTAGACCCTAGTGAACAAAATCCTGGCCTCCCCCTTAGGGCAGTGCCAGGTCCCATCGCCCTTATAAAGTCAGCCCTGGATTGAGTTTGGACGAAGCTGCTTACCAGCTGTATTAACTTAAACAGCATTTCTTAGCCTGTACAAAGGAAATAGATACTGCATGGACAGTGGACTAACCTATGGAATGATTTCTGAAGCAGTAACGGAACTCCAAACTTAATATGGTTTAAGCAAGAAGAAAATGATCATACCCCATGCTAGGAAGTCATACCGCATTCTTAGTCCAGAGCCATCCCAGGCCCCAGGGAAGAGCATCAGGACTCTCGGCTCCGCCTTCCCCTTTGTGCTGACATTCATCCGGAGGCTGCTAACAAGATGACTACAGCGACTTCAGGAACCCCGTCTAGACGCAGTCCCCAGGGGGAAAAGCCATCTCTTTCTGTCTCTTCCCCAGAACCTTCACTCTCCCCCCAGATGATTTCCCATTAGGCTTTATTGGCCAGAGTTGTATTATACAACCTTTTCTAAGCCACTCATTGTTAGAGAAATGAAACATAAGGATGCTCACCTTTGGAATGGGACAGAGCCCCCTTTTTCTGAGCCTCAAAAGGAAAGAATAGAGCAAAGGTGGGGTTCTGTTAGCAAGGAAGAAAGGAAGAGATGGAAGTTGAGTAGGCCGCCAAGAGGTTCCACCACAACCTACAAATGCCCAGGACAATGATGACCACCTAGCAGAAATGTGTCTGAGAAACGTTCGTCATCGGTTCTCTCGGCCACACCCAAACCTAATCTATACGAACTTGTTTGAGGGCAACATCTTCATGCGACTCTTCACTTAGCTATCAAGTCATTTGGAAGGTGGCACTGGAATATTTTTCAAAAGCTTCATATACTTGACAGTCTGCAGAAGTGGACGCCTGTTTTTCACACGGCGCTCCACGTTGCACCAAATACACACCGCCAAGCCGGGGTCTGGGGTTGGCTGGTTCCGCTCTCTGCTCTCCTCTGTATTGGTGGCTCCTCTGAACCTCTGCACAGCTTTCATTCCAAAACTGGCAAAGGAAATCTCCTCTGAGGTACAGCCCTGCCACGCACACCTCCCCCCATGCCTGTGAGGGAGGACGCCCTGCCCTATCGTTTCACTGCAAATAAAATATAATAAATATAAAAGTCAAACAAAAGACAGACAAAAAGCAGGCTTGGAAAGACAGAATAAGGAAAACACACAAAAAAGTGAGAGAGAATAAAAGGAGGCGAGGGGGACAACAGCTCTGTGTCCACTTGAGTTCTAGGGAATCCAGATTTTTCTAAACTGCTTTTCATATTTAAAGATTTATTACTTATTCTCCCCTTCCTAATAACCTTCTTTTCAGCAGTTTCTTTATTCATCTGGAAGCCAGAGGATGAACAAGAAACACCCCCTCCTTCCGTGTCTCCACCCCTGTCCTTCGGAATCCGTGACTCCAGGAAATGTTTCCGATAAAACAGTTCCAGTTACTGGAAAATCTTAAGGCTTTCCTCTGTGGATTTACCATGGCCTGGGCTGTGACTCACAAAGAAAAGAGATTTACGAAGAGATAGTAACACCTTTCACGGATCTTAAGTCACTTGTCTTTCCCGGATTCAAACTCTTCAATCACACAATGATGAAGGTTGCAGCGGATCAGTGGTTTTCAGACTGTTCCGTGCATGCACGTGTGCGTGTGTATATTTTTCCTTAAACAACAGAACATCCTTTTGAATGGTGACATCTCACGCGGAAGCCCAACATAAAATACAGACGAGATAGACGTGCTTTGGTTGAAAGGAAGGTGCGAGTGGTAAGGGTGGAAGAAGAGGAGGTGGCGGATTACAAAGGACCCACTCTGAGGCCCAGCAGCCCCTTGAAGTACTGCCCCAAGCCGGGCCTTCCCGGGGCCACCGGCAACCACTGGCCTAGCTGCTTCCTGTGGTCCCTTCTGGTCCGAAATGCTAAGGTTCTGCTCTTCGTTTCTCGAACAGGAAGTCCGATTCTTCCATTCTCGATTCCCACAGGAGCATACACACCTTCCATAAACATGAAGGAGGAGAAAAGGATATATTCCCTCCCTAACCCTATTTCTCTCTTTATAATTTTGAGAAGAAATTAATAAAGCAAATAATATGTATATGAAATAATATGAGTACTACCTACCATCCATAATCAGAAAGCTACAATTTCACAAATTTGTTTCAGATCACTTTTTTAAAACAAAGAAAGAAAACCTCACAGATAAAGTTGAAGCTCTCTTAGCTCATCTCCCCGCTCCTATTTTCTTTCTTCTCTCCTCACATAAACATTGTCATGGCTGAACAATGGCCCCCAAAGACATCCAAATCCTAATCCCTGGAACTTGTGGATATATTACCTTACACGGCAAAAGGGAATTTGTGGATGTGACTAAATGAAGGGTTATGAGATGGGAAGATTACTCTGGATTATCCAGCCGAGTCCAATGTAATCACAAGCACCTTTATTAGAGGGAGGGTCGGAGTCGGAGAAGATGTGATGGTGGGAGCAGAGGTCAGTATGATGCGGCCAAGAGCCGAGGACTATGGGTAACCTCTAGAAGAGAGACAGTCAAAGATTCTGTTCTAGAGCCTCCAGAAGCAACACCGCCCTGCTGCCCTCTCTACTGTAGACTTCTGACCTCAAGAATAGTCGTATGCTTTTAAGTTATTACGTTTGTGCTAACAGGAAACTAGTACAATGAGTTAGGTGAGTTTTCATGTGGTCCATGTTTTTATCCCTGGGCTCATTTGATAGATTGGTAAATAAATAGAATGGTAGAAAGTTAGATAGATGGTAGGTCGATACAGAGAAATAATTTTATGTATTTTCTATACTCACCCGATGTTTCTGAGGATCTATTTATTTGATACATAAATGTCTAGTTCATCCAGTTTAACTGCAATGTAGTATTTTGTTATATGAATACACCACAGTTTGTTTATGGAGTTCTCTGAAATGGGGATTAAGACATTTTCCACAGCAATAACCATCCTTGTACATATTTCCTTGTATATATAGGCAAAAGGTCTACTAGAATCTTTATCTAGAATTTGCAGATTCTGGCTTTACCCCAACCATTTCATTTTACAAAATAAAGTTCAAAATCCTTAGCACATGAGCTGACTATTGCAGAAGCCACCCCCGGGGAAGGGAATAGGATTCAGAGGAAGAATGGGGAGGCAAACTCTCACATTCACCTTCATTTTTCATGTTTGGATTTTTTGCAGGCATATATTGTACCACTGCAATTTAATATATATATCTCCAAGTATTTAGGATTTCAAATAGAGGTTGAAAACCAGAGGTCCTATCTTTAAACGTTCCAACATCCAAATTACAGGGGTACCAGAAGGTGGAGAGGAAAAACAACAAGTGGAAA
The DNA here is from genome assembly GCA_028533065.1 of Trachops cirrhosus. NCBI lineage: Eukaryota > Metazoa > Chordata > Mammalia > Chiroptera > Phyllostomidae > Trachops > Trachops cirrhosus. The sequence goes on from CM052551.1 coordinate 30,142,451, forward strand.
AGATATTTGAACAAATAATAAAGGAGAACTTCCCCAATCTGGCAAAGGAAATAGACTTCCAGGAAGTCCAGGAAGCTCAGAGAATCCCAAAGAAGTTGGACCCAAGGAGGAACACACCA